>JAGIQG010000010.1:32536461-32570616 GCA_024679065.1 Sphyrna mokarran | reverse complement strand
CTATGTTCTATGATCAACAACCTTAGCAGCTCTTATGTGCTGCTTACCTGCTTGTGTTGAGAGAGAACTCCCACGCTATAGGCATACTACTTCCAGTTGTGTAATCCTGATGTGCACGTGACTCTCCCCTCCGACCCCCTGCCCTGGTTGATATTTGTGAAGTGTAAAAAAAGAAATAGAGAACTTTGGAGTTGGAGCATTCTGATGAAGTAAAAGCTGCTTAAGATTTATTAGATTTTTGCTGGTCTCCTACTTTAAAGAAACAGTTTTTCAATGTGAGCTGTCTGTTGCACAATGTGTGGCAATCATGGCTTAATTGCTGGACTGTTGCACTGAATTGTAAAGTTTTGGGTTCAATCTCCAGTCTAGGATTCTGAATGCAAAAATCAAGGCTGACACTCTCCAGCTCTGTACTGAGGGTGTATTGTATTGTGGAAGGTGCTATCATATGGATGAGATGTTGATCAAAATTCCAATCTGACACATTAGGTGGGAGTAAAAGATCCCATGGCAGTGTTTTGCAACAGAGAAGGAGTTATCTCTGGTGACCTGGTCAATATTTATCCCCCAAGTAACATCCCCACATCCCCTAAATTATTTGGTTAAGATCTCTTTGCTATTTGTGGGAGTTTGTTGAGTGTACATTAGCTGCTACTTATCTTACATTGTAGTAATGGCTGCATTTCCAAAAGCCCTTCAGCAGCTGTAAAGCATTTTAAGAATTGTGGTGGGTATGAAAGTACGATATAAATGCTAGTCTTTTCTTTTTCTTTTCTCACTGGGGTTGCTAAACTCATTTCACCACTTGGCTTGATGCTATTCTTAATTCAGATTTCACTGTCCTTTCAAACAGTAAGAGTGTAAGATTTTTGCATGACAAATCTTCAGACACCTATGGACACATTGTGATAGATGTTGAATTTATGTGATAGTGCAAAAGAGATAAAATCAAGATGTCAACTTGTTCATCTCTCACAATATGAAATTTAAAAAGAAACTGAGTTGCTTCCACTTTACTTCCTCGTAAAGTCAAAGCTATCTCATTGAAATATGTTTTCATTGAAACTGGAAATTAGGTGAGCGATTGGGCATTTCACCCAACAAATATGCACCAAACAGTAAAGATGGGAACCGCCCCCAAAGCCAGCACAGAATGAAATGAACAATTTTGTTCCTGCATCAAGATGTAGACAGAACAAATGAGAAAGAATATTGTGTAATTCTGAAACCAAAATAGATATTACTGGAAATATACAGCAGGACAGTCAGCATCTGTGAAAAGGCAGGTTAAAAGTTTAGGTGTAAACTTTTTGCAAAACATTCTGATGATAAGGTACACTGAAAGCATTATTTTTGTTTTCTGTACACCAGGATTGAAAAAATTGTCTGTCAAAAAATTGATATCAGATTGAATATGTTTATCTTCCAATGCTTCAACATAAAATCAGAATGACAATTAATTTTAGGAAGGAATTGGAAAATAGCTGCCCACACCAGACCAGGCTTCTTTCTTGCCTCTGTGCCTTTTCATTGGTCCCACAATTTTATTATGCTATATCCACATAGCTACTCCATCTCTGTTCTCTCACATACACTGTAAATAGAGTTATGAAACAATTACAAGAGTATTCATATTAAGGAAAATTGTAATCATGAAGAAGTGTTTGTCAAATCTTTATGTGAGGAGAAAAACAACAGACTATTTCTGATATGATGCTACCGTATGTAAGTCATGTAGACTAGAATTTCTGAACTCAAAGATCTGCAGATCTGTACACATCAGGAACATATGGAAGGACTCCCAATTTTCAGATTAATGGGCCCCAGAGAACTTTTCTTTATGAACTGAAAATTGTACCAGATTCATTGACCTCTGTATCTGAATTTTTATGTGAACGAAATTCACGTGAAGCTCCACATCAAGAGTGTTAATTTGTGACATTGCTCCTGATGTTTTCTTAAATTGACATTTGCTGAGCTTGTAACCAAAACAAATGCAGCTTACAACTTTAAATAATTTTTATCATGGTTCAGATACAAAGAAAAACAGACATAAAGGACGAAATTCTCCCATGTCCCTTCCAACTGAAGCCCAAAAGTCAGATTTATGTCGGTGAGAATTTTTCACGGGATTTTCAATTGGAGCCTGCCATGGTAGATTGGGAAATACCTTGGAGGGCGGCGTGAAACTGATTTGGGATGCAGATGAAGGTCTGACCGGAATCTTCTGCCCAATTTTCCCCAATGCCAATAGAAAAACACACTGGTCCAAAACACATCTCTAGCAACATGGCATGCAGAAGCAAAGACTCACCTGATCAATGCTTGGGCTGTCTCTGAGTTCTAGGATGGCAGCCTTCAGAAATCTTGGACCTCAGAACATGTCAGTAGTGTGTGTGGGGAGCATCCTCAGGTGATTCTTTCAGATTCAAGAGCATCTTCCAGGCACTGAGGGTTCCTAGAGACTCACCTTCTATTTCAGGAGGCCCATTTTCTTGTTTTAATCAGTAGTCAGTGATGTTGGGCAGCTTTTAAAAATGGTGCTCAGATATTGTGTGAGACACACACCATCATGCCTGCCCCACCATGGAATTTGGCACTAAACCACTGGGTGCTTAATTAATCAGATCAGGACAGGAAGAAATAGCATGGTTTCCTTTAGATATTGTCAGAAGGAAACGCTTATCATTCCCACCCCCTCCACAGAACTTAGTTCCAGATGGGAGAATTCACAGAATCCCTACAGTGCAGAACAAGGCCATTTGGCCCATTGAGTCTGCGCTGACCACAATCCCAGGTCCTATTCCCATAATTCCATGCATTTACCTGGCTAGTCCCTCTGACACTAAGGGAAATCTAGCATGGCCAATCCACTGAACCCACGTATCTTTGGACTATGGGAGGAAATCAAGCACCTGGAGGAAACCCATGCAGACATAGGGAGAGTGCGCAAACTGCACACAGACAGTGACCCCAGGGTGGAATTGAATCCAGGCCCCTGGCACTGTGAGGCAGTGGTGCTAATCTCTGTGCTGCCGTGCCACCCAATTCTGCCCAAAATGTTGAAATGTCCAGTAGACCCATTGACATCTGGAAGTAGATCTTTGCGTTCTAACCTTAGCTCTATGGTAACAATTATATCTTTGAAACTGAGGACTCTGGTTTCAAACAACATTCCAGAGCGTTCAGCACATAATTCAGGCTGACACTTCAGTTATAGAAGGAGGACTGCTTTGCTGAAGTGATATATTTTGTTTGATATATTAAACTGAGGTCCTGTTAGCCCACTTTGATAGATATAAAAGATTCCATGGTTTAATTTGAAAAAGTAAAGGGCAATTTCCCTTAGGTATTATTCAGCAAAAATCTGATTTAATGAAATGGAACCAGTACTGATTTGTAAAAAAGACAGACCGTGCTTGACTAATCTCATTGAATTTTCTGATGAAGTAACAAAGAATGTTGATGAAGGGAATGCAATGAATGTTGCCTGCATTTTAAGAAAGTGTTTGACGAAGTACCAGATAAAAGGCTGGCTAACAAAATTGGTGGCTCATGAAATAGGATGATCAGCTTCAATTTCAATAAAAGATTGGTTTAAGGACAAAAAACAGCACATTGTGCTAAATGATTACTTTCCAGACTCCCATTCTGGTTCTTGATTGAAAATCCAGACCATTCAGAGAACAGTTAACAGGACATTTGGGATCTTGTGCTTTGTGAATAGAGGTATTGAGTATAAAACAGGGAAGTTATGCTGAAGCTTTATAAAGTTCCAATTAGGTCACAACTAGAGTATTGATTCCAGTTCTTCACCATACTTTAGGAAAGATGTGAAGATTCATGAGAGAGTGGAAAGGAGATTTAACAGAATGGTTGCAGTGGTTTTAGTTCCAAAGTTCAATTGGAGAAGTTGGGTTTGTTCTCCATGGAGAAAATGAAATTATGGGTAGATAGAGGTGCACAGAATTATGACAGACTTGGATAAAGTAGACAAAGAAAAAAACTAATGGTGCAAGAACTGGGGAAACAGGCTCAAAATTTTGGATAAGCGATGGATGAAGAATTTGTTTTATACATTGAATAGTAATGACCCAGAGTTCACTACCACTGAGGGTGGGGGAAACAGAGATGATCAATAATTCCAAAAGGAAATTGGGTAAGTATTTGAAGGAAGTGAATTTGCAAGGCTATGGGAATAGAGCAGGGAAATGGAATTGCTCCATGGAGAACTAGAATAGATTCAACAGTCTGAATGGTTTCCTTCCATTGCCTTAAGTGATTGACTCTGTGCCCCAGCCAATATTTAACCAATATAATACAAGATTAAATGGTACATTTATTTTAAAGCTGTATGCAATTTAATTGTTGTACTTCTCTACGTTACAGCACAGCTTGGCATGGCTTCTGTTCTATCCAAGACCGTAAGAAACTAGAAGTTGGGATGTCTTGTTAAAGTTGTAAAAGACTTTGCTTTAGCCACACTTGGAATATTGTGTACAGTTCTGGTCATCTTATTATGGGAAAGGTAGTATTAAACTAGAAAGATTTCAGAAGAGATTTACTAGGATGCTACAAGGACTTGATGGTTTGAGTTATAAGGAAAGGGTGGATAGACTGGGATGTTTTTCTCTGGAGCATACAGTGCTAAGGGGTGATCTTATAGAAGTCTATAAAATGATAAGGAGCATAGATCAGCTAGATAGTCAATATCTTTTCCCAAAAGTAGGGAAGCCTAAAACTAGAGAGCATAGGTTTAAGATGAAAGGGAGAATTACAAAAAGGTCCAGAGGGACAATTTTTTCACACAGAGGGTAATGAACAACCTGTCAAAGGTAGTAGTAGAGGCGGGTGCAATTTTTTCTTTTTAAAAAGTGTTTAGACAGTTACATGAATAAGATGGGTATCGAGGAATATGGGCCAAATGCAGGCAATTGGGACTAGCTTAGGGGTTTAAAAATGAAGGTCAGCATGGACAGATTGGGCTGAAGGAACTATTTCCATGCTGTAAACCTCTATGACTCTGTAACTCTGCGACTATGAGAGGAGAGCCAGCAGTACACATAAATGTGAATTAAATTGAAAAATGAATAATCTTTAGTCTGGATAAGGAATGCTGGTGATGGGGACGAGTTTCATATCCAGATTCATGAGTCACTGAATACACTTCAGTGAAATGTAAACATGACTTAGTTGCTCATTGCTAGTCTGAATGAGCAAACTTTTACAATATTGTTTACAGAAAATTAGATCTTACCCTTTGAAGCCAAAGATAGGGTAAACTGTTTATTACAAATGGCTATGTACCCTAGTCTGTCCATAAGATAAGAAGGCTTGTTTCTGCATATCTGAATATATAAACAGTGATGAACATGAAAATACCCTTTAGTTCAATTAGCTCATACCACATTGTGCACTCTCAACCTTGCCTAAAAGCATGTAATCCACTTCCTGGAGAGGTTAAGAAACAAATAAAAATCCAGGCCAATTCAGGCACAGAAAATCTGAAAAGTGTCTCTCTGCCCCATTAGAGGATGGTGCTATCAGGTAATTAGGCACTAAAATGTTTCTCTTTCATATCTCTTTCTCTTTAAAGACAATCCATAAAACCTATCTCTTTAAACAAGCTTTTGATCATTATCCCAAAACCTCCAGATGAAAGAACTTCAACCTGAAATGTTGTTTTTCTCTCCAGAAGTGCTGCCAGACCTGCTGAGTATATCCAGTGTTTGTTGTTTTTATTTCTAAAATCTCTTTACCTGGTTCTGTGTCATTCCTTTGGCTATGATGTTGTGAAGTGCTTTGGGATGTTTTATTTTGATGTTAGAGACACCACATAAATGTAAATAGATGTACTAAATATACCCCAGCACTCAGCCTATTTGATCCCGCTATTGCTTTGCAGCATTTGTCATAAACATTTAAAGGTTTGTGCACTGATTTGCTAAATAAGATATATATAAAACAAATGATCAAAATCTGCACATAATGCCTCCTGGTTCTCATAAGCTCTCTGTGCAGTTTCAATTGATAGGAGCATTGAATAACTGAGTGTGAATTTAGCAGTTTCAATTTACAAGCTCTCTTGATTTTCTAATGAATGAGTCTAAAATGAATAATGGTAGATATTTAGCATGCTCGATTACCCCATCAGCACTAGTCAAGGTGTGAAATAAAGAATATTTATCCTGTGATTTTCTTCACTTACTGAGTGATCTTTTTTCAGAATGACACGGGCTAATTATATATTTAATATCTGGTTGTTTACAGGAAGTAGCAGAGACTACTGACTGACAGGGTGAAAGTGCAAAAAGAGATCTTTTGTTTACCCAACACTATCTTCCTTCAAGCAAAACAATTTTGAGCACAAATACATGAATCACATTACGTTCATAAACAAACCTGCAGGCAGAGATAGAACAATATGCATATGTTACTAATCTACTTGGTTGCTCGGATTTTTGAAATCATTATCAGAGAGACCTTTCTCGTTTCTGAACAATAGTTTGAATTGTTTTCTCTTTCCCCACTCTTTATTGTTATACATGAGTGAGATATTTGATCTGTTGACATCTCACAATTGGTTGTGGACGATGTTATGGTAACATAGACAAAAGGGAATTGTTTTGTGTGCTACTTTGTTCCTAAAACTTTTCCATTTATACAATCACCAAATTGAAGAATTGAAATCAGAATCATTTGCACAACATCAGTGAGTGAATGGGAATCAGGCTCAGCTGCAAACTGCAGACCCCCAAATTACATAGAAACTAGAAACAGAAGTAGGCCGTTCAGCATTCCCACCTTGCTTGCCATTCATTTTGATCATGGCTGATCATCAAATTCAACATCCTGATCCTCCTTCCTCTGATATCCTTTGATCCCTTTAATCCAAAGAGCTATATCTAATTTCTTCTTGAAATCAGACAATGTTTTGGCCTCAACTACATACTATGGTAGTGAATTCCATGCATTCACCATCCTCTGGGGAAGAAATTACTCCTCACCTCAGATCTAATAGAGGTGTACAAGATTATGAGGGGTATAGATAGAGTAAACAGGGTTAAGCTTTTTCCTAGGATGGACTCGAATAGCACGAGGGGTCACGGGCTTAGGGTGAGGGTGGTAAGGTATAATTTGGATGCTAGAGGGAGTTTTTTCACACAGAGGGTGGTGGGGGTATGGAACGCGCTGCCAAGTAAAGTGGTGGAGGCAGGTACTCTGGAGTTATTTAAGAAATACTTAGATGGGCACATGAACAGAATGGGAATGGAGGGGGTATAGAAAACTGATTTAAAATAGGGATCATGAGCCTTGGGAGTCCCTGGGAAGTGTGTAATTAGATGATGATATTGATGTACTTGTTTTTATCCTACAGGTGCTTTGGTCCACCTTGTTGTCTAACGAGGCGCATACACGCGATGGGTCGTGAGAGAGCTGCTCTTGGATTTTTTTCGAGAGCATCCTACTGCTTCACGTCGTTAGTGTACGCTTGACCTGGACCATCTGATGGGCAACACGACAGCTCAGTGACTATCGCTGTGCTGTGCAGATACATGGATTTGGGCCTGTGTCTGTGGGAGTTTGCACATTCTCCCCATGCTTGCATGGGTTTTCTCCAGGTGCTCCTGTCTGCTCCCACATCCCAAAGATGTGCTCTTAGGCCAATTGGCAAAACAAATTCTCCCTAAATTGTCTCAAATTTGGTTTTTAATCCATAGATCTATAAACATGGACAGAGGTTGCGGGTAGAGGTGGGAACATTGAGGTGGTGGCGCCGGCTTGTTGGGCCGAAGGGCCTGTTTCCCATGCTGCTTTGTTCTTTGATCTTTGTTCTTTGTTCTAAAAGGTTTATCCCTTATCCTCAAAGTATGACCTCTAGTCTTGTACACCGCCACCATTGGGAACATTCTTTCTGAATGTACCCTGTCTAACCCTGTTGGAATTTTATAAGTTTCTATGAGATCCTCACTCACTTTTCTAAATTTCAGTGAATATAATCCTAACCAACTTAGTCTCTCCTCATATGACAGACTTGCCATCCCAGGAATCATCCTGGTAAACCTTTCCTGTATTTGCCATATTACTTTTAACTGTGGGACCCACACATCTCATACTAAAACAGAAACAAGAGCTGTATATGAATGCAAAGCCAACAACCCTGTGCACATCTAAGGGAAATTTAGTAAATGGGAAAGTCACCGTATGCTTTTCCAACCATCAATTAAATCAGGGTTTCCCAAACATTTCCAGATGGAGAATTCTTTTGACCTCCCATGACTACTGAAGAAACTCCTGTGAAACATCCTTATTCCATCAAAGAATTAAACCATAAAATAATGATTTTTTATTGAGCATTAGATACAAACATACAAAACCAAATTGGAAAGATGTTTCTTTGCCTTGTATATATATATATATATTTATTGTAATAAAAATTTCTGTTAGTCGATAAAAATTTCCAAATCTTAACAGTTATTATTTTTATTCACATGCACTATGCCAGCTTCACTCAGATACATGCCCCCCTCCCCCTCACACACACTCTAACCCACACCCACATCCTCACCCCTTAGCCTACATTCTCATCCACACTCCCAACATACCCTCACCGGGGCACTCACGTACATTCTCACTCACACTCAGCCTCACCATATCGTCACCTACGCTCCCATTCTCACCCACACCCTCACCAACATCTTCATCCAGAGCCCAATCCTAACCCTTAGCCACACTCTCACCCACATACTCACCCACAATATCACTCACACCATCACTCACATCCTTACCCTCACCCATATTCTCACTCTAACCCACACCCTCACACACTCTCACCCTTACACCCTCACACTTACACCCTCACCACACCTATACTTTCACCCATTCCCTTGCCCACATCTATACTCTCACCCACATTCTCATCCATAATCTCACTCAACCCCTCGCACCGCCATACCCTCACTTACCCATTCAGCTTCCTCTTGGGTGCCTGTGGTTCTGGCTTCAGCTCCTCTTGACTCCTATGACAGTGCTTGGCCTGTCCCTCAAAGGGACAAAATCAGTTTGGATCTGCCTGAATTAAATAATCATAAACTCACATGTGGCACATAGTCAGAGTTCAGCTGCCAGCAAGCAATGTTCCTCAGTGGATGAAGTATATAGATTTGGAAAAGACCTTATGTAAGACTTCTGTCCTGCAAAGAACATTGTTATAAAAGATAATGGATACTAATAGGATAAAAAATAAGTGCATAAAATTATGGGTAGAAAGTCTTGTTTGAAGTTGAGGAGCAAGCCGCTAATTGTTGATATTAATTTGGTCAATCAGGCAGCATATGACTGTACTGTTGATAACACAAAAAATACCAATTTAGCCAATTATTGGAACTGGATTGAATTTATTAGCTGGTCATACTCAGGAGACAAGAACAGTAGCTGTTCAGCTGAATTTTGAACCAGTATAAAAGCTCCTGTAAAATATCATCACATGTGTTTTTAGGATGCAGTTCACTTTTGTTTAAAATCCCCTGAACTTTTGTGTTGATTTAGAGCAACATAGAAACATAAGAACAGAGAAAAATTATTCAGCTCCTTGCATCTGTTCTACCATTCAGTGAGATCATGGTTGATCTTTGACCTAACTCCATAACCACTTTTGCCCCATATTCTTTAATAGCTTTGGATAACACTAAGCTATCAAACTCACATTTAAAAATAACAGGTGATCTAGCATCAATTGCTGTTTATAATTTTAGAAGAGTTCTAAGCTTCTACCAGCCTTCATATATTCCCTAATTTCACTCCCAAAATGTTTGGCTGTAATTTTTAGGCCATGTATCCCATTACACATTCAAGTCCTCATTAGCCCATTAGTCCTCAACTAGCAGAAGCAAACTTTTTCTCCCAAACTAAACTTTCAGTTCCCTTTAATTACTAGAATTATTGGATCAAATATTCCTTAGCTTTTGAATTCCATGGAATACAGACCTAGTTTTCTGAATTTCTCCTCATATCTTAATCTTTGATTTCCTTGCATCTTTTCACATTGTATTTCTCACAAGGCCAATATATTTTTCGAATGGTGCGGTGTCCAGAACTACTTCAGAACTTCGAGTTTCCTCGAACCAGGGTCTTGAATAGCTGAAGCATATCTTCTACCTTCTTGTGTTCTTATATTCTCTCAATAAATAAAATCTATTAATCTTTTTTATTTTTATTATTTTAAATATTTTTATTTTTTTCTGTACTGGTTCATGACATTTTAATGATATGAAAACCTCAAATCCCTAAAGTCTCTTTGGATCTCTATTATTTCTAGCTTGTCATCATATGTAAAGTATTCCATTCTATCCTTTTCTGATCCAAAGTGAATCACTTCACATTTGTGTGCATTTAAACCCATTTGTCCCAGTTTTCCCTACATCTCTTCACTGTGTTATACTTTCATCTATAGCTTGCAACTATACTGCCTATTTTTGTAACATTGGCATATCTCGATAAATGGCTTTCTATCCCATCATTGAAGTCGCTAACTCATTCAGTGAATATTTGAGATCTCTATATAGATATAGAACCATGCAGGACACCATTAATTACATCCTGTTAATTAGAGTGCCATAGTACCATAGAATCCCTACAGTGCAGAAAGAGGCCATTCAACCCTCATTAGTTGGTTTTGGATAACAATGCTGACTCATGTAGCCAATGAGAATGGTCTCATTGTTAACATGAAGATAGGTTTCATATGTCAAAATGGAAAACTGGTGAACTGTACTTTATTCCTGTTCGTGACTTGACATTTAATTGGATTGACTAAAAAAATGACTTTGTAGGTATTTTGAAAGCCCTAATTAAGATGTTTACTTTGAAAGCAGTTTGTCTGTAAATGTTTCATTTGACTATTATACATGCTCTATATTGCACCAAGGATGCAGCAAGGCTTTTTTTTTTCAGTTTTCAGACCATGTAGTTTCTATTATTTCAAACCTATTTCAAAAATAGGTGAGTGTTAGAAGATTCCTACCGATTTGTTTTAGCAAGAATCTTGCAAACCATGGCACTGTTGCTGAACATTGTTCAACACTCCAGAACTATTGATGATCTTCCTGTAAGAGATCTCATAGCAGTTCTGTGATGCTGGCTAAGTTTAGGATACACTTACCTACATGGTTCACGATCTTCTCAGACATCTGTGGTACGTATTGTTTGAGAGCGTCTTTCATGAGGGAGCACCATGATCCATGTTTTTGGATGGAATAATTCAGAAATTTGATGGTGGTTTTGATGAATTCCTATTTGTCATTCAATGCAAACATATTTCCTGGGGACCTTTAAGAACATTCTGTACCTCTTTTGGAATCATGGATGAGGGTGTCATCCATGTGGCAGATGCCTCTTTGTTTGTCTTTTAGGATGGTAGAATATCTCAGGAGTTGATGAGATGCTGAAAGAGAAATGATTAAAACAAAACCAGCTAAACAGTGTGGCAAAGGTTGTTAACAGCCTGGACTCCTGGTCAAGAAGCATTTGCCCACAATCATTGTCAAAACACTATTGGCAAGCTTTTATATGCTGTCACTACCAACACTATTGAGTGGATTTCATTCTGGACTGCTTTGTTTAATCATAGAAATATAGAACCCCTGCAGTATAGAAGGAGGCCATTCAGCCCATCAAATCTGTACCGACTCTTTGATAGAGTATCTTACTCAGACTTCTCCCCCACGTTATCCTTGCTACCCGATAATTTATTATGGCTAATCCATTGAACCATCATAACTTGGGATACAAAGGGGCAATTTAACATGGGCAATTCACCTAATCTGCACATTTTTGGATTTTTAATGCGTGAAGCTCCATACAGCTGGAGTTAACTGTTGGTTTTAGGAATTTGTTCTAGTAATTCTGCATCTGGGCATGTCCTTAGCCTAAGTCTAAACAATGAATAAACTTATTCATTAATGTTGCAACATGTATTCCCTCAAAAGAGATTTCCTGATATGAATTTTCACTCATTTCGAAGTTTCCAGGCTTTTGGCTCTGAACTATTCAGTTTTACTATCATCCCTTGTGGTAACCTATTTTTGGCTGCAGTGAGCAATGATTTAATATTTTAAATATTTTAAAATATCAGTTTATATATTTTAAAATCATAATTACTTGCTTAATTCTCTTACTGTATTGTAAACTGTTTGTCTCATCATCATGTAGGGGGGAGGTATATGATAAAAGGTAGATCTATTAAGAGTATAGAAACGCAGAGGGACCTGGGGGTGCAGGTGAACAAGTCTCTGAAGGTGGCAGAGCAAGTGGAGAAGGTTGTGAATAAAGCATATAGTATGCTAGCCTTTATAGGAAGGGGTATAGAGTACAAGAGCTGGCCTTTAATGTTGCAGTTGTATAAAACGTTAGTTAGGCCTCATTTGGAATACTGCGTCCAGTTCTGGTCGCCTTACCACCGGAAGGACGTGGAGAGTCTGGAGAGAGTGCAGAGGAGGTTTACCAGGATGCTGCCTGGTATGGAAGGTCTGAGTTACGAGGAGAGGTTAGGCAAATTGGGACTGTTTCCCTTAGAAAGACGTAGACTTAGAGGAGATCTAATAGAGGTGTACAAGATTATGAGGGTATAGATAGAGTAAACAGGGTTAAGCTTTTTCCTAGGATGGACTCAAATAGCACGAGGGGTCATGGGCTTAGGGTGAGGGGGGTAAGGTATAATTTGGATGCTAGAGGGAGTTTTTTCACACAGAGGGTGGTGGGGGTTTGGAATGCGCTGCCAAGTAAAGTGGTGGAGGCAGGCACTCTGGAGTTATTTAAGAAATACTTAGATGGGCACCTGAACAGAATGGGAATGGAGGGGTATAGAAAACTGATTTAAAATAGGGATCATGAGCCTTGGGAGTCACTGGGAAGTGTGTAAATAGATGATGATATTGATGTACTTGTTTTTATCCTACAGGTGCTTTGGTCCACCTTGTTGTCTAACGAGGGGCATACACGCGATGGGTCGTGAGAGGGCTGCTCTTGGATTTTTTTTCGAGAGTATCCTAGTGTTTCACATCGTTAGTGTACGCTTGACCTGGACCCTTTGATGGGCAACACGACAGCTCAGTGACTATCGCTGTGCTGTGCAGATACATGGATTTGGGGCTGTGTCTGTGGGAGTTTGCGCATTCTCCCCGTGCTTGCGTGGGTTTTCTCCGGGAGCTCCGGTTTCCTCCCACATCCCAAAGATGTGCTCTTAGGCTAATTGGCAAAACGAATTCTCCCTAAATTGTCTCAAATTTGATTTTTAATCCATAGATCTATAAACATAGACAGGAATCACGGGTAGGTGGGAACATCGGGGTGGCGGCACGGGCTCATTGGGCTGAAGGGCCTGTTTCCCATGCTGTTTTGTTCTTTGTTCTTTGTTTATTAACTTTGTTTCAAGAATCATTTAATTCCTTACTGGTAGTGCTATCAGTATTCTGTCGTATTCTGTCTAAAACCTTATTAATTGGTTATAAATTTACCATTTAACAACATTACTTCCATTAATAGGGTCTGTGTGGCTTGAGACTTTCGAATGGGCAGGGTAGGGGGAGTGACTGCTTGTCCAGTGTTGCCATCACGATCATTCTTCTGTTAGCTTGTTGCTTCAGTGCATCTGTGCGATGGGATTTTAATCCGATCAGGGATCATTGTTGTTGTGGGCTATGGGTGTTCCTGTATGGCACTAACTCTTGTTTATGTTGGAGTTGCAATTGCTGTCACATTTGTTTGATAGATGTTCTCAGTTGCCTATCTTTGAAGAGGGGCTGCAGCTAGACTCTGATATTTACTTAAAAGGAGTTTATTTACATGCTGTTTTGTTCTTTGTTCTTTGATATTCAATATGTACAAGGTGGGTTACTGAGTAAGCACGTCCCCCTTGGATGCTGCCGGTCTGCTGTACAGACTCTCTAGCACTGCTGATGTCACAAACAGCATTGTAACGCAGTTGTTAATATTGCTGCCTCACAATGCCAGGGACCTGGGTTCAATTCCAGCCTTGGACTTGTCTGGGGTTTGCATATTCTCTCCGTATGTGTGTTTGCTCTGGGTACTCTGGATTCCTCCCATAGTCTAAAGATGTGCAGGTTAGATGGATTGGCCATGCTAAATTGTCCCTTAGTTAGTGGGGTTATGTGGATAAGGTGATCTTGGGTAAGATGCTCTGTCAGTGCAAATTCAACAGAACGAATGGCCCCCTTCTGCACTGTGGGATTCTCTGAGATATTTCATTGTCTATATCTCTCATTAATATATCTATTTTATTAGTTACTAACGCTACAAAAAATTGGTGCCCATTAAGTTTCATGTCCCAATTGCTTTTTTTTACTCATCATTTTAGTTAAAGATAAACAGATTATGTTTGCTAGCAGAATTCTTCAAGGATGTAACTAAAAGATTTGATGAGGGGAATGTGCTTTATTTGGACTTCCAAAATGATTTTGTCAGTCCCATCTAAAAGTCATTAGTCTGTAAAATAAAAGCGCCTGGAATTGGGGATAATTTATTGAGATGGATAGAAAACTGTTTGACAGACAGGAAACAAAGAGCTTAATTTTATCATCAAATTGCACCCATTTTTGGGTGCAAAAACTTGGTAAAGTTGGGTGTGAGGCAAGTAGCATGATCTGCGCACACCTCTGCACCGGTTCCTACTTTACCAAGGCCTGAAAATAGCCACAATCAAGACCGCATCCAAAACAGACGTGACAGCAATTTAAGTGCATTTACTTGCATTTAAATTGATTTAATGGGCTGCATGCCCAACCTTACTGGTACTTCTTCCTTTACCTCCGCATTCACCCATCCAAAATCAATGTGACACAGACATGCTCCACAAAAATCCAATTCTGGCAGTCCAGTTAGTGACAAATGCCAAGCATTCGATGGCTATCTGCTCGAGATAGGTGGCGGGGGGAGGGAGAGGTTGGGGAGAAGGAGGTTCTGCTGCCACTCTGCCTGAGATCAATGGGGAGTAGGGGGGGTCCTCTGCTACTCGGCCTGAAATCGAGGGGGGTGTGTGGGGAAGGGAGGAGCCCACTGCTACTTTGCCTAAGAGGAATGGGGGAGAAGAGGAGTCCACTGCCACTCAGCATGAGATCAGACAGGGAAAGGGAAGGTCCACCACCATTCTGCCTGAGATCAGTGGTGGGAAAGGGGGGGTGGGCCCATGATCAGTCTAGATGGCAGAGGGTGTGGGGGAAAAGGGGATCAGTAATTTGGGGAGGAATGGGCAATGTGTTTGGGGGCCAGGGGGAGGCATTATCCAGCCTGGGAGTGATATGGCAGGTGAACTGCATTCTATCATTTTTTTTTTCTGCTCTGCAGGATTTCAGGTGGGTTAAGCCCTGCCCACAGGTTTCTGCAGCGTGGTTCTGAATTGGTGATATTTTTGCAGGCAGAGTCCGTGTGGGAGCGTCTTAGAACAGGTCTAAAAGTCAGATCTGAAGCACTCCCAGTTTCAAGTTGGCACAGGATCTAGAATGAAAATGGTAAAATAGGGTCCAAAGAGTAGGAATTATCTGATCATTTTCCGAATGGCACACTATTGGGGTACCCAGCTATTCAAAACTTATAATAATGATTTAATTGAGGAAATTAAATACAATATTTCCAGATTTGCAGATGACACAAAGTTAGGTGGGAAGCTGAGCTGTGAGGAGGATGCAGAGATGTTTTAGTATGATTTGAGCAAATGCATGGTAGGTGCAGGATAATATTGATAAATTTGAGGTTATCTACTTTCATAGCATAAACAGGAAGGCAGGTTATTATCTGAATGATCATAAAGTAAGAGAGGGAAATGGGTAATGAGATCTGGGTGTCAATGCACACCAGTCACTGAAGGTAAGCATGTAAGTGCAGAAGACAAAAAAAAGGCAAGTGATATGTTGACCTTCATATTGAGAGGATTTCAGTACAGGAGCAGGGGTGTCTTGCCAGAATCACACAGGGCTTTGGTGAGGTTACACCTGGAATATTGTGTGCAGTTTTGATCTCCCTACCTGAGGAAGGGTGTTCTTGCTACATAGTGCAAAGAAATTTTACCAGACTGATTCCTAGAATGGCAGGACTGATGTGTGAGGAGAGACTAAGTTGGTTAGGATTACATTTGCTGGGGTGCAGGAAAACCATGAATTAATTTAACTTCAATCTTAACTTTAACTCATTTAATTTTAAACTTTTAAACTCTTTTTTAATTTTAAGTCAAAGTTTTACTCATTTAACTTTAAAGTTGTAACTGAAAACAAATACTACGCACTTGAGCAAACTGGCCAAGTTTGGCTATCTTCAGGGCACATTTTGAAATGTGATTCTTGAGTTTTCGTTGAGAGCAAAGATTCAAAGTACCTCTTTTATCCTAAACTTTTCACATTCTTCCAGAAACTTCTCTGCCACTCAGCCAATGATGCCACTGGAAACTGATCACAATGTTAGATCATAGCCAATGGAATTACTCATAAGCACCTCACAAATGTTTATACCAAGTTGCATGTAAGTTACATAGCCAAATCATTTATGGAATCAATATCTTCAGAATGTCTGGCACTCGGCCAAACAACTACCCTTATTTAGTCAACATGCAAAATGTCAGGTCACATCTCCCAAGACAGGCCACAACTGGCTGCTGTCTCTCACCTACATCTGTGTTTAATACAATTTGACTAAAATTTCCAGCATGCTTGATTGTAACTCTTAACCATTCCCATTCTCATTGCTGTTGTCATGGCTACCCGACCACATTATATGTTTTCAAAAAGTTAGATATAGCTCTTGAGGCAAGGGGGATCAAAGGATATGAGGGAAAAGCAGGATCAGGCTATTGTGTTGGATGATCAGCTGTGATCAGAATGAACTGTGGAGCAGGTTAGAAGGCCTAAAAGCATTATTCATACTCTTATTTTCTATGTTTCTGAGACCATTATTTCTTTGCAATTTTAATGTTCTAGGATGATTAAAGATTTAGGAAAACATTCAGTAACAGTTGAAATAAGGGAGTCATCTAGTGATGCACTTTCTGCTGGGAAATGGGTCGAAGCATTTCAGAGTAATCATCAGAAAATATAGTATTTGGTGTTGTAGCTTAAGGAAAACCTTAGTAGCACTTGTCTAAGCAAGCCAAACAAACACAACTTATTTTAACAGCTGATAAACAGCAAGACAGACAAGCAATGTTGCTTTATCTGTCTCCTGTGTATATTTATAAACAACATTTTTATATCATCTTTTAGAATGTGATTATCTGTTCAATAGGTTAGTGAACTTGTTGTGTCTTTGGGGGAACTGGCAGCAAAACAATTGTTTGAAATATCTCTGTAAACATATCCACATTGTTGCAACACTCAGGACTGCAGCTGCAACTAACTTCAGGAAAGGAATCAATTACAAAATGTGTGATTCAATACAAAAATAAAGGTTGGTGATCTTAGTGAGTGAACATTTAACAGTCACATTATGTTCTTTGGTCTGCTGTTTCAAATAACATCTCCAAAAATCACTTAATTCACTGCAATTTATGAGTGATCTATGCAAAATAGAGAGACCAACTGTCTAATTTAGTTTTTAATCATGTTATTTGCTCCATTTTATTGATTCCTAGAAAGCAAAGACTTAATAACATGCTTCTTGCTTAGGATTAGCTAGACTATCATTGGCTTATTGAAACTGTAATCAGAATTGAATTGCTGTTTTCAGTAGGTCAAATAAGTTTTCAACTAATATTAAAGCAAACCGCATAAGGAGCTGTTGCTGAACTTTGATTTTGTTTTGAAATGTGTAAAGAGAGTAAGGATTTAAGCAGTTAATTTCTCAGTGAATTCTGGCTTCAAAAATTACAGTGCATTTCTCCAGTCATGATAATCCAAATGGCTCTCTTCTATGCTTTACTTTGTGTGATTCATTTATACCAAATGCTTAAATTTTTAAATAATTGCCAGGATAAAACCTTACACCAATAAGTTAAAACTGAGTGGACCCTTAAGAGTATTTTCTTCCACTGGCAAAGTTGCTGACATGGAAAATCATGACTTCATTGCACTAAAACAATGACAATATTCACAGGCAGAGCTGCTGTGATAAATTGTTCACTGTATATGTGAATTAACTAGTGTTGTGTTCTTATTGACAGGCAATATCATGGTGTATGGGGCCCATTGTTATGTCATTCAATTTGTTGGATTCAGTGCAAGCAGCAAATAATTTTGATATTTCTACTGGATGTAAGGAAACATTTAATCCTTTCTTCCAAAACATTAGGTGTCAGCCTTGTTTCAGTACTAGCATTCTTGCCTCTGAGTCAGAAATCCCAGCATGACAGAATGAACACATCCCAATTAACATCAAGCTACACTCCAAGTCACATAATTTCCTAAGTTGGAAATATACTAGTTTAGTGTTAAAAATTGGTTGGCATGGACAAGTTGGGCTGAAGGGCCTATTTCCATGTGATAACCCTCTATGGTGAATCAAAATCCTGGAAATCCGCACTTAAAAACACTGTGGGAGTGCTATCAGCATTTGGATTTCAATGGTTCAGAAAGGCAACTCACCACCATCTTGTCAAAGCCAACTGGGGAGGGGCAATCGATGTTGACCTTGCCAGAAACAACCACAGGAATGATGAGAAAATCAGGTGTGCCACAACTGGGACAATCTCTTTTCTCTGTGAAAGCATCCAACTCCTAATTCCATTGAACAGAAGCCTATTGAGGAACTGAAATTAAGCTGGAGTATTCTCTATCAGTGTGTGATCCTGTCTTTTCATTCTGATAACAAGGAGTAAATTCATTTTCAGTTTGAATTAAATTCTAGTGAAATCAGTTTGTTTTTATACAAGTCTAAAATGTCACAGAAATCCTGTAGTGCAGAAGGAAGATATTTGGCCCATCGAGCCTGCACCAACAACAATCCCACCCAGGTCTTATCCCTGCAACTCCATGTATTCACCTTGATAGACCCTCTGAAACTAATGGACAATTTATCATGGTCAATCCACACATCTTTGGACTGCAGGAGGAGATCAGAGCACCTGGAGAAACTCGATGCAGATACAGGAAGAAAATATAATCTTCACATAGTTGCCTCGGCCAGAATTGAATCCAGGTTTCTGATGCTGGGAGGCAGCAGTGTGAACCATTGTGCCACTGTGCTGCCCATCATATTGGGTGTAATCAAAATATATATGCTGTTGGTACAATTAGATCCTGTGTTGAATAGTAAACATAAGGAATGATTCCTCACAGTATGAGCAGAGTTGACAGCGAGCGCATATGGAGAAACTGTAGTCACATTGGAAACAGATATTTTAAATTCAACCCTATAAAGTTATCAACACCACCAATATAACCCCCTTAATGCGTGGAATCATAGAGTCCTTACAATGCAGAAGGAGGCCATTCAGCCCATCAAGCCGACACCAACTCTTTGAAAGATCACCTTATCCAGACTGCCCTATCGCTGTGAAATTATTCACTTCTCATGGCTAATCCATTTAATTTACACACCTTTGGATACCAAGGGCAACTTAGCATAGACAATCCACTTAACCTGCACATTTTTGGATTGTGGGAGGAAACTGGAGCACCCAGAGGAAACCACATAGACATGGGGAGAACTTGTAAACTCCACACGGTTACCCAATCCCTACCCACATTATTTTCCCCCTTTTTCTTTCACTATTCCCCCCTCTCTTCCTATCACACTCTTTCCCTCACTCTTCCCCTTCTCTCTCACTCATTCCCTTCTCCTCCCAAAACTCTCCTTCTCACTCTTTGCTCTCTCCCTCACACTCTCTCCCTCTTTTGCTCTTGCACCCTCCCCTCTTTCTCACTCACTCATATACTTCCACTCTTGAGTTTTCTTTAGCTCATTTCCTTGCAGTCCAGTCTCTGTCTGGGCCAGCCGAAAGCTCGTGCCAAAGCTATTGGCTGCTTTTCTCTAAATGTGCAAAGATCCTGTATATGTCCTGGAGGCTACAGTTGGGGAAGAATCAACTGGAGATGGCTAAAGGGAGCAGGTCTCTGGGGGTGAGCCTGCTGAGAATGCTCAGGCGGGTAGGGGGAATAAGAGATTGGGCCTGGTAATTGGAGACTCCATAGTTAGAGGGACAGATAGGAGAGTAAATAGTAATAAACGGGACTCAGGGCTGGTGTGTTGCCTCCCAGAGGCCGGGGTCCAGGATGTCTCGGAGCGGGTTTTTAAGATTCTTAAGGGAGAGGGGAGTCAGCCCCAAGTCATAGTTCATGTAGGGACACATGATATAGGTAGGACAAGGGCAGGGGATATTAAACAGAAACTTATGGAGTTGGGGTGGAAGCTTAGGGCCAAAACTGGCAGAGTGGTTATCTCTGGACTCTTGCCTGTGCCACGGGATAGTTTAGAGAAGAACAGAGAGAGGGAATGTTTGAACTCATGGCTGCGGGGATGGTGCAGGAGGGAGGGGTTCAGGTTCTTGAACAATTGGGGCTCATTCTGGGGTAGGTGGAACTTCTACAAGAGAGATGGTCTACACCTGAACCAGAGGGGAACCAATATCTTGGGGGGAAAATTTGCAAAGGCTATGCAGGGGGCTTTAAACTGATTCAGAGGGGGGGTGGGATCCTGAGTAGTTTGGATGTTAGGAGGGACGAGAATAGGGGGGTCATAGACGAGAACTGTAAAGCACAGCAGCGTACGGGTGGAGTAGGACATGGTTTGAAATGCGTATACTTTAATGCAAGAAGTATTCGCAATAAGGTGGAGGAACTTGCAGCTTGGACCAGTACCTGGAACTTCGATGTTGTGGCCATTTCAGAGACATGGATAGAGCAGGGACAGGAATGGTTGTTGCAGGTTCCGGGGTTCAAATGCTTCAGTCAGAGTACAGAAGGAGGTAGAAGGGGTGGAGGAGTGGCATTATTAGTCAAAGACTGCATCACGGTGATAGAAAGGAAGTTTGATGAGGACTTGTCTGTTGAAGTAGTATGGGCTGAGATTAGAAACAGGAGAGGAGAGGTCACCCTGTTGGGAGTCTTTTATAGAACATAGAACATAGAACATTACAGCGCAGAACAGGCCCTTTGGCCCTCGATGTTGCGCCGACCAATGAGGAACAAGCAGTGACCCTCTAACCTAAACCATTCCCTTTTCATCCATAAACTTATCTACTAACCTCTTAAATGCCACCAAACTTGGCGCATCTACAACTGCAGCAGGCAGGGCATTCCATACCTTTACCACCCTCTGGGTAAAGAACCTACCTCTGATATCCGTCCTATAACTACCACCCCTTAATTTAAAGCTGTGTCCCCTCGTGCTAGCTTTCTCCATCCTAGGAAAAAAGGCTATCACTGTCCACCCTATCTAAACCTCTAATCATCTTATATGTTTCGATTAGGTCCCCTCTTAGCCGCCTCCTTTCTACGAAAACAACCTCAAATCCCTCAGCCTCTCTTCATAAGACCTGCCCTCCATACCAGGCAACATCCTGGTAAACCTCCTCTGTACCATCTCCAATGCCTCCACATCTTTCTTATAATGTGGGGACCAGAACTGTACACAATACTCCAAGTGCGGCTGCACTGTTTTGTACAATTGCAACATGGCGTTGCAGCTCCGAAATTCAATCCCCCTACCAATAAAAGCTAAGACTCCATATGCCTTCTTAACAACCTTATCGACTTGATTGCCAACTTTCAGGGATCTATGCACATATACACCAAGATCCTCTGTTCTTCAACACTATTAAGAGTCCTACCATTAGCCCTATACTCTACACATTTGTTATTCCTGCCAAAGTCAATTACCTCACACTTTTTCACATTAAACTCCATTTGCCACCTCTCGGCCCAGCTCTGCAACTTGTCCAAGTCTCTCTGCAAACTAGAACACCCCTCTTCACTATCTACCACTCCTCCTTTATAGACCTCCTAAAAGTTCTAGAGAGGAAGAGGATAGGATTGCAAAGTCGATCCTGACAAGAGGGAAAGTAATAGAGTAATTGTTATGGGGGACTTTAACTTTACTAATATTGATTGGAAAAGCTATAGCTCTAGCACATTAGAGGGGTCAGTTTTTGTACAAGGTGTGCAGGAAGGTTTTTTGACTCAGTATAGATAGGTCAACTAGAGGTGAGGCTACATTGGATTTGGTGCTGGGCAATTAGCCAGACCAGGTGTTAGACTTAGAAGTTGGTGAACATTTTGGTGATAGTGACCACAATTCGGTTACATTCACCTTAGTGATGGATAGGGATAGGCATGAAGCTGGGGGCAGTAGTTATAGCTGGGGGAACGGTAATTATGAGGCTATAAGGAGGGAATTAGGGTGCATAGGTTGGACTAGGAAACTACAGGGACTGGGAACATCTGAAATGTGGAGCTTATTCAAGGAGCAGCTACTGCGAGTCCTTGATAAGTATGTCCCTGTCAGGCAAGGAAGAAATGGTTGAGTAAGGGAACCATGGTGTACTAAAAAAGTTAATTCGCTGGTTAAAAGGAAAAAGGAGGCTTATGTCAGGATAAGGCTTGAAGGCTCAGTTAGTGCACTGGATAGCTATAGATTAGCCAGGAGGGAGCTAAAGAGTGAGTTGAGAAGAGCTAAAAGAGGACACGAGAAGACTTTGGCTGATAGGATCAAGGAGAATCCTAAAGCTTTCTTTAAATATGTTAAGAATAGAAGATTGGTTAGGGCAAGATTAGGGCCAGTCAGAGACAACAGTGGGAAGTTGTGCGTGGAGCCTGAAGAGATTGGAGAGGCACTGAACAAATATTTCTCTTTGGTATTCATGCAGGGAGATGTAAATGTAGTTGTGGAGAACACTGGGATACAGGGGTGCAAACTGGAAAGTATTGAAGTAGATAAGGAGGATGTGCTAGATATTCTTGAGGGTTTGAAGTTAGATAAGTCCCCTGGGCCAGACGGGATTTACCCTGGGATTCTCTGGAAGGCGAGAGAGGAGATTGCAGAGCCTCTGGCTCTGATCTCCAGGTTGTCGTTGGTTACGGGTATAGTGCTGGAAGACTGGAGGATAGTGAATGTGGTCCCATTGTTCAAGAAGGGGAAGAGAGATTTTCCGCGGAATTATAAGCCAGTGAGTGTTACTTCTGTTGTGGGCAAAGTATTGGAGAGAATTATTAGGGATAGGCTTTATAGTTATTTCGAGAGAAATGAATTTATTGGGGATAGTCAGCATGGTTTTGTGAAGGGTAGGTCGTGCCTTACTAACCTTATTGAGTTTTTTGAAAAAGTGACCAAAGAGGTGGATGGGGGTAAGGCAGTTGATGTGGTATATATGGACTTTAGTAAGGTGTTCGATAAGGTGGCCCATGGAAGGCTTCTGCAGAAAATGCAGATATATGGGATTGAGGGTGATTTAGCTAATTGGATTAGGAATTGGCTAGCAGATAGAAGACAGAGGGTAGTGGAAGATGGGAGATATTCTTCGTGGAGTTAGGTTACAAGTGGAGTACCTCAGGGATCTGTTTTGGGGCCCCTGCTGTTTGTAATTTTTATAAATGATCTGGATGAGGGTATTGAAGGATGAATTAGTAAATTTGCGGATGACATCAAAGTCGGAGGAGTGGTAGATAGTGAAGAGTGGTGTTCTAGTTTGCAGAGAGACTTGGACAAGTTGCAGAGCTGGGCCGAGAGGTGGCAAATGGAGTTTAATGTGGAAAAGTGTGAGGTAATTCACTTTGGCAGGAATAACAAATGTGTAGAGTATAGGGCTAATTTGCCCCTTACTGTCCTGAGATGTGTAGATTAGAGGGATTAGTGAGAGGTGCTGCTTGATAATAAATGTGTAGAGTATAGGGCTAATGGTAGGACTCTTAATAGTGTTGATGATCAGAGGGATCTTGGTGTATGTGTGCATAGATCCCTGAAAGTTGGCAATCAAGTCGATAAGGTTGTTAAGAAGGCATACGGAGTCTTGTCTTTTATTGGTAGGGGGATTGAATTTCGGAGCCGCAACGTCATGTTCCAACTGTACAAAACTCTAGTGCGGCCGCACTTGGAGTATTGTGTGCAGTTCTGGTCCCCGCATTATATGAAAGATGTGGAGGCATTGGAGATGGTACAGAGGAGGTTTACCAGGATGTTGCCTGGTATGGAGGGCAGTTCTTATGAGGAGAGGCTGAGGGATTTGAGATTGTTTTCGTTAGAAAGAAGGCGACTAAGAGGAGACCTTATTGAAACATATAAGATGATTAGAGGTTTAGATAGGGTGGACAGTGATAGCCTTTTTCGTAGGATGGAGAAAGCTAGCACGAGGGGACATAGCTTTAAATTAAGGGGTGGTTGTTATAGGATGGATGTCAGAGGTATGTTCTTTACCCAGAGTGTGGTAAGGGTATGGAATGCCCTGCCTGCGTCAGTTGTAGATGCGCCAAGTTTTATTATTATGGTGGCAGAAAGGATGTTTGATGAGGATTCATCTACTAAGATAATATGGGCTGAGGTTAGAAACAGGAAAGGAGAGGTCTCCTTGTTGGGAGTAAACTATAGATCTTTGAAAAGTTCCAGTGATGTAGAGGAAAGGATTGGATTCTGGACAGGAGCGAAAGTAATAGGGTTGTTCTTATGAGGGATTTTAACTTTAGAAATATTGACTGGATAACTATAATTTGAATTCTTCAGATGGGTCAGGTTTTGTCCAATGTGTGCAGAAGAGTTTCCTGGCACAGTATGTAGATAGACCAACAAGAGGCAATGCCACATTAGATTTGGTACTGGGAAATGAACCAGGCCATGTGTTAGATTTGGAGGTAGGTGAGCATTTTGATGATAGTGACCACAATTCAATTACATTTACTTTAGTGATGGAAAGGGGATAGGTATGTACCACAGGGCAAGCATTATAGCTGGGGGAAAGGAAATTATGCTGCGATTAGATGAGATTTAGGATGTATAGGATGTGGAAGAAATCTGCAAGAGATGGGTACAATTGAAATGTGGAGCTTGTTCAAGGAACAACCACTCTGTGCCCTTGAAAATTATGTACCTGTCAGACAGGGATGAAGTGGTTGAGCAATGGAACCATGATTTACTAAAGAAGTTGAATTTCTTGTGGAGAGGAAGAAGGAGGCTTATGTAAAGATGAGATGTGAAGTCTCAGTTAGGGTGCTTAAGAGCTACAAGTTAACCAGGAAGGACCTAAAGTGAGAGCTAAGAAGAGCCAGGAGAGGACATGAGAAGTTTTTGGCAGGTAGGAGAACCCTAAAGTTTTCTATAGGTATGTCAGGAATAAAAGAATGACTTGGGTAAGATTAGGGACAGTCAAGTAGGGGGAAGTTATCCATGGAATCTAAACAGATAGGAGAGGCGCTAAATGAATATTTTTTGTCAGTATTCACACAGGAAAAAGACAATGTTGTTGAAGAGAATACTGAGATACAGACTATTAAACTAGATGGAACTGAAACTCATAAGTAGGAGTTGTTAGCAATTCTGGAAAGTGTGAAATTAGATAAGTCACCCAGGCCAATGGGATTTATTCTAGGATTCTTTGGGAAGCTGGGGAGGAGATTGCAGAATCTTTGGCTTTGATCTTTATGTCATCATTATCTATAGGAATAGTGCTATCTTCCTGGAGGATAGCAAATGTTGTCCTCTTGTTCAAAAAGGGGAGTAGAGACAACCCTGGTAATTATAGTCCAGTAAGCTTTACTTCTGTTGTGGGCAAAGTTTTGGAAAGAATTGTAAGAGATAGGATTTATAATCATCTAGAAAGGAATAATTTGATTAGCGATAATCAATATGGTCTTGTGAAGGATAGGTCGTGCCTCAAAAACCTTACTGAGTTCTTTGAGAAGGTGACCAAAGAAGTGGATGAGGGTAAAGCAGTTGATGTAGTGTATACGGATTTCAGTAAAGCATTTGATAAGTTTCTCCATTTGAAGGGGATAGATAGAGTAAACAGGGTTAAGCTTTTTCCTAGGATGGACTCAAATAGCACGAGGGGTCACGGGCTTAGGGTGAGGCGGGTAAGGTATAATTTGGATGCTAGTGGGGGGTTTTTCACACAGAGGGTGGTGGGGGTATGGAATGCGCTGCCAAGTAAAGTGGTGGAGGCAGGTACTCTGGAGTTATTTAAGAAATACTTAGATGGGCACATGAACAGAAAGGGAATGGAGGGATATAGAAAACTGATTTAAAATAGGGATCATGAGTCTTGGGAGTCCCTGGGAAGTGTGTAAATAGATGATGATATTGATGTACTTGTTTTTATCCTACAGGTGCTTTGGTCCACCTTGTTGTCTAACGAGGGGCATACACGCGATGGGTCGTGAGAGGACTGCTCTTGGATCTTTTTCGAGAGTATCCTACTGCTTCAGTCGTTAGTGTATGCTTGACCTGGACCATCTATGGGCAACAAACCAAACGCACAGCTCAGTAACTTCGCATGCTGTGCAGATACATGGATTGAGCCTGTGTCTGCGGGAGTTTGCCGTTCTCCCCGTGCTTTGCGTGGGTTTTTCTCCAGGCGCTTCCGGTTTCCTCCCAACATCCCAAATATGTGCTCTTAGGCTAATTGGCAAAACACTTCTCCTAATTTCTCAAATTTGGTTTTTAATCCATGATCTATTATAACATGGACATGGATCCGCGGTAGAGTTGGGGAAACATCGGGGTGGCGGCACGGGCTCGTTGGGCCGAAGGGCCTGTTTCCCATGCTGTTTTGTTCTTTGTTCTTTGTAGGCTATTACAGAAAATACGGAGGCATGGGATTGAGGGTGATTTTGCGGTTTGGATCAGAAATTGGTTAGTTGAAAGAAGACGAAGGTGGTGGTTGATGGGTAATGTTCATCCTGAAATTCAGTTACTAGTGTTGTACCACAAGGATCTGTTTTGGAGTCACTGCTGTTTATCATTTTTATAAATGACTTGGATGAGGGCATAGAAGGTTGGGTTAGTAAATTTGCAGATGACGCAAAAATTGGTGGAGTTGTGGACAGTGTGGAAGATTAC
This sequence comes from Sphyrna mokarran, assembly GCA_024679065.1. Lineage (NCBI taxonomy): Eukaryota > Metazoa > Chordata > Chondrichthyes > Carcharhiniformes > Carcharhinidae > Sphyrna > Sphyrna mokarran. The sequence goes on along the minus strand of JAGIQG010000010.1, from coordinate 32,543,637 downwards.
AGGTTACAGAGGGACATAGATAAGCTGCAGAGCTGGGCTGAATGGTGGCAAATGGAATTTAATGCAGAGAAGTGTGGATTCACTTTGCAAAGAATAACAGGAATACAGAGTGATGGGCTGATGGTAAGATATTTGGTAGTGCAGATGAGCAAAGAGGTCTTGGTATCCATGTGCATAGATCCCTGAAAGTTGGCACTCAGGTTGATAGAGCTGTTAAGAAGGGGTAAAGTGTTTTAGCTTTTATTGGTAGAGGGATTGTGTTTCGGAGCCATGATGTCATGTTGCAGTTGCATAAAATCTGATCCGGCTGCACTTGGAGTATTGCGTACAGTTCTGGCCACTGCATTAAAAGAAGGATGTGGAAGCATTGGAAAAGGTGCAGAGGAGATTTAACAGGATGTTGCCTGGTATAGTGGGAAAGCCTTATGAGGAAAGGCTGAGTCACTTGAGGTTGTTTTCGTTAGAGGGAAGAAGGTTAAGAGGAGACTTAATAGAGGCATACAAGATGATTAGAGAATTAGATAGGGTAGACAGTGAGAGCCTTTTTTCTCAGATGGTGATGGCTAGTATGAGGGGATGTAGCTTCAAATGGAGGAGGGATAGATATAGGACAAATGTCAGAGGTATGTTCCTTACTTGGAGAGCGTGGAATGCCCTTCCTACAATAGTAGTGTACTTATCAAAATTAAGGACATTTAAATGGTCATTGGATAGACATATGGATGATATTGGAATAGTGTAGGTTAAATGGGCTTTAGATTGGTTTCACAGGTTGGCGCAACATTGCAGGTTGCAGGGCCTGTACTGCGCTGTAATGTTCTATATTCTATGTTCTATGTCTGCCACCTTTGCAGAGAGCCTGGTGATGCTAACAAAACAAAAGGTGCAATATAAGCTGGTGGGCCCCTGAGGCCATGCAGACTCACTCACTCCCAATTCCCGGGGCGTGAGGTGATCCCCTAGAAGATGGGGAGGAGGTGTACTCAGAGCTCGGCCACAGTGAAGACATAGGCTGCAGTAATTAGCATGATTTATAAATATGATTATATAAGGATCGTATAAAGGAGCCTTGATATAAACTGTAGAATCCCTACAATGCAGAAAGAGACCATTCCCTTGTGACTCTGCACCAACTCTCTGAAATTGCAAGGAGCCACTGAGTGCAACTATAAGCCCTGTGCCTCATTCATTCAGTTTCAGCTCCTCCACAGAGCGAGAGAATTCTAATAATGGATAGAGGGGCAGAAGATTAGCAAGAGCATCAGCATTTATTATCCATGCCATCATCTACAAGAGGGTAGAACCCCTGCAATCCATGTGATCTAGGTACGCCATACTGCTTTTAGGGAGGAACTTCCAACTTTTTAAATCTGTGGCAGTGAAGGAATGGTGATATATTTCCAAGGCAAGATGGTGTGTGGCTTAGAGGAGAACTTGCAAGTGATGCTGTTCCTGTCAGTCTGTGGTCCTTGTCCCAGGCAGTAGGAGCCATCTGTTTGGAAAGTGCTGTTAAATAAGCTGCGGTGAGTTGCTGCAGTGCACCCTGTATATGATACACACTGCTGCCTCTAGGTACAGATTTGAACAAAGTTTTGAAGAAAATTACAGTACAGGACCGGGCCCTTCAGCCCTCCAAGCCTGCACCAACCGCATCTTTCCACATCTGAACCAGTGTTTGCTTCTAAACACTGAAATTAAGCCAAAATGTTTTTCTGTCCATTGCAATAAGTGAAAACAGCTTAGAAATTGCACTTAGTAAGTTAGTTAGAGTATTCAGTTCAGATTTTGCAGAAGCAGAAATGATCTTTTGTGTAGACCTGTTACATGAATATCAAAGAGCAGGAAATTGTATCCACATCATTAATGCCATACAGAACATCAAACATTCTTCTATTCAACTGGAATATGGTTTATAATTTTAACAGATTAACATTTCTCTTCAAATAAAATATACAAACGATTGGCGCCAAAAATGATTTTGACTAGAAAAATAATTCATCAACACAAACTGGTGTTGGGAATTAATGTTTAAGGTAGTAGATGAGGTGATGACTAAATAAGCTGCTTTGACTTGGACGATGTCAAGCATTTAGTATATTTCTTGGAGCTGCAGTTATCCAATGTACAGAGAACTGTTTTTCATCAGTCTCTTGACTTGTGTCTTGTTCAATCTCTGGAGAGTCAGGAGGTAAATTACCCACTGCAAAATTCCCAGCCTCTGACCTATTCTTGTTCCCACAGTGTTAAATGGTTGGTCCAATTAAGTCTCTGGACAACGGTAACTTCCGCAGATTGATGATGGTCGGGGACTCACTGATGGCAAATGTTGAGAGGCAATGGTTACATTCTTGTTTGAGATGATAATTGCCTAGCAATTATGTGGTTTCAATAATATCAGCCCTGGCCTGAATGTTCTCCAGGACTTGTTGCATGCAGCCACTGATTGCTTCATTATCTAAAGAGTAATGAATGGATCTGAACACTGTGTAATCATCAGCAAATATCCCCACTTCTGATCTTATGATGAGGGGAAGGTCATTAACAAAGCTGCTGAAGATATTTGGACCATGATTATAGGACTTAATCTGCCTTGTATAAACAATATATAAACAGAAATAATGTTGATCTTGATGTAGGGGGCAGAGAACCAGGAAAATGGAAGTTTGAGTTTCCCTGGATGCTGCAAAGCTTCCAACCAGCCAGACTGCCTGTCGTTATATTTAAATGGTCAACTTGCTTCCTCTGGGTTGATTGCCCTCTTTTTATCCCATCTCCACAAGCAGCTAGGAGGTCGATGTTGCGGCAGATTTTCAAAGTTTAAGTATCTCACCCACATTTGTTTGGGTCAGGATTCAGCCGTAAGATTCGCTGTGTCCGAAAATTAATTATTTTCAAAACAGATATCTGCAAAACCTGCAGAAGTAGTTGCATGTCCGAATAGTCTAAAGTGGTGGATTAAGGCTCCAGTATTTGTGGGGTGTAAGTTTGAATCCCACCATTGCCTAAAATGCTTTGTATTAAAGAGACAGATAAATTGTTACATTTCAAATGTATTAATTGTTAAAAGGGAGAAAGTGGGAATGTAACATTGGGCTGGCATATCAGGGCGGCAGGGCGGCATAAGGCTGCATCACAATGCCAGGCATCCGGATTCAATTCCAGCCATGGGTATCTATGTTATTCTTCTCATGTCTGCTGTGTTTCCTCTGGGTATTCCGGTTTCCCCCCATAGTCCAAAAATATATAGGTTACTTAGATTGGTCATGTTCAATTGCCCCTTACTGCCAAAAGACGTATTAGGGGGCGTAATGGAGTAAATACATGGGGTTATGGGGATAAGGCAGAGGGTGGACTGACAGAGATGCTCTGATGGACAATCAGTACAGATTGGACAGGTCAAATGACATCCTTCTGCACTGCAGGGATTCTATGATTCTTTGGTTTCCATGCCAGCCTCCTCGGAACTGAGTGGTTTTTGAGACTTTCCCTCATTCACTGTCTGAATGTTGCAGAAGCATGTAGTGCAGTTATAGTTGACTTAGCCTTATTATCATATTTGTTTTGTGCTGTACTCTGACTACTTTGAATTGTGGCATAAGAACATAAAAATCAAAAGCACCTTTTAGAAAACACCCAAGTAGCAGTTTTATTTTAAGATTTTATGGAGATGAGATCTTGATCCAATGACTCATCACACCAAATACTTCAATAAGACATTTGTTTTCAGACTTTATTGATGTATGGCCTATCAGAATGTATGTTTATACATTTTGGGTCTCAATGTGAAAATTCAGTCAGAAGAAATAAATGAACGAGAAGATTAACTAAAGAAAGACCACACACAGAAAAATAGGTATCTTGATATGCACACACAGGCACAGATAAACACATCAACATATACAGCTGCAGGTATGTATATAAAACAGGTGATATTGGAATGATGACCTGTAAAACACCTCTTCTGATTTGCATATCAACTGAAATCAATATTACATAGAACATAGAACATTACAGCGCAGAACAGGCCCTTTGGCCTTCAATGTTGCGCCGACCAATTAGGAACAAGCAGTGACCCTCTAACCTAAACCATTCCCCTTTCATCCATAAACTTATCTACTAACATCTTAAAAGCCACCAAACTTGGCGCATCTACAACTGATGCAGGCAAGGCATTCCATACCCTTACCACCCTCTGGGTAAAGAACCTACCTCTGACATCTGGCCTAAAACCACTACCCCTTAATTTAAAGCTATGTCCCCTCGTGCTAGCTTTCTCCATCCTTGGAAAAAGGCTATCACTGTCCATCCTATCTAAACCTCTAATCATCTTATATGTTTCAATAAGGTCTCCCCTTAGCCACCTTCTTTCTAACGAAAACAACCTCAAATCCCTCAGCCTCTCTTCATAAGACCTGCCTTCCATACCAGGCAACATCCTGGTAAACCTCCTCTGTACCCTCTCCAACGCCTCCATATCTTTCTTATAATGTGGGGACCAGAACTGTACACAATACTCCAAGTGTGGCCGCACTAGAGTTTTGTACAGTTGCAACATGACGTTGCGACTCCAAAATTCAATCCCTCTACCAATAAAAGCTAAGACCCCGTATGCCTTCTTAAACCTTATTGACTTGATTGCCAACTTTCAGGGATCTATGCACACATACACCAAGATCCCTCTGATCATCAACACTATTAAGAGTCCTACCATTAGCCCTATACTCTACACATTTGTTATTCATGCCAAAGTGAATTACCTCACACTTTTCCGCATTAAACTCCATTTGCCACCTCTCGGCCCAGCTCTGCAACTTGTCCAAGTCTCTCTGCAAACTATAACACCCCTCTTCACTATCTACCACTCCTCCGACTTTGATGTCATCCGCAAATTTACTAATTCATCCTTCAATACCCTCATCCAGATCATTTATAAAAATTACAAACAGCAGGGGCCCCAAAACAGATCCCTGAGGTACTCCACTTGTAACCGAACTCCACGATGAATATCTCCCATCAACCACCACCCTCTGTCTTCGATCTGCTAGCCAATTCCTAATCCAATTAGCTAAATCACCCTCAATCCCATACATCTGCATTTTCTGCAGAAGCCTTCCATGGGGAACCTTATCGAACACCTTACTAAAGTCCATATATACCACATCACCTGCCTTACCCCCATCCACCTCTTTGGTCACTTTTTCAAAAAACTCAATAAGGTTAGTAAGGCACGACCTACCCTTCACAAAACCATGCTGACTATCCCCAATCAATTCACTTCTCTCTAAATAACTATAAATCCTATCCCTAATAATTCTCTCCAATACTTTGCCCACAACAGAAGTAAGACTCACCGGCCTATAATTCCCCGGAAAGTTTCTCTTCCCCTTCTTGAACAATGGGACCACGTTTGCTATCCTCCAGTCTTCCAGCACTATACCCGTAACCAACGACGACCTGAAGATCAGAGCCAGAGGCTCTGCAATCTCCTCTCTCGCCTTCCAGAGAATCCTAGGGTAAATCCCGTCCGGCCCAGGGGACTTATCTAACTTCAAACCCTCAAGAATATCTAGCACATCCTCCTTATCTACTTCAATACTTTCCAGTTTGCAACCCTGTATCCCAGTGTTCTCCACAACTACATTTACATCTCCCTGCGTGAATACCGAAGAGAAATATTTGTTCAGTTCCTCTCCAATCTCTTCAGGCTCCACGCACAACTTCCCACTGCTGTCTCTGACTGGCCCTAATCTTGCCCTAACCAATCTTCTATTCTTAACATATGTAAAGAAAGCTTTAGGATTCTCCTTGATCCTATCAGCCAAAGTCTTCTCGTGTCCCCTTTTAGCTCTCCTCAACTCACTCTTTAGCTCCTCCTGGCTAATCTATAGCTATCCATTGCACTAACTGAGCCTTCAAGCCTCATCCTGACATAAGCCTCCTTTTTCCTTTTAACCAGCAAATTAACTTTTTTTAGTACACCATGGTTCCCTTACTCGACCATTTCCTCCTTGCCTGACAGGGACATACTTATCAAGGACTCGCAGTAGCTGTTCCTTGAATAAGCTCCACATTTCAGATGTGCCCAGTCCCTGTAGTTTCCTAGTCCAACCTATGCACCCTAATTCCCTCCTTATGGCCTCATAATTACCATTCCCCCAGCTATAACTACTGCCCCCAGCTTCATGCCTATCCCTATCCATCACTAAGGTGAAAGTAACCGAATTGTGGTCACTATCACCAAAATGTTCACTAACTTCCAAGCCTAACACCTGGTCTGGCTCATTGCCCAGCACCAAATCCAATGTAGCCTCACCTCTAGTTGGCCTATCTACATACTGAGTCAAAAAACCTTCCTGCACACTTTGTACAAAAACTGACCCCTCTAACGAGCTAGCGCTATAGCTATTCCAATCAATATTAGTAAAGTTAAAGTCCCCCATAACAATTACCCTATTACTTTCACTCCTGTCCAGGATCGATTTTGCAATCCTTTCCTCTACCTCTCTAGAACTTTTAGGAGGTCTATAAAAGACTCCCAACAGGGTGACCTCTCCTCTCCTGTTTCTAACCTCAGTGCATATTACCTCAACAGATAAGTCCTCATCAAACTTCCTTTCTGTCACTGTGATACAGTCTTTAACTAATAATGCCACTCCTCCCCCGCTTCTACCTCCTTCTCTACTCCGACTGAAGCATTTGAACCCCGGAACCTGCAACAACCATTCCTCTCCCTGCTCTATCCATGTCTGTGAAATGGCCTCAACTTCGAAGTTCCAGGTACTGATCCAAGCTGCAAGTTCCTCCACCTTATTGCGAATACTTCTTGCATTAAAGTATACGCATTTCAAACCATGCCCTACTCCACCCGTACGCTGCTGTGTTTTACAGTTCTCATCTATGACCCCCCTGTTCTCGTCCCTCTTATCATCCAAACTACTCAGGATCCCACCCCCCCCTCTGAATCAGTTTAAAGCCCCCTGCATAGCCTTTGCAAATTTTTCCCCCAAGATATTGGTTCCCCTCTGGTTCAGGTGTAGACCATCTCTCTTGTAGAGGTCCCACCTATCCCAGAATGAGTCCCAATTGTTCAGGAACCTGAAACCCTCCCTCCTGCACCATCCCCGCAGCCACGAGTTCAAACATTCCCTCTCTCTGTTCTTCTCTAAACTATCCCTT
>JAGIQG010000010.1:32199850-32529850 GCA_024679065.1 Sphyrna mokarran | reverse complement strand
AATGCTAAGCCTAATGCCTTAACCCTAAGCATAACCCTGAACCTGACCCTGACCATAACCCTAACCCTCGCCCTAACCCTAACCCAAATCCTAACCCTAACTCGTAACGTTAACCCTAACCCTAATCCTAATGCTAACCCTAACGCTAAACCTAACCCAAACCCTACCCTAATGCCCTAACCCCAACCCTAACCCTAATGTCCTAACCCTAATACCCTAACCCTTACTCTAATGCTAACCCTAATGCCTTAACCCTAATCCTAATCCTGAACCTGACCCTGACCAAAGCCCTAACCCTAAACCGAACCCTAACCCTAATCCTAACCCTTAACCTTAACCCTAACCCCATCCCTAACGCTAACGATAACCCCTAATCCCTAACCCTAACTGTAACCCAAGCCCGAAACCCTAAACCCTAACCCTAATCCTAAACCTAACCAAAACCCTAATCTTTAAAACTAACCCTAACCAGAGCCCTAACCCCTAACCCTAAGGCTAACCCTAACACTCAGCCTAAACCTAACCCTAACCGTAACCCTAAGCCTAACCCCTAACCCTAACCCACACCCTAACTCTAACACCGAACCCTAACCCTAACTGTAACCATAACCCTTACCCTAAACCCTAACCCAGATCTAACCCTAACCCATAACCCTAACCCTAACCCTAACACTAATCCTAACCCAAACCTAACCTTAACTTTAAACCTAACCCCTAAACCAACTTTAACCCTAATCCCTAATCCTAACCCTGACATTAACCCTAAACCAAACCTAACCCTAACCCCGAACCCTAAATCTCACCCTAACCCTAACCGTCACCCTAACCCTAACCCAAACCTTAATCCTAACCCTAACTCTAACCCTAATCCTATCCCTAACTCCTAACACTAACCCTAACCCTGTACCCCAACCCTAATGCTTGCGATAACTTCTAACACCTAACCCTAATCCTAAACCTAACCCTAACCCATAACCCCAAAGCCTAACCCCCAACCTTAATCCTAACCCTAAATCTAACTCATAAACCTAACACTAACCCTAACGCAGAAACCTAACGCTAAACCCTAAACCCTAACCCTAACCGTAACACTAAACCTAACCCAAACCCAAACCCTAACGCTACCCCTAAACCCTAAACCTAATCCTAACCCAAACCCTAATCCTATCCCTAACCCCTAACCCAAACCCGAGCCCTAAACCTAACCCCTAACCCTAATGCCTAACCCTAACCATAACGCTAAACTGAATCCTAACCCTGACCCTGATGTCCTAACCCTAATGTCCAAAACCTAACCGTAACCCTAACCATAATACCCTAACCCTAATGCCCTAACCATAATACCCTAACCCTAATGCCCTAACCCTAATGCCCTAACCCTAATGCCCTAACCCTAATCCCTAGCCCAAACCTGGCCATGACCCTGACCCTAACCATTGCCCTAACCCCATCCCTAGCTCTAACCCTAACCCAGAATCCTATCACTAACCCCAACCCTAACCTCGAACCCTAACCCTAAAACTAACCCAAACACTAACCCTAAGCCTAACCCAAACCCTAACCCCTAACCCCAAAGCCTAACCCAAACCCTAACCCCTAACCCCAAAGCCTAACCCCCAACCTTAACCCTAACCCTAAACCTAACCCGTAAACTGAACACTAACCCTAACGCAGAACTCTAACCCTAACCGTAACACTAAACCCTAAAACTAACCCAAACCCTAACCCTACCCCTAACCATAACCCTAAACCTAATCCAACCCTTAACCCTAACCCTTAAGGTTCAATCTGTTATTTTACTGGTCCAAGTGATATGCTCATATCTGCTGCAGAGCCTGAATTTTCTGAGATGTCTCATTGTTTCTGAATATTTTCTCAGTTTGAGGAGCTGCACTCGATTTTGGAACAAAGAAACAAATTTCTTAAATAGTTTCAAATTATTGATCAACAAAATTTTGCAATTTATGCTAAACTCTACACCATTTAAATCACATCACAGAATGTCCACAGTTAAAGATCACACAGAGAGACACAAGGAACAATTGAAACTCAATTACTGAAATGTCACAGTCCAGTGACGGATATCACTGAAACTATCTGAGATCTAGAGATGGATTTGATGGTGTTTGAATGGAGAGCATCTTTCCACTTGTTATGAGTCAATAAATGTGATAAACAGAATCCAGTGTTTAGAAAGAAGTAAATCAATCCTAAAAGTAAATATTTTGCATCACTGAATAATGTCGTAATCTGTTTGTTCATGTATTTTAAAAATAACTTCAAAACAGGTTGCTGCCACAATGTCCCTAAGGTGAATTTACTGTGTATAATTTAAAGGCTTGTGAACATATGACCTCAGAGTTTAAGACAGACAGACTGCCAGCAGCTCAAAGAGGCACATCATCTCATTCTAAAGATGCATGATCCAATCGGCATGGCTGAGAAAATATTCTACCCAATCATCGCCATTATTGGTGTTCCCAGTGAGTGACTCTAACCATTGAGGTTGTGTGAATCTGTGCGTGAGCCACTGTCTGATTTTAAATTCTGCCTGAAAATGCTCCATGCTGATCTCATTGTCACTGTTACACAGACACCAGGCTAGTGATGTAATTTACTTAAATCAAATGGCTTGAAATATCTTTCTGGTTTTAATCCTTTTCTTAAATTGGACCTTAGTGGAGGTGATCTCTCTGAAATAACGTTGAGTGAGATTTAGAATATAATCAACATTTAATATATATAAAATCTACACAGAGCGGAATACCTGACATCCAATGAACAAGTATTACTTTAGTAATACTTGTCCATTTAGTAAATGGACAAGTTAATGGACAATGACAATGGACAAATTAATACTTAATCCATTTAGTAAATGGACTTTAGTAAGGCGTTTGATAAGGTGGCCCATGGAAGACTTCTGCAGAAAATGCAGATAGAACATAGAACATAGAACATTACAGCACAGAACAGGCCCTTCGGCCTTCGATGTTGTGCTGACCAAAATAAAAAGCAATGCCCCTCCAAACTAAACCATTCCCTTCTCTTCCAAATACTTATCAATTAACCTCTTAAACGCCACCAAACTTGGCGCATCTACAACAGCTGAGGCAGGGCATTCCACTCCCTAATCACTCTTTGAGTAAAGAACCTACCTCTGATATCCGTCCTATAACTCATACCCCTTAATTTAAAGCTGTGTCCCCTCGTGCTAGCTTTCTCCATCCTAGGAAAAAGGCTATCACTGTCCACCCTAACTAAACCTCTAATCATCTTATATGCTTCAATAAGATCCCCTCTTAGCCGCATCCTTTCTAACGAAAACAACCTCAAATCCTTCAACCTCTCTTCATAGGACCTGCCCTCCATACCAGGCAACATCCTGGTAAACCTCCTCTGTACCATCTCCAATGCCTCCACATCTTTCTTATAATGTGGCGACCAGAACTGCACACAATACTCCAAGTGCGGCCGCACTAGAGTTTTGTACAGTTGCAACATGATGCTGCGGCTCCTAAATTCAATCCCCCTACCAATAAAAGCTAAGACTCCATATGCCTTCTTAACAACTTTATCACCTTGACTGCCTACTTTCAGGGATCTATTGACACATACACCAAGATCCTTCTGTTCCTCAACACTATTAAGAGCCCTACCATTAGCCCTATACTCTACACATTTATTGTGCCTGCCAAAGTGCATTACCTCACACTGTTCCACATTAAACTCCATTTGCCACCTCTCGGCCCAGCTCTGCAACTTGTCCAAGTCACTCTGCAAACTATAACACCCCTCTCCACTATCTACCACTCCACCGACTTTAGTGTCATCTGCAAATTTACTGATCCATCCCTCAATACCCTCATCCAGATCATTTATAAAAATTACAAACAGCAGGGGCCCCAAAACAGACCCATGAGGCACACCACTCGTCACCGAACTCCACGATGAATATCTCCCATCAACCACCACCCTCTGTCTTCTATCTGCCAGCCAATTCCTAATCCAATTAGCTAAATCACCCTCTATTCCACACATCTGCATTTTCTGTAGAAGTCTTCCATGGGCCACCTGATCAAACGCCTTACTAAAGTCCATATATACTACATCAACCGCCTTACCCCCATCCACCTCTTTGGTCACTTTCTCAAAAAACTCAATGAGGTTAGTAAGGCATGACCTACCCTTCACAAAACCATGCTGACTATCCCCAATTAATTCATTTCTCTCTAAATAACTATAAATCCTATCCCTAATAATTCTCTCCAATACATTGCCCACAACAGAAGTAAGACTCACTGGCCTATAATTCCCTGGAAGGTCTCTCTTCCCCTTCTTGAACAACGGGACCACATTCGCTATCCTCCAGTCCTCGGAACCACACCCGTAACCAACGACGACCTGAAGATCAGAGCCAGAGGCTCTGCAATCTCCTCTCTTGCCTCCCAGAGAATCCTAGGTAAATCCCGTCCGGCCCAGGGGACTTATCCAACTTCAAACCCTCGAGAATTTCTAACACATCCTCCCTATCTACTACAATACTTCCCAATTTGCAACCCTGTACCTCAGTGTTCTCCATAGCTACATCTCCAGCACTCTGCGTGAATACCGAAGAGAAATATTTATTCAGTGCCTCACCAATCTCTTCAGGCTCCACGCACAACTTCCCACTGCTGTCTATGACTGGCATAGATGTATGGGATAGAGGGTGATTTAGCTAATTGGGTTAGGAATTGGCTGGCAGATAGAAGACAGAGGGTGGTTGTTGATGGGAGATATTCATCTTGGAGTTCGGTGACAAGTGGTGTACCTCAGGGGTCTGTTTTGGGGCCCCTGCTGTTTGTAATTTTGATAAATGATCTGGATGAGGGTATTGAAGGATGGATTAGTAAATTTGCAGATGACACTAAAGTCGGTGGAGTGGTAGATAGTGAAGAGGGGTGTTATAGTTTGCAGAGGGACTTGGACAAGTTGCAGAGCTGGGCCGAGAGGTGGCAAATGGAGTTTAATGTGGAAAAGTGTGAGGTAATGCAATATGGCAGAAATAATAAATGTGTAGAGTATAGGGCTAATGGTAGGATTCTTAGTAGTCTTGATGAACAGAGGGATCTTGGTGTGTATGTGCATAGATCCTGAAAGTAGGCAGTCAAGTTGAGAAGGTTGTTAAGAAGGCATATGGAGTCTTAGCTTTTATTGGTAGGGGGACTGAATTTCGGAGCCGCAACGTCATGTTGCAAATGTACAAAACTCTAGTGCGGCCGCACTTGGAGTATTGTGTACAGTTCTGGTCCCCACATTATAAGAAAGATGTGGAGGCATTGGAGAGGGTACAGAGGAGGTTTACCAGGATGTGCCTGGTATGGAGGGCAGGTCTTATGAGGAGAGGCTGAGGGATTTGAGGTTGTTTTCGTTAGAAAGGAGGAGGCTAAGAGGGGACCTAATCGAAATATATAAGATGATTAGAGGTTTAGATAGGGTGGACAGTGATAGCCTCTTTCCTAGGATGGAGAAAGCTAGCACGAGGGGACACAGCTTTAAATTAAGGGGTGATAGTTATAGGACGGATATCAGAGGTAGGTTCTTTACCAAAAGGGTGGTTCGGGAGTGGAATGCCCTGCCTGCAGCAGTTGTAGATGCGCCAAGTTTGGTGGCGTTAAGAGGTTAGTTGATAAGTATATGGAAGAGAAGGGAATGGTTTAGTTTGGAGGGGCATTGCTTTTTATATTGGTCGGCGCAACATCGAAGGCCGAAGGGCCTGTTCTGTGCTGTAATGTTCTATGTTCTATGTTCTATTACAGGGTATATTTGTCAGTGTAAAATTGTACTGATTGTCATTCTTTCATCTGAGTGGAATATCTGATCAAAGTCTCTGTTAATATCTGGAATGATCTGTTCATGTAGAATTATATCGTGTTTAGGAAAAGAATTTGGAATGAAATAAGTTGGTTCAGTTTTAAGTATATAGTATTTTAATTGGTGAGTGAAATGTCCATTCTGTGAAGCTGTCTGAGAATTTATCTTTGGAATATATTGAAAGAATTTGGCTTTGACTTAATGATGTTTGGTGGTCAGTGTGTGATATGAAATTTCTTCATTCCTCGCCTTTGTGTTGAAAAGAAAGAGGTTTCAGCTAGTTCCCGATATTTAAACAAACCTATTATAAACTGTGCAGTATTCAGTGATTGTCAAATCTTTTGTGATTTCTTCACATTAATCGATAAATGAACAGCATTTTTTTCAGTTTGTTTTGGTTCTGTCTAAATTGTGTTGCTGCTTCGAGGGATTGGTGAATCTGGTCACCTGAACCACCAAACTCCTCGAAAGCTTTCAGATACTTGATTTCTATAGAGTGATTGGGAAATTTGTGGATAAATGTGTAGTGGTCCATTTTAGCAGGAATAATGGGATGAAGGAGTACAACATAAGGCGTAGGAGTCTTAGCTGTGTTGTAGAGCAGAAGAATCTCGGGGTCCATGTCCTTAGGACTCTTAAATTGGCCTCTCAGGTGGAGGAAGTGGTCAAGAAGGCATACGGTGTACTGGTCTTCATTAATCGAGGAATAGAGTTTAGGAGTCAGGAGGTAATGATGCAGCTCTATAAGACTCTTGTCAGACCCCAGTTGGAGTATCGTGCGCAGTTCTGGTCGCCTCATTATAGGAAGGATGTAGAGGCTATTGAGAGAGTTCAGAGGAAACATACAAGGATGCTGCCTGGATTGGGAGGCAGGCCTTATGAAGATAGGTTGAGGGAGCTGGGACTCTTCTCACTGGAGAGACGTAGGTTGAGAAACGACCTGACAGAACATAGAACATAGAACATTACAGTGCAGAACAGGCCCTTCGGCCCTCGATGTTGCGCCGACCAATTAGGAACAAGCAGTGACCCTCTAACATAAACCATTCCCTTTTCATCCATAAACTTATCTACTAACCTCTTAAACGCCACCAAACTTGGCGCATCTACAACTGACGCAGGCAGAGCATTCCATACCCTTACCACCCTCTGGGTAAAGAACCTACCTCTGACCTAAAACCACCACCCCTTATTTTAAAGCTATGTCCCCTCGTGCTAGCTTTCTCCATCCTAGGAAAAAGGCTATCACTGTCCACCCTATCTAAACCTCTAATCATCTTATATGTTTCAATAAGGTCTCCTCTAGCCGCCTTCTTTCTAACGAAAACAACCTCAAATCCCTCAGCCTCTCTTCATAAGACCTGCCCTCCATACCAGGCAACATCCTGGTAAACCTCCTCTGTACCCTCTCCAATGCCTCCACATCTTTCTTATAATGTGGGGACCAGAACTGCACACAATACTCCAAGTGCGGCCGCACTAGAGTTTTGTACAGTTGCAACATGACGTTGCGGCTCCGAAATTCAATCCCCCTACCAATAAAAGCTAAGACTCCGTATGCCTTCTTGACAACCTTATCGACTTGATTGCCAACTTTCAGGGATCTATTAACATATACACCAAGATCCCTCTGTTCATCAACACTATTAAGAGTCCTTAAAGTGATAGAGGTTTATAAAATGTTGAGAGGAATAGATAGGGTGGACTAGAACATAGAACATAGAACAATACAGCACAGAACAGGCCCTTCGGCCTTCGATGTTGTGCCGACCAAAATAAAAAGCAATGCCCCTCCTAACTAAACCATTCCCTTCTCATCCATATACTTATCAACTAACCTCTTAAACGCCACCAAACTTGGCGCATCTACAACAGCTGCAGGCAGGGCATTCCACTCCCTAATACTCTCAGAGACTATTTCCCCGAGCTGAAATGGTCACTACGAGAGGACACAGATTTAAGGTGCTGGGAAGCAAATACAAAGGAGATGTCAGGGGTAGGTTTTTCACTCAGAGGGTGGTGAGTGAATGGAACCGACTGCTGTTGGAGGTTGTTGAGGCAAACTCACTGGGGTCTTTTAAGAGACTTCTGGATGAGTATATGGAAAAGAATAGGATAGGGGGTTATAGATAGGTCTGTGGATTGATAGATGTGATCAGCGCAACTCGTGGGCCGAAGGGCCTGTTTGTGCTGTATTGTTCTATGTTCTATGTTCTGATCATTGTTCTGATCAGAATGCAGAATCTGACACTGAGCTGTGGTGAAATCAATCCAATTTCAATACACAATTTGCAAGTTTATAATTTATTATTAATGTGTTACTGTATTAAGGTGTATCTTCCACTCTGCTTATGTTCATTCTGAGTGGGTTGGCTTGTGAATTTCGAAATAATAATTTTGCTTCCCGATTCATACTGTTTTTTTGTAAATGGTGAAGGACAGTGAACCCAGCATTGATCCTTGTGGAAAACCACTTCCCACTTTCTAACAATCAGAGAAAATCCCTTTAGCTCCCACTCCGTGTCTTTGTACCAACTTCTAGTCATTCTGCTGCAGATTGCTGCAGAAGGTTAGGGTGCAGGGATTTGGGGGTAGGATGTTCGACTGGATAGAGGATTGGTTGTCTAATAGGAAGCAGAGGGTAGGTATTAATGGGTGCTATTCTGATTGGCAGCTGGTGACTAGTGGAGTGCCCAGGGATCGGTGCTGGGGCCTCAACTATTTACCATTTACACAGATGATCTGGAGGAAGGGGCTGAGTGCAGGGTGATGAAATTTGCTGATGACACAAAGATAAGTGGAAAAGCAAATTGCATGGAGGATGTGGAAAGCCTGCAGAGGGATCTGGATAGGTTGAGTGAGTGGGCGAGGACCTGGCAGATGGAGTATAATGTTAGCAAGTGTGAGGTTATCCACTTTGGCAGGAATAATGGTCGGAGGGATTACTATTTAAATGGCGAAAAGCTGTAGCATGCGATGGTGCAGAGGGACCTGGGGGTCCTTGTGCACAAATCACAAAAATCACAGTCTGCAGGTGCAGCAGGTTAAGAAGGCGAATGCAATGTTGGCCTTTATAGCGAGGGGGATAGAATATAAAAGTAAGGAGGTGCTTCTGCAGCTGTACAGGGCACTGGTGAGGCCGCAGCTGGAGTACTGTGTGCGGTTTTGGTGGCCACATTCAAGGAAAGATATTCAAGGAATCTTTGTCTCTTCTTTGGACACAGATGAAGTCCCAGAGGACTGGAAATAGCTAATGTTGTACCGTTGTTTAAAAAGGGTAGTAGGGATAACTCTGGGAATTATAGGCCGGTGAGTTTGACGTCAGTGGTAGGGAAGCTGTTGGAGGGGATTCTTAGAGATAGGATGTATAGGCACTTAGAGCGTTGTGATCTGATTAGGGATACACAGCATGGATTTGTTAAGGGGACATTGTGCCTTACAAATCTGGTAGAAATTTTTGAGCAGGTGATGAAAATGGTGGATGAAGGGCGAGCCGTTGATGTCGTCTATATGGATTTCGGTAAGGCGTTTGACAAAGTCCCTCATGGAAGGTTACTTGAGCAGGTCAAGGCTCATGGGATACAAGGTCAGGTAGCTAGACGGATAAGTAACTGGCTTGGTAATAGGAGACAGAGAGTAATAGTGGAAGGGTGTTTTTCTAGCTGGAGGTCAGTCACTAGTGGTGTGCCGCAGGGCTCGGTACTGGGACCTCTTCTATTTGTAATATATATAAATGACTTGGAAGAGGGAGTAAAGCGGAGTGATCAGCAAGTTTGCAGACAACACAAAGATGGCTGGACTTGCGGATAGTGAGGAGCATTGTCAGGCGATGCAGCAGGACATAGATAGGCTGGTAGCTTGGGCAGATGGATGGCTGATGGAATTCAGTCCTGATAAATGTGAGGTGATGCATTTCAGGAGAAAGAATGTAGGGGGAGGTATATGATAAAGGGTAGACCTATTAAGAGTATAGAAACGCAGAGGGACCCAGGGGTGCAGGTGAACAAGTCTTTGAAACTGGCAGACCAAGTGGAGAAGGTTGTGAAGAAAGCATATAGTATGTTAGCCTTTATAGGAACGGGTATAGAGTACAAGAGCTGGCCTTTAATGTTGCAGTTGTATAAAACATTGGTTGGACCTCATTTGGAATACTGCATCCAGTTCTGGTCGCCTTACTACCGGAAGGATGTGGAGACTCTGGAGAGAGTGCAGAGGAGGTTTACCAGGATGCTGCCAGGTATGGAAGGTCTGAGTTACGAGGAGAGGTTAGGCAAATTGGGACTGTTTTCCTTTGAAAGACATAGACTTAGAGGAGATCTAATAGAGGTGTACAAGATTATGAGGGGTATGGATAGAGTAAACAGGGTTAAGCTTTTTCCTAGGATGGACTCGAATAGCACGAGGGGTCACAGGCTTAAGGTGAGGGGGGTAAGGTATAATTTGGATGCTAGACGGAGTTTTTTCACACAGAGGGTGGTGGGGGTATGGAATGCGCTGCCAAGTAAAGTGGTGGAGGCAGGTACTCTGGAATTATTTAAGAAATACTTAGATGGGCACATGAACAGAGTGGTAATGGACGAGTATAGAAAACTGATTTAAAATAGGGATCATGAGCCTTGGGAGTCCCTGGGAAGTGTGTAAATAGATGATGATATTGATGTACTTGTTTTTATCTTACAGGTGCTTTGGTCCACCTTGTTGTCTAACAAGGGGCATACACGCGATGGGTCGTGGGAGGGCTGCTCTTGGATTTTTTTCGAGAGTATCCTAGTGCTTCACGTCATTAGTGTACGTTGACCGGGACCATTTGATGGGCAAGACGACAGCTCAGTGACTATCGCTGTGCTGTGCAGATACATGGATTTGGGCCTGTGTCTGTGGGAGCTCGCGCATTCTCCCCGTACTTGCGTGGGTTTTCTCCAGGTGCTCCGGTTTCCTCCTACATCCCAAAGATGTGCTCTTAGGCTAATTGGCAAAACAAATTCTCCCTAAATTGTCTCAAATTTGGTTTTTAATCCATAGATCTATAAACATAGGCAGGGATCACGGGTAGAGGTGGGAACATTGAGGTGGCAAAACTTTATTTATGAATCACAAGTAAGGCTTACATTAACACTGCAATGAAATTATTGTGAAATTCCCTGTAAGATGAATTTTCTGAAGGCGTTCCCTTGGGGTACCCTCCCTCAACCAATACATAGACTGTGAAAGGTAGCATATATTTAAAAAACGAGAAGGAATTTATTTGCTAATGCATGCATCAGGAAAGAAACACATTCATTGAGAGTTGACTGTGCTCTCCGACCTAATATTTCCTGGTAAAATTATTATACTACTCTTAACATTTCAATATCCCGCTTAGTCTCGTCAATCAGATTGGAGGGTCCAATCACAGTATTCAACATTATTATCTTACCAATGATGTTCTTGTTCCTGTCAACAAGAATAAGAACTTATCAGCTAATTGTAGGTTATTAGCCTATGTAGGTTCCTTCCTCTTTACCAAGGAAACCTAATCCACATCATTGCCAAGACCATAACAAACATCCGTGTTTTTTAATTAGTGAAAGAAGTCTCTCTTCTGCTGGAACCTGGGCCTTCTTTTTCAGCTTGAAAGACTGCTTCAGCCTCGCTACCCACGAATGAATCCATTCCCTTATATACCAGGTTTGTGATTAAACATGCTTTTTGCAAGTGCAAAAACAGGTAACAGAAGCTGTTTTTCTGTATTCCATTGTATTAACAGAATTTGGCCTGTCTGCCACTGTATTTCCCATCATGCTGCATTCAGAATGAAGTTGGCCAAGGAACATAATACAAGGTTGAAAATACAGTTTAAGCTTATAATACTTGGTTAATTTGTGGATGTACAGTTTATAATACCTTTGCAATTTATAATACCTTTGCATGTATTGTTCCAGGCACATTGTAAAATCTTACTATACATATATAAGGCACTTTATAATTACCTCAACCTACTCTACTCATTATAGTATAACTAAAAGAAGGACCTCATACTAAGAATTCTATACTATCCCCCATCATTGCCCTAGTCGCCACACTCTGGTGCATTTTTGGGTTAATACACCTAATTAGCATGTCTTTCAGACTATGGGAGAGAGCACCTGAAGGAAATCCATGCAGACACAGGGAGAACATGCAAACTCCACGCAGAACAGTGACACAAGCCGGGAACCAAATCCAGGTCCCTGGCTAGTGGTAAAGGATTGATAATCAGTCAATAATGTGAAAAGACCATATAAATAATGATGAAATCTTCGTATGCCAAAAATGATACTCAGTGCTTCTTTTTCTAGCTGAGCATAGTTAGATTCAGCTTTATTCAGAGTGCAAGAAGTAAAAGCTATTGAGCGTGCAAATCTCTTTTGCATACTCTCCATGGCACTGACATTCTTCTTAAAATAAGATGTTTAAAACTGCAATTTAGGACAGCTTTTGCTCGAATAAAGGGAATACTTGTGAGCTGTTGATAGGAAAACATCTCTCGTAAAGATTAACATTAAAAGTGATAGACAGAAAATCAGAGAGAGAGAGTGAGTGAGTCAGGGTGAGTGAGTGAACCTGGGTGTGTCCAGGTGAGTGAGGGAGTGAGTCAGGGTGAAGGAAGCAAAAGTTCTGGCTGAAAGAGAGTGAGTCTGAATGAGTGAGGGGGTGAGTCTGGATGAGTAAGGGAGTGAGACTGAGGGGATGAGAGGTTGAATCTGGTGAGAGAGGGAGTATGTTTGGATGAGAGAGGAGGGAGTCTGGGTGAATCTGGGAAAGGGTGTGTAGATAACTTGAGTCATGTTGAGATCAAAAATGAGAGGGTATTGAGGTTCTTGAGAAACATTAATGTAGACAAGTCCCCAGAGCCTGATGGGATATACCCCAGAATATGAGAGAGGCAAGGGAGAAAATTGCGGGGGACCTTGAGAAAAATCTTTGTATCCTCACTGGCTATAGGGGAAGTCCCAGAAGACTGGAGAATAGCCAATGCTGTTCCTTTGTTTAAGAAGGACAGCAAAATAATCCAGGTAATTACTGCCAGTGGGTCTTACGTCAATGATAGGGAAATTATTGGAAAGAATTCTGCAAGACAGGAATTATTCCCACTTGGAAATAAGTGGACATATTTGCGAAAGACAACATGGTTTTCTGAAGGGGAGGTCGTATCTCACTAAATTGATCAAGTTTTTCGAGGAAGTGATGAAGTGATTGATGAGAGTAGAGCAGCGGATATTATCTATGTGGATTTCAATAAAGCCTTTGACAAGGTCCCTCATGGCAGACTGGTGCAGGAGGGATTAGAGGTGAGCTGGCAAGGTGGATACTGAACTGGCTGTATCATAGAAGACAAAGAAAAGCAGTGGAAGGGTATGCTTTTGAACGAAGGGCTGTGAAAACTGGCATTCCTTGGGAATCAGTGCTGGGACTTTTGCTGTTTGTTATATAAACGATCTGGACGTGTATGGGGTGTCAGAGAGGGGTAGTACCTCTAGTGGGGGAACATGTCATGTCTTTTCAGGGTGGTTTGTCCACCCTTTGTCCCCACCTGGCACTCAGCTCTCACCTGTGGCTCCCATTAGCTGTCACGAATGCCAACTTGATTGCCAACTTTCAGGGGTCTATGCACATATACACCAAGATCCCTCTGTTCTTCAACACTATTAAGAGTCCTACCATTAGCCCTATACTCTACACATGTGTTACTCCTGCCAAAGTGAATTACCTCACACTTTGCGGATGACACTAAAGTCGGTGGAGTGGTAGATAGTGAAGAGGGGTGTTATAGTTTGCAGAGAGACTTGGACAAGTTGCAGAGCTGGGCCGAGAGGTGGCAAATGGAGTTTGATGTGGAAAAGTGTGAGGTAATGCACTTTGGCAGGAATAATAAATGTGTAGGGTATAGGGCTAATGGTAGGATTCTTAATAGTGTTGATGAACAGAGGGATCTTGGTGTATTTGTGCATAGATCCCTGAAAGGAGGCAGTCAAGTCGATAAGGTTGTTAAGAAGGCATATGGAGTCTTAGCTTTTATTGGTAGGGGGATTGAATTTCGGAGCCGCAAAGTCATGTTGCAACTGTACAAAACTCTAGTGCGGCCGCACTTGGAGTATTGTGTACAATTCTGGTCCCCACATTATAAGAAAGATGTGGAGGCATTGGAGAGGGTACAGAGGAGGTTTACCAGGATGTTACCTGGTATGGAGAGCAGGTCTTATGAGGAGAGGCTGAGGGATTTGAGGTTGTTTTCGTTAGAAAGGAGGCGGTTTGCTAGCACGAGGGGACACAACTTTAAATTAAGGGGTATGAGTTATAGGACGGATATCAGAGGTAGGTTCTTTACTCAAAGAGTGATTAGGGAGTGGAATGCCCTGCCTGCAGCTGTTGTAGATGCGCCAAGTTTGGTGGCGTTTAAGAGGTTAGTTGATAAGTATATGGATGAGAAGGGAATGGTTTAGTTAGGAGGGGCATTGCTTTTTATTTTGGTCGGCACAACATCGAAGGCCGAAGGGCCTGTTCTGGCTGTATTGTTCTATGTTCTATGTTCTATGTTTAAGAGGAGATCTTATCGAAACATATAAGATGATTAGAGGTTTAGATAGGGTGGACAGTGATAGCCTTTTTCCTAGGATGGAGAAAGCTAGCACGAGGGGACACAGCTGTAAATTAAGGGGTGATAGTTATAGGACGGATATCAGAGGTAGGTTCTTTACCCAGAGGGTGGTTAGGGAGTGGAATGCCTGCCTGCGGCAGTTGTAGATGCGCCAAGTTTGGTGGCGTTTAAGAGGTTAGTTGATAAGTTTATGGAAGAGAAGGGAATGGTTTAGTTTGGAGGGTCATTGCTTTTTTCACAATTGGTTGGCGCAACATCGAAGGCCGAAGGGCCTGTTCTGCGCTGTAATGTTCTATGTTCTATGTTCTAATATCCTCCTCAACCTCCCGAATTATCCGGAGTTCCTCTAATTCCAGCTCCAGCTCCTTAACACGATCCTCAAGGAGCTGCAAATGGGCACACTTCCTGCAGGTATAATCAGCAGGAACACTACTGGTGTCCCTCACCTCGTACATACCGCAGGTGATGCAATGTACTGCCTGCACTGCCATCCCTGATACTTTAATTTCTAGAAGAGAAAAAAAAACTTCCCACACACTTATTATTAGGTTAGAGGAGGGGGGAGGGTGGGATACTCTACCTGTGTAGAGTATCAGGTTTCCTCTCTGTACCAATTTATAGAGTAAAGTTTCACAACACCAATTTGAAATCCAACCAATTTATTTGATAGTAAATTCGCGAGCTTTTGACACTATGGCCTTCGTCAGGCAAATGCAGTGTTCTGGTCTGCAATAGCACTTATACCAACACAGACAGTCACAGATTGCTGATTAGAATGCAAATCCTTACATCTAACCTGCTATTCAAGTGTTAAAGTGGCTAACAATGTGTGTGAAGGGAATCCTGAGCATTGGTTAGAGAATTTTGTATTTTCTCCAGACAGCCCAGTAAGTGAGGTTTTTTGCTAACCCAGGCAAGTTACGGGGGTTACAGATAGTGTGTCATGAAGCCAAGATCCCTATTAAGACTGTCCTCATGTATGCGGAACTTGGCTATCAGTCTCTGCTCAGCGACTCTGCGCTGTCGAGTGTCACGAAGGCCCCCTTGAAGAACATTTACCCGAAGGTCGGAGGCCGAATCCCATGACTGCTGAAGTGTTCGCCCACAGGAAGGGAACTGTTTTGCCTGGTGATCGTTGAGCGATGCTCATTCATCCACTGTCGTAGTATCTGCATGGTCTCCCCAATGTACCATGCTTCGGGACATCCTTTCTTGCAACGTATTAGGTAGACAACGTTGGCCGAGTTGCAAGAGTATGTACCGTGTACCTGGTGAATGGTATCCTCACGTTTGATTATGTCATCCATGTCTATGATCTGGCATGTCTTGCAGAGGTTGTTGTGGCAGGGTTGTGTGGTATTGTGGTCACCGTTCTCCTGAAGGTTGGGTAGTTTGCTGCAAACAATGATCTGTTTAAGGTTGTGCGGTTGTCTGAAAGCAAGAAGTGGGGGGGTGGGGATGGCCCTAGCAAGATGTTCATTGTCATCAATGATATGTTGAAGACTCCGGAGAAGATGTCGTAGCTTCTCCGCTCCGGGGAAGTACTGGACAACAAAGGGTACGCTGTCCACCGTGTCCCGTGTTCGTCTTCTGAGGAGGTCAGTGCGGTTTATCGCTGTGGCACATCAGAACTGTCGATTGATGAGTCGAGCGCCATATCCTGTTCTCACGAGGGCATCCTTCAGCGTCTGGAGGTGTCTGTCACGATCCTCCTCATCTGAGCAAATTCTGTATATACGGAGGGCTTGTCCATAGGGAATGGCTTCTTTAACGTGTCTAGGGTGGAAGCTGGAGAAGTGGAGCATTGTGAGGTTGTCTGTCGGTTTGCGGTACAGTGAGGTGCTGAGGTGACCGTCCTTGATAGAACATAGAACATAGAACACTACAGCACAGAACAGGCCCTTCGGCCTTCGATGTTGCGCCGACCAATATTAAAATCAATGCCCCTCCAAATGAAACCATTCCCTTCTCTTCCATATACTTATCAACTAACCTCTTAAATGCCACCAAACTTGGCGCATCTACAACTGCTGCAGGCAGGGCATTCCACTCCCGAACCACCCTCTGGGTAAAGAACCTACCTCTGATATCTGTCCTATAACTATCACCCCCTAATTTAAAGCTGTGTCCCCTCGTGCTAGCTTTCTCCATCCTAGGAAAAAGGTTATCACTGTCCACCCTATCTAAACCTCTAATCATCTTATATGTTTTGATTAGGTCCCCTCTTAGCTGCCTCCTTTCTAACGAAAACAACCTCAAATCCCTCAGCCTCTCTTCATAAGACCTGCCCTCAATACCAGGCAACATCCTGGTAAACCTCCTCTGTACCCTCTCCAATGCCTCCACATCTTTCTTATAATGTGGGACCAGAACTGCACACAATACTCCAAGTGCGGCCGCACTAGAGTTTTGTACAGTTGCAACATGATGCTGCGGCTCCTAAATTCAATCCCCCTGCCAATAAAAGCTAAGACACCATATGCCTTCTTAACAACTTTATCCACTTGACTGCCTACTTTCAGGGATCTATTGACACATACACCAAGATCCTTCTGTTCCTCAACACTATTAAGAGCCCTACCATTAGCCCTATACTCTACACATTTATTGTTCCTGCCAAAGTGCATTACCTCACACTTTTCCACATTAAACTCCATTTGCCACCTCTCGGCCAGCTCTGCAACTTGTCCAAGTCTCTCTGCAAACTATAACACCCCTCTTCACTATCTACCACTCCACGACTTTAGTGTCATCTGCAAATTTACTAATCCATCCTTCAATACCCTCATCCAGATCATTTATAAAAATTACAAACAGCAGGGGCCCCAAAACAGACCCCTGAGGTACACCAACTTGTCACCGAACTCCACGATGAATATCTCCCATCAACCACCACCCTCTGTCTTCTATCTGCTAGCCAATTCCTAATCCAATTAGCTAAAACACCCTCTATCCCATACATCTGCATTTTCTGCAGAAGTCTTCCATGGGCCACCTTATCAAACGCCTTACTAAAGTCCATATATACCACATCAACCACCTTACCCCCACCCACCTCTTTGGTCACTTTTTCAAAAAACTCAATAAGGTTATTAAGGCACGACCTACCCTTCACAAAACCATGCTGACTATCCCCAATCAATTCATTTCTCTCTAAATAACTATAAATCCTATCCCTAATAATTCTCTCCAATACTTTGCCCGGAGATGCATGTGTCCAAGAATGAAACTGATTCTGGAGAATAGTCCATGGTGAGTCTGATGGTGGGATGGAACTTCTTGATATCATCATACATTTGTTTCAATGATTGTTCACCATGAGTCCAAAGGAAAAAATGTCATCAATGTATCTAGTATATAACCTTGGTTGAAGATCTCGTGTACTGAAGAAGTCTTGTTCGAACCTGTGCATGAAGATGTTGGCAATCTGAGGTGCAAATTTGGTTCCATGGCTGTTCCATGTGTCTGGATGAAAAGCTGGTTGTTGAAGGTGAAGACATTGTGGTCCAAGATGAAGCGGATGAGTTGTAAAATTGCATCCGGAAGCTGGCAGTTGTTGGCATTGAGTACTGAGGCAGTTGCAACAATACCTTCGTTGTGGTACCTAATATACCTAATACGTTGCAAGAAAGGATGTCCCGAAGCATGGTACATTGGGGAGACCATGCAGACACTACGACAGTGGATGAATGAGCATCGCCCAACAATCACCAGGCAAAACAGTTCCCTTCCTGTGGGCGAACACTTCAGCAGTCATGGGAATTCGGCCTCCGACCTGCGGGTAAATGTTCTTCAAGGGGGCCTTCGTGACACACAACAGCGCAGAGTCGCTGAGCAGAGACTGATAGCCAAGTTCCGCACACATGAGGACGGTCTTAACAGGGATCTTGGCTTCATGACACACTATCTGTAACCCCCGTAACTTGCCTGGGTTAGCAAAAACCTCACTTACTGTGCTGTCTGGAGAAAATACACAATTCTCTAACCAATGCTCAGGATTCCCTACACACACATTGTTAGCCACTTTAACACTTGAATAGCAGGTTAGATGTAAGGATTCGCATTCTAATCAGCAATCTGTGACTGTCTGTGTTGGTATGAGTGCTATACCAGAACACTGCATTTGCCTGACGAAGGCCATAGTGTCAAAAGCTTGCGAATTTACTATCAAATAAATTGGTTGGATTTAAAATTGGTGTTGTGAAACTTTACTGAGTTTACCCCAGTCCAATGCCGGCATCTCTACACCAATTTATAGAGTCAGAGAGAAAAACTACAACTACCGGTAAGCCTCCTTATGACAACTTCCAGTTTCCAGTTAGTTTAAAAAAAAAGGCAAAAAACTACCACTGCTCGCTACTTTAACCAAAAAGAAAATGTTAAAAATTACCTTAAACTCGAACTTTACACTCACCCAAATCGCTGCCTCTCCGTGCTGCTCCACAGCAGCACCATGGTACTCACTACCCTCCTGTATGCCTGTGAAACATGGACTATGTATCAAAGGCATACAAGATGGTACGCCAATTTCATAACGGCATGATGGCCAGAGTACTGGATGGCGGAGAATTCTCTGAGGCATTCCCAGTCACCAATGGTGTCAAACAGGACTGTGTGTTTGCACCCACACTGTTCAGCATGATGTTTACTGCCATGCTGAATGATGCCTCCCAGGACAGTGTTGCTGGAATCAGCCTCAGGTACAGAGTGGATGGGAAACTCTTCAACCTGAGGAGACTTCAAGCTATTACCAAAGTGAAGGAGACTTCAGAGAGATTTCCTCTATGCCAATGACTGCACCTTGTATACTGGCTCAGAGCCAGAGATGCAAGTCAGTATGGACAAATTTTCCACGGCTTGTGACAACTTTGGACTCACTATACTGAAGTCGTGCACCAGCCTGCTCCTTCTGCACCGTACACAGAGCCCATAATCACAAAGGGCAGAAACTACAGGCAGTGGACCAGTTCACTTATCTTGGCAACACCCTCTCCCAAGCAGTGACTACTGATACAGAAGTTAACTGCAGAATAGCAAAGGCAAGTTCTGCTTTTAGTAGACTGTGCTCCACTGTATGGGGACGTCGAATCAAAACTGAAGTCTACAGCACCATGGTACTCACTACCCTCCTGTATGCCTGTGAAACATGGACTATGTATCAAAGGCATACAAGACAGCTCAATCCTTTCCACATGGCTTGTCTTCGCAGAATATTATACATCAGATGGCAAGACAAAGTAGACACTAAAGTTCTCTCTAGAGCAAGTCTACCATCAGTCCACACACTGCTGATGAGAGCACAGACCCAGTGGCACGTCATGTCATCCGTATGTCATATGAGCGCATACCCAAGCAGCTCCTTTTTGGAGAACTCTCTGCTGGAAGACGCTCGCATGGGAGGCAAAAGAAATGTTTCAAAAACACACTCAAAGCTTCCCTGAAGTCGCTTGACATTGATACGACCACCTGGGAAACACTGGCACAAAACCGTTCTACCTGGCGCTGCCTCATCCACAGAGGCTGTCAAGCTCATGAAGCAAGGTGTATTGCTGAAGCACAACTTAAACGTGAGCTGCGCAAGTTCAGAGTCATCAGTACAACAACTACAGTGTCCATACAAGTCTGTCCAATATGTGCCAGAATATTCTGTGCCTGAATTGGCCTGATCAGTCACCTTCAGACACACCACAACCAGGATCAAAATGACTAATGATGTCGCGATCCTCATCGATGACGATGGACAAACAACAAAAAATAATTTGGAGGAAAATGAAATTGGTTTGATTAGTAAAGATTGATGGATTTGCGGATAGTGATAAGGACCATCAGAGGATGCAGCAGGATGTCGATCAATTGGAGACTTGGGCTGAGATGCCAGACAAATGTGAGGTAACGTATTTTCGAAAATCTAATACAGATCGGAAATACACAATAAATGGCAGAATTCTTAAGAGTATCAATAGACAGAGGAATCTTGGTGTACTGGTACACAGGTCACTCACTGAAAGTGACAACCCAGGTGGAGAAGGTAGTCAAGAAGACAAACAGCATGATTGCTCTCATTGGCTGCGGCATTGAGTTTAGAAGTTGATGTTATGTTGCAACTTTCTAGAACCTTAATTAGGCTGCACTTGGAATATAGTGTTCAATTCTGGTCGCCGCACTACCAAAAGGATATGAAGGTTTTGGAGAGGGTTCAGGAAAGATTTACCAGGAAGTTGCTTGGTATGGAAAGCATTAGTTATGAGAGGTTGGAAAAACTTGGTTTGTTCTCACTGGAGCAAAGGAGGTTGAGAGGAGACCTGATAGAAGTCTGTAAGATTATGAGGGGCATGGACAGAGTGGATACTCAGAAGCTTTTTCCCAAGGTGGAAGAGTCAATTACTATGGGGCACAGGTTTAAGGTGCGAGGGACAAAGTTTAGAGGAGACGTACGGAGTGGGTTTTTTTTACACAGCGGGTGGTGGGTGCCTGGAACTCATTGCCAGGAGAGCTACTGGAAGCAGATATAATAGTGATTTTTAAGGGGCGTGCTTCTATCAAGTATGACTCCATGCTGAGAGCAGATTACTCGACAACTTATCCCAGTAGCATATCTAAACCAGAGATTCATAACAGCATCAGAAATCATTTTTTATGTCTACGTATCCCATTGTATTTTATAACCTATTAATTTTCTTTGAACAGTTATGTAGACAAATAAAGCCTCCAATTGAAACAAAAGCAGTATCAACTGATATGTTTATGACGGTGGTGGTATCTTCTTAGCGCTGAAGAAAGAACAAAATAAAAGAATATTCGACTCACACTCAAGCAGGCTTGCAGGGTGGAAGGGTCTGTTCCTGTGCTGCACTGTTCTTCATTCTTTCTCTTAGAGTTTTGATAAGTAGTTTCCATACCATGCATTTTCCTCTGAAAACCATATGCACAATTCATGTTAATATTTGAGTGACCATGTGAACTGAAGTGAGAAATTAATGATAGGCTGGTCAACTGTAGGATTTGACCTCCACTCTGAGCCTTCAATTATCTGACACGTACACAGCTCTTTTCCACCTGTCTCTGTGACATTGCATTATTAAGGAATGTCACAATTAGTGCAGGCTGATATGGCTGCAATATTGTCCCTTAGTTCTATGAATTATAATATAGGTAGAACTAATGAGGCAAAGACTTCAGAATCTATTAATATTATTTTAAAAATGCAAGGTTCAACTGTGGCATGTAAATATTAGAATTTGGAAGTCAGAAATGTCCAACTGCTGGAGGAGTTTAGTAGAATGTGTTTCGCCAGCTGTCATGTCCGCTGCTCCTTGTGTCCATGCCACTCATCTTCTATTAAAGTTTTATTCTATCTTCCTGGATTGAAATTGTAAAATAATTGGTTTAATCAATCACATGTACAGTTATGATGTCACTGATCACAGGAGACCTCTAATGGCAGTTGATGATCATTAATCTTTAATGGAGTGTTGTTTACATAGTCACAAGAGATATCTGCATAAACACTTCCAGAGACAGGAACGGTTTTACTAAATCTTAATTTTAACCCGTTGGACCCTGCAGACTCTGGTTGAAATATTCACAGTTCCTGAAGAATAATGTCACATTGTCATTCCAGGAAGGAGAGTGATGTAGACATTATGTAACATGTTGATCTTCTAATCAGTCAGCTTTGATATTTCTCCTCCATATGGGCAATAGTACAACAACTACCCATGTGTTCAACCTGTTTTCCTCTCTTAGTTCTCCTTACCTCCATTATCTGATCAAATCTCCAATGTTGGCATTGTCTCCGTTTCAATCATTACCAACAGTAAGAAGTCTGACAACACCAATTTAAATCCAACCAATTTATTTGATAGTAAACTCGCAAACTTTCAACTCTACGGCCTTCGTCAGGCGAATGAGGTGTTCTGGTCTCCAACAGCACACATACCAGCACAGACAGTTTACAGATTACTGATTAGAATGCGAATCCTTACACCTAACCTGCTATTCAAGTCTTAAAGTGGCTAACAATGTGAGTGGAAGGGGCACTGAGCACAGGTTAAAGAGTGTATTGTCTACAGACAGCACAGTAAGTGAGGTTTTTTGCTAACCCAGGCAAGTCATGGGGGTCACAGATAGTGTGACATGAAGCCAAGATCCCTGTTAAGACCATCCTCATGTGTGCAGAACTTGGTTATCAGTCTCTGCTCAGTGGCTCTGCGCTGTCGTGTGCCGTGAAGGCCCCCTTGAAGAACATTTACCCGAAGGTCGGAGGCCGAATGCCCATGACCGCTGAAGTGTTCGCCGACAAGAAGGGAACAGTTTTGCCTGGTGATTGTTGAGCGATGTTCATTCATCCGCTGTCGTAGTGTCTGCATGGTCTCCCCAATGTACCATGCTTCAGGATATCCTTTTTTGCGACGTATTAAGTAGACAACATTGGCCAAGTTACAAGAGTATATACCGTGTATCTGGTGAATGGTACTCTCACGTTTGATGATGTCATCCATGTCGATGATCCGGCATGTCTTGCAGAGGTTGCTGTGGCAGGGTTGTGTGGTATTGTGGACACTGTTCTCCTGAAGGCTGGGTAGTTTGTTGTGAATAATGGTCTGTTTGAGGTTGCGCGGTTGTCTGAAGGCAAGAAGTGGGGGTGTGGGGATGGCCCTAGCCACTTTAAGACTTGAATAGCAGGTTAGGTGTAAAGATTCACATTCTAATCAGTAATCTGTAAACAGTCTGCGCTGGTATGTGTGCTGTTGGAGACCATAACACCTCATTTGCCTGACGAAGACCATAGAGTCAAAAGCTTGCGAGTTTACTATCAAATAAATCAGTTGGATTTAAAACTGATGTTGTCAGACTTCTTACTGCGTTTACCCCAGTCCAACACCGGCATCTCTACATCAAGCACTAGCAATGCAGTGAACAGCAGTGTGAAATATTTCTATTGCTCTTTACTCTAAATCTCTCACATTTGTTATGATCCCAGTAAAGATCAATAATTTAGAAAAAACAAACCTTCAGTTAATAGCTGAAAGGATAATATGACATGATTTCAAGTTTTAAGATGTTTGATTTAAAATTTTTCCCGAGTTACCAAGGAGAATGTACCAATTAACTAATGACTGACAGTTAACTGCCAAGCTTTGTGTATATTCAAACCAGACAAGCTGATTCTAATTGGCCAAGGCATTGCCTTTGGGAATGAACCAGAGAATGTCTGTCATTTATTTTATTTAGTTGAACCAGGTGCAGTATGTTTTCATATTCTTTCTCTGCAAAGAACATGGCCCCATGTATTAATATATGTGGCTAAGTGTGCCACATTAGAGGCTTTTAGGAAAATTAAAATGGAAACAGAAATGAAAACTTCAGATTTCTGGGGAAACTGACACTGTTTGAAACCAAGTGAAAAGACACCAAGACATTCAAAACTAGACTCCTGTAGTGCAATACAGGCAAGCTGAAGAAGATAGAGTGTCCAGGTTCCTGGATGTGGAGATGCCAGCGTTGGGCTGGGGCAAACACAATAAAAACTCTCACAACACCAGGTTAATATCCAATAGGTTTATTTGGCAGCAAAAGCCACTAGCTTTCAGAGTGCTGCTCCTTCATCAGGTGTGTGGGATTTCAGTTCACGAACCAGGCATATAAAGACACAACTCAACTTACAAAATAATGGTTGGAATGCGAGTCTTTACAGGTAATCAAGTCTTAAAGATACAAGCAAGGTGAGTGGAGAGAGGGTTAAGATGTGTTTTGTCTCCAGCCCGGATGGTTAGAGAGATTTTGCAAGCCCAGGCAAGTTGTGGGAAGTTACAGATAGTGTGACATGAACCCAAGATCCCAGTTAAGGCCGTCCTCATGTGTGCGGAACTTGGCTACCAGTTTCTACTTAGCGACTCTGTTGCCTGATTTGGAGAGTAGCTCTTATGAAGAAAGGTTGAGGGAACTGGGGCTTTCCTCTTTAGACCAGAGGATGAGAGGCGATTTAATAGAAGTTTATAAGATGATAATGGAGCTAGATAGAATAGACGTTCAGAAACTATTTCCTCGGATGGATGTGGTTGTTACTTGGAGACATAACTATAAGGTTCATGATGGGAGATATAAGAGCGATATTCGAGGTAGGTTCTTTACTCAGACAGTGGTTGGGGTGAGAAATGCACTGCCTGCTGTGATAGTGAAGTTGGACACTTTCAGAACTTTCAAGCGGTTATTGGATAGGCACATGGAGCACACCAGAATAATAGGGAGTGTGAAAGCTTGATCTTGGGTTTGGAGTCCCTGGGAAGTGTGTAAATAGATGATGATATTGATGTACTTATTTTTATCCTACAGGTGCTTTGGTCCACCTTGTTGTCTAAGGAGGGGCATACATGCGATGGGTCGTGAGAGGGCTGCTCTTGGATTTTTTTTGAGAGTATCCTAGTGCTTCACATCATTAGTGTACGCTTGACCTGGACCATTTTATGGGCAACACGACAGCTCAGTGACTATCGTTGTGCTGTGCAGATACATGGATTTGGGCCTGTGTCTGTGGGAGTTTGCGCATTCTCCCCGTGCTTGCTTGGGTTTTCTCCGGGTGCTCCGGTTTCCTCCCACATCCCAAAGATGTGCTCTTAGGCTAATTGGCAAAACAATTTCTCCCTAAATTGTCTCAAATTTGGTTTTTAATCCATAGATCTATAAACATGGACAGGGATCACAGGTAGGGGTGGGAACATCGGGATGGCACTGTGGGCTTGTTGGGCCAAAGGGCCTGTTTCCCGTGCTGTTTTGCTTTTTGTTCTTTCTTTGGACATAACTCGGTACAACATCAGCAGCCAAAGGGCTGTATTGTGCTATACTGTTCTACGTTTATGTTATAAGAACAGGATATGACGCTCGATTTATCAATTGACAGTTCTGATGCGCCACTGTGAAAAATTGCATCAACCTCCTCAGAAGAAAAACACAGAACATGGTGACAGAATACCCTTCATTGTCCAGTACTTCCGTGGAGTGGAGAAGTTATGATATCTTCTCTGGAGCCTTCAACACGTCATTGATGAAGACAAATATCTCGCCAAAGCCATCTGCGCACCCCACTTCTTTCCTTTGATCAAATAAACCTGTTGGACTTTAACCCAGTGAGACTTCTTACCAAGTTCCAGGAACAGGGGATAGGAAAATACTCATTTAACATAAAACATAGAACACTACAGCACAAAAAGGTCCTTCAAGTTGCACCGATCATACCCATACCTACTAGGCCATAGAGCTCTCTGTAACTCTCAATCCCATTTAATCCCGTGTACTCATCCAGAAGTCTTTTAAAAGACTCCAGCGAGTTCACCTCCACTACCACTGATGGCAGCCGATTCCATTCACTCACCACCTTCTGAGTGAAAAATTTACCCCTGACATCTCCTCTGTACTTGCTGCCTAGCATCTTAAACCTGTGTCCTCTCATAGCGACCATTTCAGCCCTGGGAAATAACCTCCCAGAATCCATTTGTTGCTACTCTTTCCATTACTTGACAATGACATTGTGGGTCCATACTATCAGACCAGAGTCGGGAAGTTCTGTTGATGCATTCCCCTTTGATGAAGACCATGCCCATAGGATTCATGTCATTTCAGCTGGGTTTCAGAAAAATGTTTCAAAGAATAAGAACTGCAATTCTACCAGAGAAAGTTCAGAGCTTTGAAGGGATTAGTGGCTGAAATTAGTGCTGTATGTGTTGAGTGGTCTGCTTAGTAAATCTGAGAAATCTATCTTCATTATTTCTGATATTTAATGTTTTATTTAAGGTTTTCATTGTCCATAATTTTGCCTGTTAATTCATATTTAGTTTATGTTGATTTTGATTTGATAAAATTTGAATAAAATGAAGTATTGAACATTGGTTTTCTCATTGGGTTATTCAGTTCTTTTATGTTTGACCCTGTGTTGGCAACAAAAACCCTTTCCTTCAGTGATGCCCATATGGCATTCTCTTGCTGGTCTGCAATTGTGATAGATATATGGTTCCTTTGGTCTGTTGGTCTCCACAGGGATTATAACAACGTTCCTTTATATCCTTGGGCTCTTGATTTGCTTTCCTGCAGATTATATATGTTATACACAGAATTTCCCTTCCTAACTTCATTATTGGAGTTTACACCAGATGGACTGTAGCAGTTCAAAGAAATGATCATTGCTACCTTCTTTTGGGCAACAAATGCTGACTTTGCCAGTGATATCTAGATTCTAAGAAACAGAGTAAGACAAAGTTTGGAACTTTTAAATTCTTTCAAGATAGATAAGTCACTAGGACCGGATGGGATGTACCCCAGGTTCCTGTGATTGCAGAGCCCCTGGTGATGATCTTTGCGTCATCAATGGAGACGGGAGACGTTCCAGAAGATTGGAGGATTGTGGATGTGGAGCCTATTTTCAAGAAAGGGAACGGGGATAGCCCAGGCAATTACCGACCAGTGAGTCTGACCTCAGTTGTCAGTAAGTTGATGGGAGAGGATTCTGAGGGACAGGATTTATGAGCATTTAGAGAAGTTCAGTATGATCAGAAATAGTCAACACGGCTTTGTTAAGGACAGATTACAAGCCTTACAAGCCTAAAAAAAAGTGATAAAAAAATATGATGGAAAGTGTGAGGTAATGCACTATGGCAGAAATAATAAATGTGTAGAGTATAGGGCTGATGGTAGGATTCTTAGTAGTCTTGATGAACAGAGGGATCTTGGTGTGTATGTGCATAGATCCCTGAAAGTAGGCAGTCAAGTCGAGAAGGTTGTTAAGAAGGCATATGGAGTCTTAGCTTTTATTGGTAGGGGGATTGAATTTCGGAGCCGCAACGTCATGTTGCAACTGTACAAAACTCTAGTGCGGCCGCACTTGGAGTATTGTGTGCAGTTCTGGTCCCCACATTATAAGAAAGATGTGGAGGCATTGGAGAGGGTACAGAGGAGGTTTACCAGGATGTTGCCTGGTATGGAGGGCAGGTCTTATGAAGAGAGGCTGAGGGATTTGAGGTTGTTTTCGTTAGAAAGGAGGCGGCTAAGAGGGGACCTAATCGAAACATATAAGATGATTAGAGGTTTAGATAGGGTGGACAGTGATAGCCTTTTTCCTAGGATGGAAAAAGCTAGCACGAGGGGACACAGCTTTAAATTAAGGGGTATGAGTTATAGGACGGATATCAGAGGTAGGTTCTTTACTCAAAGAGTGATTAGGGAGTGGAATGCCCTGCCTGCAGCTGTTGTAGATGCGCCAAGTTTGGTGGCGTTTAAGAGATTAGTTGATAAGTATATGGAAGAGAAGGGAATGGTTTAGTTTGGAGGGGCATTGCTTTCTATATTGTTCGGCGCAACATCGAAGGCCGAAGGGCCTGTTCTGTGCTGTAATGTTCTATGTTCTATGATACAAAGGTTGATGGTGTTGTGGATAGTCTGGAGGGATGTCAGAAGTTGCAGCAAGACATAGATAGGGTACAAGAATGGGCGGAGAAGTGGCAGATGGACTTCAACGCAGATAAATGTGTGGTGATCCATTTTGGCAGGACCAATGGAATGAAGAAGTACAATATGAAGGATAAGAGTCTTAGCATTGTTGAGGAGCAGAAGGATCTTGGGGTCCGGATCCATAGGACTCTTAAATCGGCCTCGCAGATGGAGGATGTGGTCAAGAAGGCGTATGGTGTACTGGCCTTCATTAATAGAGAAATTGAGTTTAGGAGTTGGGAGGTAATTCTGCAACTTTATAAGACGTTTGTCAGCCCCCACTTGGAGTCCTGTGTGCAGTTCTAGTCGCCTCACTATAGAAAGGATATGGAAGCTATTGAGAGGGTGCAGAGGAGATTTACAAGGATGTTGCCTGTATTGGGAGGCATGCTGTATGAAGATAGGTTGAGGGAGCTAGGTCTCTTTTCCCCGGAGAGACAAGGTTGAGAGGCGACCTGATAGACGTTTATAAAATGTTGAGAGGAATAGATAGAGTGGATTCCTGGAGGCTATTTCCCAGGGCTGAAATGGTCGCTACGAGAGAACACAGGTTTAAGGTGCTGGGCAGCAAGTACAGAGGAGATGTTAGGGATAAGTTTTTCACTCAGAGGGTGGTGAGTGAATGGAATCAGCTGCTGTCGGTGGTGGTGGAGGCGAACTCGCTGGGGTCTTTTAAAAGGCTTCTGGATGAGTACATGGGATTGAATGGGATTAGAAGTTACAGATAGTTCTATGGCCTGGTAGGCATAGATATGATCGGAGGAACTTGTGGGCTGAAGGGCATGTTTGTGCTGTAGGGTTCTATGTTCTATGTTCTAGGTTCTATATTCTAAAACAAATTTATGCTAAACATTACTGCAATTCATATGCAAATGAGTGATTGCCCAATAAATCTGCGTGTTATTTCTAACTTTGATAACAGTCTGATGAATCCCTTTTTCCCATTGACATCAAAATTGTAGTTGACTATTCACTCGAAAGCCTGGATTTTTAACATCAGACATGAGTGCAAATTGCTGGGATTGAAGCAGCAATCATGATAACCTTGCTTGTGAAGCATTTCTGGTCTTAGTTCCCTCTTTGAAGACAGGGCCGAAGGGCCTGTTTCCTGTGCTGTTTTGTTCTTTGTTCTTTGTTCTTTGATGTAAGCAGGTTTATTGATGAAAGAAAATGATCTCTGACTCTAAGGTTTGAAGAGGATGAGGGATTATGGTGGTATAAATGTAATAATTATTGAGGGGAGGACACACAGGGCAGAATTTTGTGGCCTCGTTCATCCCAAAATTATAAAATCCCGTCCAAGGTTAACATGCCTTTCCATAGTCCTCTCCACACCGCTCTGATTCCTGTGATAGGCGGGAGGTAAAATTCCGGCCACAGAGTCTGGAGCAGGATAGAGCCAATGCTTTCTTGCTCTCACTCATCTGCAAGTTTCTTTGCTTCTTACCATTCATATCCTCTGTAAAATCACATTAAAGTACTTTTATTTAGAAAGCAATTAATCACTGAGTATTGTTTTGTTTATGTGGGAAATAAACTACTTGCACTGGAATCAACATAACACATCCACACCCGTTCTCCTGTGGGTTATCCCGCTGATGTCATTTGATGGTTATGGGTCTAAAACAAATAAGAGTTGTGTGACTCCACTGGGTATGTCTAATTCTCATATCTACATTGCCATGAAACGAAAAATTGTGGAGCTGCACATTACAGAATGAGAGGTTATAGAATGATAGAAACCTACAGCGCAGAAAGAGGCCTCAAAGTTGTGTGATATACAAATTTCCCTGACCTGAGGAAGGGCTCATCCATCTTCAAGGGGTCTGATCCACCCACCCCACCCCCACTCCCCAACAACCGTTCCCCCACCCCCCACCCCACTGACCTCTCGTACGGCATGTTTGGCGGTGGCAAAAGCAGCCTGCCATTGACAGGCTCAGAAGATTCTGCTGCTGTCAACAGGTTTTCCTGTTGTTAGTACCCTCCGCCATCACGACATACACAGCGGGAAACCCATTTGGCAGGGCCGGAACTTCCATCAGCAGGAATGGCTGGAAAACTTCAACCAATACCTTTGGTATTTATGCATGATTTCATCATTTTCACTCAGATAAAACTGTTATTACAACTAGGTGAAGAGGGATGAAATGTCTCCCGCATTTTCCCACTCCTCATTTCATTTAAACATTTAGAGAAGACATGCTTGCCAATTCGCTAAGTGACTTAATATTTACATATTGAGATAGTGGAGAATTACTCAGACATTTTCTTAGGTTAAATAAAGAATAAAATAGGTTTATTGAGACTATTCCTGAGCTAAAACAAATGATTGCACACATTTGTCTGAGCCAAATAGACCCAAGTACAGATGCAGAGTAAGAGGGTAGGCTTAAAAAGATTTTACAGTGTATGAAAGAAAAAATGAAGTACTTGGGAAACTGTTCCTTGACTGCTCTCTTATGGTGTAAGAGTGCCAGAACAGATAATGGAGTGGGGGTAAAAATAAATTATTTTAATAGTTCATGTAAAATCACAAATAGAAATGTTATGTGTGCTGGTAATAATGTTCTGAGGTGTGTCTATTTCAATGCCAGGATTATTGTGGGGAAGGCAGATGAGTTGAGGGCTTGGATTGACACATGGAATTATTGACAGGAGGGGCAGGACTGGCAGCTCAATGTTCCAGAGTTCCAATGTTTCAATCATGAGGCAGAGGGATAAAGAAGGGGGAAGGATTGGCATTGCTAGTCAGGGAAAATGTAGAACAGTGCTCAGGCAGGACAGATTAAAGGGCTTGTCTATTGAGGCCATATGGGTGGAGCTGAGAAATAGGAAAGGTATGACATCATTAATGGTGTTGTATTATAGACCACCCAATAGTCAGCGAGAATTGGAGGAGCAACTCTGCAGAGAGATAGCAGACAACTGCCAGAAACGTAAAGTTGTGATAGTAGGGGATTTTAATTTTCCACCTATAGATTGGGACTCTCATACTGTTAAAGGGCTAGACAAGTTGGAGTTTGTAAAATGTGTTCAGGAAAATTTTAGCACCATTAGTTTCAACTTGATCATGGATAAAGATAGATCTAGTCTTTGGGTTGAAGTTCTAAACTGGAAAAAAGCCAAATTTAAGAAATAGAAAGGATCCAAAAAGCATGGATTGGAACAGGTTGTTCTCTGGCAAGGATGTGATTGGTAAGTGAGAGGCCTTCAAAGGAGAAATTTTGAGAGTATAGAGTTTATATGTTCTTGTCAGGATTAAAGGCAAAGTGAATAAGAATAAGGGATCTTGGTTCTTGAGGGATATTGGAACTCTGATAAAGAAGAAGAGAGAAATGTATGACATGTGTAGGCAACAGGGAGCAAATAAGATGCTTGAGGAGTATAAAAATGCAAGAAACTACTTAAGAAAGAAATCAGGAGGGGTAAAAGAAGACATGAGGTTGATTTGGCAGTCAAGGTGAAGATAGTCCTAAGGCCTTCTATGGATATATTAAGAACAAAAGGATAGTAAGGGATAAAATTGGTCCTTTTAAAGATCAGAGTGGTTGGCAATGTATGGAACCAAAAGAAATGGAGGACATATTAAATGGGTTTTTTGCATCTGCATTCACTAAGGAAACTGGCATGGAGTTTATGGAAATAGAACATAGAACATAGAACATTACAGCACAGAACAGGCCCTTCGGCCTTCGATGTTGTGCCGACCAAAATAAAAAGCAATGCCCCTCCAAACTAAACCATTCCCTCCTCTTCCATATACTTATCAACTAACCTCTTAAACGCCACCAAACTTGGCGCATCTACAACAGCTGCAGGCAGGGCATTCCACTCCCTAATCACTCTTTGAGTAAAGAACCTACCTCTGATATCCGTCCTATAACTCATACCCCTTAATTTAAAGCTGTGTCCCCTCGTGCTAGCTTTCTCCATCCTAGGAAAAAGGCTATCACTGTCCACCCTATCTAAACCTCTAATCATCTTATATGCTTCAATAAGATCCCCTCTTAGCCGCCTCCTTTCTAACGAAAACAACCTCAAATCCTTCAACCTCTCTTCATAGGACCTGCCCTCCATACCAGGCAACATCCTGGTAAACCTCCTCTGTACCCTCTCCAATGCCTCCACATCTTTCTTATAATGTGGCGACCAGAACTGCACACAATACTCCAAGTGCGGCCGCACTAGAGTTTTGTACAGTTGCAACATGATGCTGCGGCTCCGAAATTCAATCCCTCTACCAATAAAAGCTAAGACTCCATATGCCTTCTTAACAACTTTATCCACTTGACTGCCTAAGGCAAATAAGGCAAACAAGTAGGGAGGTCATGGAACCTATACAGATTAAAGGGGAGGAGGTGCTTGCTGTCTTGAGCAAATCAGAATAGATAAATCCCCAGGACCGGACAGGGTATTCTCTGTCCTTGAAGGAGACTAGTGTTGAAATTGCAGATATATTTAAAATGTCAGTATCCATGGGTGAGGTGCTGGATGATTGGAGGATAGCTCATGTTGATCCATTGTTTAAAAAAGCTCAAAAAGTCATCCAGGAAATTATAGGCCAGTAAGTTTGAAGTCAGTAGTAGGTAAATTATTGGAAGGAGTACTAAGAGATAGGATCTACAAATACTTGGATAGGCAGGGACTTATTAGGGAGAGTCAACATGGCTCTGTGCAAGGTAGGTTATGTTTAACTAATCTATTAGAGTTTTTCAAGGAGGTTACCAGGAAAGTGGATGAAGAGAAGGCAGTGGATGTTGGCTACATGGACTTCAGTAAGGCCTTTGACAAGGTCCTGCATGGGAGATTAGTTAGGAAGGTTCAGTCACTAGGTATACATGGAGAGGTAGTAAACTGGATTAGGCATTGGCTCAACGGAAGAAGCCAGAGAATTTCTACTGGAGGATAGTTTGTCTGAGTACCACAGGGATCAGTGCTGGGTTTATTGTTGTTTGTCAGCTATATCAATGATCTGGATGATAATGTGGTAAATTGGATCAGCAAATTTGTTGATGATACAAAGATTGGAGTTGTAGGGGACAGTGAGGAAGGTTTTCAAAGCTTGCAGAGTGATCTGAAAAAGCTAGAAAAATGGGCGGAAAAATGGCAGATGGAGTTTAATGCAGACAAGTGTGACATATTGCACTTTGGGAGGATAAACCAAGATAGAACACACAAAGTGAATGGTAGGACACTGAAGAATGCAGTTGAACAAAGGGATCTGGGATTACAGATACATAGTTCCCTAAAAATGGCATCACAGGTAGATAGGGTAATAAAAAGTGCTTTTGGAACATTGGCCTTTCTAAATCAAAGTACTGAGTATAAGAGTTGGAATGTTATGGTGAGGTTGTATAAAACATCAGTGAGGCCAAATTTAGAGTATTGTGTACATTTTGGTTACCTAATTACAGGAAGGATATTAATAAGGTTGAAAGAGTACAGAGAAGGTTTACAAGAATGTAGCTGTATCTTTATCAGTGTGATCAGTTACCAACCTCTCTGTCCTTGAAAATTTAATTTTCCCAAATGTTGAATCTCATCCATTCCAAATTTAATTAGGGTTGAAAATTTGTTTAAATTTCTCTTTTATTTTGTCACTATCTTTCTTTCTTTTCGCTCTTATTTCACAATTGTTGTTTTGCTTATCTAAATGA
Source organism: Sphyrna mokarran (assembly GCA_024679065.1). Taxonomy (NCBI): domain Eukaryota; kingdom Metazoa; phylum Chordata; class Chondrichthyes; order Carcharhiniformes; family Carcharhinidae; genus Sphyrna; species Sphyrna mokarran. The sequence goes on along the minus strand of JAGIQG010000010.1, from coordinate 32,496,241 downwards.
CTTCAATCCAATTTATATTTCCTGTTTTATACTTCCTGGTTTAGATTGTCACCAGAACTCTACCACCTTATCCAGTATGGAATTAAAGTAGGCGAAGGTCTGACAATGGAAATCTCCATTGGTCTCAGATGGTAATTTCCAATCTTGCCTAGCTAGTCTGTAAAATCACAGTTTCTCAGTGGTGATTCTTCAGTGCAATTGGTTGAAAAGTCTTGTAATTCATGCATGCCTTGTAGAGGGTAGTATACTGAACCAGAGTACAGAACAGGTAAATCTGTATTTTAGAGCCCACAAGAAGTTTGTGGACAGCAGTTGGCATGGTAAAAGATGAATGACTTTGCTTTATTAACCTCCACAAAACAGGGCCTTCGTGTTTTTTCTGAGGTACAAGATATAGTTTAACTTTTGAATTTAGCTGGTATTCTATTCTTTGGGGAACTTATTTTACTTGGGGCATGATAATTTATGTTTAATAATCATCAAATCTTGAAAGATTTCTGCAGTTCACCACTTCCAATTGCTTATGTATTTGAAACTACAGCTTATCCCTTTGCTTATCAATACTCTTAAGGGTTCTGCCATTTACTGTATATTTCTTATCTGCATTAGACCTTCCAAAATGCATAATCTCACATTTGTCTGGATTTAACTCCATCTACTATCTCTCTGCACAAGTCTCCTAATGTTGAAATGTGTACCTGATCTTAATTGGTTCTTGTGAATAAATTTGATATATACATGAACTAATGTGTTACCAAGACTCCATATCACGCAAACAATAAAAAGATTTTACAACCTCAATTACAGAGTTTATTATTCATTTTTATTTCATTCCTATTTCATAGGATTGGATTGACCCTTACACCCACAAGAGATTTTGTACATTCTGTAGGTGATACAGCTTGGCCAGCCCTTCTCCTCCCATCCCGGTTACAGCTAATTCTCTCATTCCCGCAACTTGCAAAATTTCAGCATCAATGAATTTATAAAAGGGAAGATTTGTCTTCAATGTTTTTCAAAAACAAGCTCCAAAAGTAAAACAATACTGAGAGGTGAAAGCTGCCAGAGTTGTGAGAAAACTCTGTTCCCCTTCAAGAAACCAAATCCTTAGGCAATGAAATGAGAGGGGAAGATGCTGAAATGGAGGAAGGGAGGTGCTGTAATGGGGAGAGGATGCTGCAATGAGGGAGAATGGCAGAATAAATCCATGGGGCAACGATGATAGGTCATGGGTGGGATCGCAGTAAACGCAGGCTCAATGGGCTAAATGGCTTCTTTCTGCATTCTGTAAGAATAATATGATTCTGTGAACCCAGGATAGGCAAAAAATGCTGCCCCTGGAAATGATGCCCATATCTCAAGAATGAGTATATTTTAAAAACTGGGAGGGGAGGCAGTGTTCATTGGTGAGCGGGAGGGTCTACAATCGGGGAAGGGGGAGTTCCTGAAATTTGGGAACAAAGAAGTTTGCTGCAACCGGAGATGGGAGGAGAAGGGTGTGTTCTGGCTGGCCAAGCTGTATCATCTACAGAAATATACAAAATCTCTTGTGGGTGTGAGGGTCAATCCAATCCAATGAAATAGAAATAAAATAAAAATGAGTGATAAAGTCTGTGATTGAGGTTGTAAATTTTTTTTATTGTATGTGTGATATGAAATCTTGATAACGTATTTGTTCATATAAATATCAAATTTATTCACAACTGCCAATTAAGGTCAGGTAGACATTTCAACACATGCAAATTTCCACTAATGTTTTCACTTACGTAACTCTTGCAATTTTGCTTCTGCACAAAAAAAAATCAAAATGCATTTTCATTTAGAAAATGCATGGAATCGGGAAGAGACAGGAGAAAATAAAATTCAAAGGATGCAGGAGCAGGGAGAGTGGAGACTGGGCAGGGGAAGACTGAGGGATAAGAGAGAAGAAATGAGAGAGTTTTTCACAGGTGCATTAGCTTCAGTAAAGTTGGCAACTGCTCCATCTGAAGTCAGCTGAAAAATATAGTTTGGTTCAGCACTAGGAAACCAAACTGGATTTCTGCTGATCCCAGTAGATTTATTGGTCAATCAATGGCCTCCAGAAGAATCCAGTTGAGACTAGTTCAAAAACAAGCTCCTTCTAATTCAATCTTGAACTGCTTTTGTCTCTGCAGATTCACAGTTAACCCGAAAAATGCATAGAAAGGGCAAGAGATTAAATTTCTGGACTAACTAATATATTGATGAATTAGCAATGCAAATTGGTGTTCAGGAGTACAATATAATTTTGATTAAGGAGACATGGCTGCAGGGCGACCAAGACTAGGAACTGAATATTCAGGGGCATTTAATATTTAGGAAGCCCAGACAAAAAGAAAAGGAGGTGGTGGTGTTACTTAAAGATGAAATCAGTGCAATTGTTAAGAGAAAAATATGGCTCAGAAAATTTAGATTTTAAATCAGGCTGAGTGGAATTAAGCAGCAAAGAACAGAAAACATGAGTGGGAGCTGTTTAGAGGCCTAAAAACAGCCATGGTAACTTAGAGATAACACTAAACAGGAAATTAAAGATGCATGTAACAAGAGTGCCACGGTAATCATGGACGACTTTAACCACATGTAGATTAGGCAAACCAAATTAGTAACAATACATTAGCAGATGAATTCCTGGAGTGCATAGGAGATTTTTATTCAGACCAATCTGTCAAGGAACCAACTAGGGAATATGCTACCCTAGATTTGGTATTGTGATTAAAAGGGATTAACTAATAATTTTGTTTTTGGGGCGGCACAGATGTTAGCACTGCTGTCTCATAGCACCAGGGAACCAGGTCCAATTCTAACCTTGGGTGATACTCTGTGTGGAGTTCCCCTTAGTGTTAGGGAATTAGCAGACTAAATACATGGGGTTATGGGGACAGGGCCAGTGCAGATTTAATAGGTTTAACGGCCTCGTTTTGTACTATAGAAGTTGTATGATTCTAGGTTTTGCATGGTCCTTTAGGATTATGTCAACCAGGTCTGTCTTTACTGAAATTTACAAGAATGAGAGGGAATCTAATAATGTACAAAATTCTGATAGGGTTTGACAGAAGAGTGGAGGGACCGCAACACGATAGAACTTTTTATTTGGATAACAAATGAAGAAGTCCAATCTGAAACTAGGGTTCTGAAACAAATTAAATTGTGAAGGAACAAGATGTGAGTTGGCTGAGATAGATTGGGGAACTTCATTAAATGGTGTCATGGCAGTTTGGCAATGGCTAATATTTAAGGAATTAATGTATGCATTGCTACAGTTATACATTCTTTTCTGGCGCAAAATACAAGAAAAGTTGCTCAACCATAGATTACAAATGAAATTAAGTATACTAGATTCCAAATTTCAGGACATATAGAGTTGTTAGTAAAAGTAGCAAGCTGGAGGATTGGGAACAATTCAGAATTCTGCAAAGAAGATCAGGAGATTGATTAAGAAAGGAAAAATAGAGCATGGAAATAAACTTGCAAGTAACATAAAAGTGGACAGTAAAATCTTCTATAGGTATAAAAAAGAAAAAGATTAGTGAAGACAAATGCGTATCCCTTTCAGTCTGAAACAGGAGAATTCATAATAGAGAACAAAGAAATTGCAGAATACTTTATTCCTGTTTTCACAGAGGATGACATAAATAACTTCCCAAATATGCTAAGGATTAAGGATCTAATGAGAAGGAGAAATCGAGGAAAGTTATTATTACTAGAAAAATAATGCTGGAGAAATTAAGGAGGCGTCAAGGTGATTTAGACAAATTGAGCGAGTGGGCAAACACATGGCAGATGCAGTGTAATGTGAAGTTATCCACTTCGGACCAACAGCAGAGTATGATTTAAATAGTGATAGTTTGGAAATATTGATGTACAAAGGGATATGGGTGTCTTAGTACACCAGTCTCTGAAAGCAAGCATGCTAGCCCAGCAAGAAGTTCGGAAGACAAATGGTATGTTAGTCTTCATTGCAAGAGGACTTAAATCCAGGAGTGAGAATCTCTTACTGCAGCTGGTCAGAGCCTTGGTGAGACCACACCTGGAATACTGTGTGCAGTTTTGGTCTCCATGTCTTTCTTGAATATAGTTGCCATAGAGGGAGCATAGTGAAGGTTCACCAGACTGATTCTGGTATGGCAAGATTGTCATATGAGGAGAGATTATGTCGACCAGGTCAGTATTTGCTGAAGTTTACAAAAATGAGAGGGAATCTAATAATGTATAAAATTCTGACAGGGCTTGACAGACAGAGTAGAGGGATTTTTTTTATTCGCTGACTGTGTAGTCTAGAACAAGCAGTTCTCAGGATATTGGATAGGCTATTTAGGATTGGGAGGAGAAATCTTTTCACTCAGAAGGTGGAGAACCTGTGGAATTCTGTATCACAGAAGGCTATGGAGGCCAAGTCACTGAATAAATTTAAGAAGGAAATAGGTTTTGCCAGGGGACATGAGGAGAGCACTGGAGTATGTTGTTGAGGTAGAAAATCAGCCATGATCGTGTTGAATGGCAGAGCAGACTTGAAGAGCTGAATCACCTACTCCTGCTCCTACTTTCTATGTTTCTATGATTGGGAGAGTGTGTGATAGATGAAACAAAGCAGAAAATTTGTCCCACGCAGCTCAATAGCTATCCTTAGGCCATTTTTTGAATTGACAGAATACTGTAGGAAATTCATAGAAAATTATATTCCACAGTAGCTCCTCTTTTGAGTGTTGAGCAAAGGAGTAGAATGGGAGAAATAATGTCTGCAGCTAGAGATTTGCAGAGAGTTCTAACCCTAGGAAAGGTTGTTTAGAAATGGCAGTGACTTCAAATTGAGTGCAGTCATCATGTATGAAACTCATGGATATTTAAAACAATTAGCTTATTCAAGGTATTATTCAAGATAGATAAAAGTTACTCTAGTAAGTGATACTTGTTTGTAACCATATGGGCAGTGAAACACTGCAGTATTCATGAGAATACAGACTATTACTCTCTTCACCCATCAGCCATTAACCCACTTCCTTTTAAACTAAGAAAAGGATTGTTTCTTACTTAAATTATTGATAACATGCCAAATGAACGGGATGAACCACTCAACCACCAGTAGATAGCAAACACTATCACTACTGGATCCGACCTGACCAAACCCCATCACCACTGGATTCAACCCAACCCAAACCCTACCATACAAGTATCGATGCAAACCTCACCATGACTGGATCCGACCCAACCTAAACCCCATCACCACTGGATCCAACTAGATTCAAACCACACCACAACTGGATCCAACCCAACCCAAAAGACATCACCACTGGATCTGACCCAACATAAACGCTACCACCACTGGATCCACTGTGAAGTGGCAGTGTTGGCACTGCTGCCTCACAATAGGCGCCCAAGTTCGAGTCCAGCGACTATGTGAAATTTGCATATTCTCTCTGTGTCTGTGTGGGTTTCCACCGGATGCTCTAGTTTTTCTCCAAAGATGTGCATGTTAAATGGATTGGTCACACTAAATCATCCCTTTGAGTCCAAAGGTCAAAGGATCTTGGAGATCTTGAATATTAGGGGGATTAGTGGGGTAAATACGTGGAGTTACAGGGATAGCACCTGAGTGGGATGCTTTGTCGGAGAATTGGTGCAGACACAAGGAACCAAATGGATCTTTCTGCATGGTAGGGATTCTATGATTCTATGGTGCAGACATGAGGCCATATAGCTATGATTCAAGATGAGAGGGTACAGGGCAATCTGTTGTAGGTTGCAGCTCCAGTGAAGCAGTGCAATGTGGGGGAGAGGGGCCCTCCTTGAGCAACTCTTAACCACTGGAGAGGTTAAGAGAGGAGATTAGAGTGAAATTGTACTTTATATAAGCTTGTCCATATCCTCACAGATTGAAGATGAATTTTGGTTTGACCAGGCCAGCTTGCTTTATTGCTACTGACGAGCAGTAAAGGATACAGGAGATGGTGAGAGCATCAGATCAAGCCCAGGCAAAACCGAGCATTGCAGGAGCTGACCACGGAACATCAAAGGGCTGCTGCAGAGGCTCAAGTGCCAGCCACCCATCAGGCTGAAGAGAGGTTAAGAAAACACAGATCCACTCATCTACAGGATTGCTGATCTTTTCATGAGCTTTCAGACAAATGTGCTGCTGATGCCTTCACCTTCTCAGGGAGACAGTGCAGCAACTATGCCAGGTATTCATAGTGGCACCAATAAGAGCAGAGATACCCGTTCCGGGTGCCTGAAAAAAGTCACAGCTGCCCTAAATATTTTTACCACTTGTTTATTCCAGGGCTCGAGCATGGATCTGTACAAAATCTCACAACCTTCCACAATGTGATGGATGTTCTGAATACTGAAGCATTGGGCCATCTCACCTTTAACCTGGACCAGGCCCACCAGGATACCCAAGCTGCAGGATTCCGTACTATTGCTGGAATGCCCCAAGCCCAGGGAATGATTAATGGGATCCATGTTGTCTTTAGACTATTGTCTCAACAGGAGTTGCCTTCATCAACACGAAGGGCTGCAACTCCCTAAATATACAGTTGCTGTGCAACCAGCAGCTGAACATCATGTATATCCACGCACGCTTTCAGGCAGTGAGCATGACCCATTTATCTTGACACATTCAGACATACCTGGTGCATCTTAGAGTAACTCTTGGCTGAGAAGTTGGCTAGTGAGGGACAAGGGTTATCCGCAAAGGTCATGGCTAATAACATCTATGCAAAGACCAAGGCAGGAGCCCAGTACGTTGAGGCCCACTCTGCTACCAAGAACATCACTGGGTGGTGCACAGACCTTCTGAAGATGTGGTTCCACTGTCTGCACTGCTCTGCTGGAGTCTTCAAAAAGTTCCAGACAGTCTTGAGGATTGTGGTCACGTGCTACATGTTCCGGAATCTTCCCCAGCAGCAGGACAACATTCTGGAAAACAACGAACAGGGTTCCCTTCAGTCAAGGATAATGAGGTGGATGGTTTTGAAGAAGAGACTGAGGAGAAAGAACAAAGAACAAAACAGCATGGGAAACAGGCCCTTCGGCCCAATGAGCCCGTACTGCCACCCCGATGTTCCCACCTCTACCCGTGATCCCTGTCCATGTTTATAGATCTATGGATTAAAAACCAAATTTGAGACAATTTAGGGAGAATTTGTTTTGCCAATTAGTCTAAGAGCACATCTTTGGGATGTGGGAGGCAACTGGAGCACCCGGAGAAAACCCACGCAAGCACAGGGAGAATGCGCAAACTCCCACAGACACAGGCCCAAATCCATGTATCTGCACAGCACAGTGATAGTCACTGAGTCATGTTGCCCATCAAATGGTCCAGGTCAAGCGTACACTAATGACGTGAAGCACTAGGATACTCTCGAAAAAAATCCAAGAGCAGCCCTCCCATGACCCATCGTGTGTATGCCCTTCGTTAGACAACAAGGTGGACCAAAGCACTTGTAGGATAAAAACAAGTACATCAGTATCATCTATTTACACACTTCCCAGGGACTCCCAAGGCTCATGATCCCTATTTTAAATCAGTTTTCTATACCCCTTCATTCCCATTCTGTTCATGTGCCCATCTATAGATGTTCTATATATCTATAGATGTTCTATGTTCTATAGAAAGATGGATTAGTAAATTTGCGGATGACACCAAAGTCGGAGGAGTGGTAGATAGTGAAGAGGGGTGTTATAGTTTGCAGAGAGACTTGGACAAGTTGCAGAGCTGGGCCGAGAGGTGGCAAATGGAGTTTAATGTGGAAAAGGGTGAGGTAATTCACTTTGGCAGGAATAACAAATGTGTAGAGTATAGGGCTAATGGTAGGATTCTTAATAGTGTTGGTGAACAGAGGGATCTTGGTGTATATGTGCATAGATCCCTGAAAGTTGGCAATCAAGTCGATAAGGTTGTTAAGAAGGCAGACGGAGTCTTGGCTTTTATTGGTAGGGGGATTGAATTTTGGAGCCGCAACGTCATGTTGCAACTGTACAAAACTCTAGTGCGGCCGCACTTGGAGTATTGTGTGCAGTTCTGGTCCCCACATTATCAGAAAGATGTGGAGGCATTGGAGAGGGTACAGAGGAGGTTTACCAGGATGTTGCCTGGTATGGGAGGCAGGTCTTATGAAGAGAGGCTGAGGGATTTGAGGTTGTTTTCGTTAGAAAGGAGGCGGCTAAGAGGGGACCTAATCGAAACATATAGATGATTAGAGGTTTAGATAGGGTGGACAGTGATAGCCTTTTTCCTAGGATGGAGAAAGCTAGCACGAGGGGACATAGCTTGAAATTAAGGGGTGGTGGTTATAGGACGGATGTCAGAGGTAGGTTCTTTACCCAGAGGGTGGTAAGGGTATGGAATGCCCTGCTTGCTGCAGTTGTAGATGCACCAAGTTTGGTGGCATTTAAGAGGTTAGTAGATAAGTTTATGGATGAAAAGGGAATGGTTTAGGTTAGAGGGTCATTGCTTTTTCTTAATTGATCGGCGCAACATCGAAGGCCGAAGGGCCTGTTCTGTGCTGTAATGTTCTATGTTCTATCTAAGTATTTCTTAAATAACTCCAGAGTGCCTGCCTCCAACACTTTACTTGGCAGCGCATTCCATACCCCCAAAACTAACATAAAATATGTTATAAACCATAGGGGTCATGAGAGGAGTGGATCCACATTCAACACGATATTAATTACACTCTGAGGTGAAACTTACTCTCATTGAAAAAAGACCAAACCCCAAAAAATTTAGATGTGAAGAAACTTGCATCTGCAGATTTCCATTAACAATTCAACCTGACTTCAGGAACAGCTGTCCTCTGAAGAAAACCCAAGTGATGATGTTAAAGTGACACCATCAACAAATCAACAGTTATGCAAACTGGCAATGATGTCCTGGGAATACAGAAATGAAACGGCCAAGACTGCTTTAATGAAAATGGTGATTAGATTAAGGAACTACAAGAAGAAAATGCAATATATGCAGCACGGTTGGGGAACAAAGATCCATCCACTGCTAAGAAATCATTCCAGAAAAGTAAGCGGAACTTGCAACAGAAGCTGTGTACAATGTAAGACATATGGTGAGTTAAATAGGCCAAAGAGTCACGTCTATTCTGTGCAACATGATATGACAAATTTCTCTCAAACCCTGAAGACTGGGTATGGTTCTCTCACCCATGGCTACTCAATGCTGACTGGAAATCTCACCTGTAAGACAAGACAGCAATCAAACAGCACTTTAGGGTGTGTTTAACCATCCACAAAGCCATCAGATCTCTACCCTCAAGGAAAGCTTCTGTTTGGATATGGTCCCAGGAGACATTAACAAATCTGTGGACTCCAGCTGGCCATGCAACTCACATAATTATAGCATAGAGTGTGAGATTGACAAACCATTTCTCAAGAGTTCAAGGAGACCATGATTGCTCACACAGACAAATTAAGAGAATAAAGATTTATATGTGGCAACCACAGAGGGACCTTGCTGCTTGTGATAGCTGGTAGATTCTAGCAAAGGTTCTACTCAACAGCCTGGAATGCCACCTAGCAAAATGCGAATTGGCAGAAAGTCAAAGTGGATTCAGGAAAGACAGAGGCAGTGTGACAGCAAATCTTCAGCAAATACAGATGGGTCTTTGACCAGATGAAGGCCTTTGAAAGGGTAAATAGAGAAGCTTTGTGCACAGTATTAGTCAAACTGAGAAGTGTTGATGGATCTGTAAATCTGATACAATAGTTTCATGATGGAATGATAGCCCCAGAGCCACTGACTCTGAATACATTGAACCCTTTGACATAACAAGTGGTGTGAAGCAGAGCTATGTAATGGTCGTTGTTCCCTTCAGTATATTCTTTGCTGCCATGCTTTCAGGACTGTTTGTAGAAATGTTAATGGAATATATATCCAATTCAGAATAGATGGCAATCTCTTCAACCTGAGATGACTGAAATCCTCAACTAAGATATCAGAGATGATGGTGCAGAAATCACTATTTGCATGACTAATCTCGCGTCACGCTCTGAACACAAATGCAATGACTCATGACTGTTTTTCAAAATCAGCAGATAATTACTGGCTAACCATCAGCATTAGAAAGACAGGTACTCCACCAACTACTGCCAAATTCTGATTATATACCACCTAATATAATCAATGACACAATCTTGAAGGCTGAAGATATCTTCATATATCTCTAGACATGCCTGCATTGACAGTGAAATGGCAAGTAGAATTGCCAAAGGAAACTCTGCATTTGTCCATTTATGTAAGAGACAGTGGAGGAAATGAGGTATCAAACTTACAATAAAACTTGTGTAAAAAGCTGTGGTAATAAGCACAGTTTTATATGCCCATGATATATGGAATACCTGCTCCAGACATATTAACCAATTGGACAAGTTTCACATGAGATGCATTTGGAACGTCATGGACAGTGTTTGGGACAAAATACACAACACTGATGTACTTTAAAGGCTAGCAATGTGTGGAATTGAAGCACGCATCATAAGAGCCCAGCTCAGACAAAATAGCATACAGGACCAACATGCCCACTCTTAAACTTGGAGATCAGTTATGAGGTAGGCTGGGATTAAAGTTCAAGGACTGCTTGAAGGTGAACCTTCCGGAAATGTTCATCATGAACAGGGAGGAAAATGTACAAGAAAGAAATGCCTCGGGAGCAATCTCAAGTAATGGTGTTGTTTTCTTTGACCAGCAAGGCATCAAAGGACAAAGGCTAGAAAGACATAGCAGTCCCAATAAAATTAGACATTTCATCCATGCAGATTTGCAATTGGTCTCCATTAGAATGAAAAACAGATGATTCTGCAAGAAATTTCTTGCAAAAAATGACCAACGTTAACATTGAAAACAAGGGCAAATTGACAAAGATAGAATATTCACTACTTGCGTTGCTGATGCAGCTACAACATTCAAATAGCTTGACATTATTTAGAACAAAGCAGTCTGCTTCATTGGTACTATATCTACCACCTTAAACATTCACTCCCTGCTCCCTGCACATAGTAGCAGCCATATGTACCACCTAGAAATTCACTTCTAACACTCAACAAAGCTCCTTCAGCAGCATCTTCCAAACTCACAATCCTTTCCACCTAGAAGGACAAGGGCAGTAGACATATGGAAACTCCACCAACTTTTCTGCCAAGTGACTTATCATCCTGCTTTGGAACTACGTAACTGTTCCTCCGACATTGGGTTAAAATCTCTGAACTCTCTTCCTAATGACGCTCTGAGTGTGTCTATATGACACAGATATCAATGGGTCAAGATGGTGGTTCGCCATCAGTGTCTTAAGGACAATTAGAAATTTACAATAAATATTGGCCTTGCTAGCTGTACTCACATCCCAAGAACATTTTAAAAATAGCATACTGTGCTGAATAGCTTCCTCCTGTTCCTGCGAAATATTTTTCTGAGTGAATTCAATATTCTTCTCCTATATTTTTAACAACTACTACTTTAAAATTGCTGAAAAGAGAGACATGTTGCTAGAACTTTTCATCTCACACTCATCAGAACAAACAGAAGTTAAGTTTCAAACAATAATACAATAACTTACAACACAGAAGAAAAGGTGCGAATTTATTGGCAAGTCGACTCAGGCTGGGATATTTTCATGAAGAAACCAATAGAAAGCTTTGAGCTTTCCACACTGCAAGACTTGAACATTTTCCTTTACAGAGAACGGGTCTCTGTGTATGAATGTGTGTTGCTTCTAGTAAGAATAAATGACACGTTGTGAGTGTGATCTTAAATTGGTTGTTAGTTTAGCTTTTAGCAAATAGTATTTAACTGCTCAAATGGAGAATCATATCTAACAGTAGATGTCTTGTTTTGGGTTATGCAAGCACGTGCTGATTGCAAATGGTCCACCTTTGCTATCATGAATAACTAAAGAAACATGTTGCTTGATGCAATCAGCTTGGAGATATAGTCCATGTACCTGGCATTATGCAGGTTATGAATGATATTTACACTGCTACAATACAGTTGTTATGGAAGTGGTATTTTTCACTAAATGGTTGCTGCCATCCATCCAACAAGTTGCTCTGCCTAGCACACAGTTGAGCAATGTGGTGTTTGAATTTCAATGCTGTGAAATGTCTCTGTGGTACTATTTGCAAAAAAAGCAGGAAGTTGTCCCAATCACCTAATCTGTGAACCAACACCATACAAATAGTGTAACACATCATTTATTTTACTTCTTGTTTGTGGGACTTGCTGTACACAAATTGGCTGCCACACATACTTACAAAATTAATTGGCTATGGAGCACTTAGGCAGACATGTTACAAATAAATGAAAATCTTTATTTCCTTTATAGTTACATTCATACAGAACTTTGTGCTTTTGTTTCAATCATACTGCTTTTTCTAGACCTTTTCCAGACTCTTAAACCATTAATAAATATTTGGAATCTCTTACAATCCTCCACTACATGGACAACCCATACATTAAAGCTCTGGCAAAGAAGTTGGGTTCTTCCATTTTTTGTGTAATCTGCAGTTTCATTAACAGACATTCTGACATAAGTACCAGTTAAGTAGCTTGTTAGCTGCTTGAGAATTGTTAAAAAGCATTGGCACAAATGTATTATAATGGGAATTTTTTGAACCACTCACATTGTCACATTATCATCGTTCAAACCATGTACTGCAGTTTGGCTCTGACGCATAAATTATGTCAAAAAATATTGCTTTCTTGGAAAATGGAAGAACACATCATCGCAAAAACTAATCATTTGAAATTAGTAATTGGAATTACTTTTCAAAATTTACTAAATATCGGAATTTAAATGGAATCGGTATAATTTTTAACTTTTAGAAACTGAAATTACTTTTGCTGAAAACAATATGTATAAGTCTGATCTTTTACTGCCCTCTGGAGGTTTAATCAAAATATGCTTCCACTTTTGCCAAAAGATCTTGAAAATATTGATGTGAAGATAAACAGATCTTCTGCATTCACTAATCATAGCTGAGTAATGTGCTAAATTTAGTCCACTATTTAGGTAATATGGAAATAATTCATTCATGCTTTAATATCAACTTCAAAAGCCTGAAACTGAAATAAACCTTGGGATCCAATCTTAACTCTTTCATTAGGTTAACACAAGGGCTACATGAGCCTTCTTTGGGAGCTTGTGGTACAAACAATCGAAAATACAATATAAAAATACCTAGAGCTACACGAAAGTACCTAGAGCTGGAGCTACATGAAAGTACCTAGAGCTGGGGGTTTGGATGGGCAGGAATTTGTAAAATGTGTACTGGAAGGATCGTTGGAACAGTATGTGGCTAGCCCGACTAGAGAAGGGGCTATATTGGATTTAGTTCTGAGTAATGAGCCAGGGCAGGTGGTTGATGTTGTAGTAGGGGAACATGTGGCTAACAGTGATCACAATTCTGTCTACTTTAGGATTCAGATAGAAAAGGATGCTTGTTGCCCTAGGGGCAGGGTGCTGAATTGGGGAAAGGCTAACTACGGTCGGATTAGGCAGGACCTTAGGGATACTGATTGGGACAGTTGTTTGAGGGTAAGTCCACACTAGGCATGTGGGACTCTTTCAAGGGAATACTGAGAATGTTGCAAGATAAGTATGTGCCGGCCAAGAGGAAAGATGGGAAAGGTAGGATTAGAGAGCCGTGGATTACTAGGGATATTGAGGACTTGGTTAGGAAGAAAAGAGAAGTGTATGATAGGTCGAAGCAGCTGGGAACCGAGACAGCATTGAAGGAATATAGAGAGAGTAGGAGGGAGCTCAAACAGGGAGTTAGAAGGGCAAAAAGGGGGCATGAAATGATTTTGGCGGATAGAATTAAGGAAAACCCAAAGGCTTTTTATTCCTATGTTAGGAATAAAAGGGTGGTTAGAGGAAAAATTGGATCTCTTAGGGACAGAGGAGGGGAACTGTGCTTAGAGCCTGAGGGAATGGCAGAGATCCTGAATGAATACTTTGCGTCGGTATTCACAAAGGAGAGGGGCTTGTTGACAGCTCCTGTCTCTGAGGGAGCTGTGGACCACTTGAGGGAAATATCCATACCGAGGGAGGAAGTGTTAGAGCCTCTAGGTAGCATTAAAACTGATAAATCTCCTGGGCCTGATGGCATTTATCCCAGACTGCTTAGAGAGGTGCAAAGTGAAATTGCTAGGCCTCTGACGCAAATCTTTGTCTCTTCCTTGGACACAGGTGAGGTCCCAGAGGACTGGAGAATCGCTAATGTTGTACCGTTGTTTAAAAAGGGTAGTAGGGATAACCCTGGAAATCATAGGCCGGTGAGTTTGACGTCAGTGGTAGAGAAGCTGTTGGAGGGCATTCTTAGAAATAGGATGTATTGGCACTTAGAGCATTGCAATCTGATTAGGGATACGCAGCAAGGATTTGTTAAGGGGAGGTCGTGCCTTACAAATCTGGAAAAATGTTTTGAGGAGGTGACGAAATCAGTGGACGAAGGGCAAGCCATTGATGTTGTCTATTTGGATTTTAGTAAGGCGTTTGACAAAGTCCCTCATGGGAGGTTAGTCGAGAAGGTCAAGGCAAATGGGATATAAGGACAGGTAGCTAGATGGATAAGTAACTGGCTTGGTAATAGGAGACAGAGAGTAATAGTGGAAGGGTGTTTCTCTAGCTGGAGGTCAGTCACTCATCGTGTGCCGCAGGGCTCGGTACTGGGACATCTTCTATTTGTAATATATATAAATGACTTGGAAGAGGGAGTAAGTGGAGTGATCAGCAAGTTTGCAGACGATACAAAGATGGCTGGACTTGCGGATAGTGAGGAGCATTGTCAGGCGATGCAGCAGGACATAGCCTGGTAGCTTGGGCAGACAGATGGAAGATGGAATTCAATCCTGATAAATGTGAGGTGATGCATTTCGGGAGAAAGAATATAGGGGGGAGGTATATGATAAAGGGTAGACCTATTAAGAGTATAGAAACGCAGAGGGACCTGGGGGTGCAGGTGAACAAGTCTCTGAAGGTGGCAGAGCATGTGGAGAAGGTTGTGAAGAAAGCATATAGTATGTTAGCCTTTATAGGAAGGGGTATAGAGTACAAGAGCTGGCCTTTAATGGTGCAGTTGTATAAAACGTTGGTTAGACCTCATTTGGAATACTGCGTCCAGTTCTGGTCGCCTTACCACCGGAAGGACGTGGAGAGTCTGGAGAGAGTGCAGAGGAGGTTTACCAGGATGCTGCCTGGTATGGAAGGTCTGAGTTATGAAGAGAGATTAGGCAAATTGGGACTGTTTTCCTTAGAAAGACGTAGACTTAGAGGAGATCTGATAGAGGTGTAAAAGATTTTGAAGGGGATTGATAGAGTAAACAGGGTTAAGCTTTTTCCTAGGATGGACTCAAATAGCACAAGGGGTCACGGGCTTAGGGTGAGGGAGGTAAGGTATAATTTGGATCCTAGAGAGAGTTTTTTCACACAGAGGGTGGTGGGGGTATGGAATGCACTGCCAAGTAAAGTGGTGGAGGCAGGTACTCTGGAGTTATTTAAGAAATACTTAGATGGGCACATGAACAGAATGGGAATGGAGGGGTTTAGAAAACTGATTTAAAATAGAGATCATGAGCCTTGGGAGTCCCTGGGAAGTGTGTAAATAGATGATGATATTGATGTACTTGTTTTTATCCTACAGGTGCTTTGGTCCACCTTGTTGTCTAACGAGGGGCATACACGCGATAGGTCATGAGAGGGCTGCTCTTGGATCTTTTCGAGAGTATCCTAGTGCTTCACGTTGTTAGTGTATGCTTGACCTGGACCATCTGATGGGCAACACGACAGCTCAGTGACTATCGCTGTGCTGTGCAGAAACATGGATTTGGGCCTGTGTCTGTGGGAGTTTGCGCATTCTCCCCGTGCTTGCGTGGGTTTTCTCCGGGTGCTCCGGTTTCCTCCCACATCCCAAAGATGTGCCCTTAGGCTAATTGGCAAAACAAATTCTCCCTAAATTGTCTCAAATTTGGTTTTTAATCCATAGATCTATAAACATGGACAGGGATCGCGGGTAGAGATGGGAACATCGGGGTGGCGGCGTGGGCTCGTTGGGCCAAAGGGCCTGTTTCCCGTGCTGTTTTGTTCTTTGTTCTTTGTTCTAAAAGCAGCTAGATGCTACCTCGAATCAGACAGTTTTATGTCTTTAAGTTTTAAGACAGTTTTAAGGTGGGCAGAATGGTGGTACTGCTGTGTCACAGTGCCAGGGACCTGGATTCAATTCTGGCCCTGGGTCACTGTCTGTGTGGAACAAAGAACAAAGAACAAAACAGCACGGGAAATAAGCCCTTCGGCCCAACGAGCCAGCGCCGCCACCCCAATGTTCCCACCTCTACCCGTGATCCCTGTCCATGTTTATAGATCTATGGATTAAAAACCAAATTTGAGACAATTTAGGGAGAATTTGTTTTGCCAATTTGCCAATTAGAAACTGGAGCATCTGGAGAAAACCCACGCAAGCACGGGGAGAATGAGCAAACTCCCTCAGACAGAGGCCCAAATCCATGTATCTGCACAGCACAGCAATAGTCACTGAGCTGTCATGTTGCCCATCAAATGGTCCAGGTCAAGCGTACGCTAACGATGTGAAGCACTAGGATACTGTCAAAAAAATATCCAAGAGCAGCCCTCCCACAACCCATCACATGTATGCCCCTCGTTAGACAACAAGGTGGACCAAAACACTTGTAGGATAAAAACAAGTACATCAATATCATCCATCATCTATTTACTCACTTCCCAGGGACTCCCAAGGCTCATGATCCCTATTTTAAATCAGTTTTCTATACCCCTCCATTCCCATTCTGTTCATGTGCCATCTAAGTATTTCTTAAATAACTCCAGAGTGCCTGCCTCCACCACTTTACTTGGCAGCGCATTCCATACCCCCACCACCCTCTGTGTGAAAAAACTCCCTCTAGCATCCAAATTATACCTTACCCCTCTCACC
This sequence comes from Sphyrna mokarran, assembly GCA_024679065.1. Classification (NCBI taxonomy): domain Eukaryota; kingdom Metazoa; phylum Chordata; class Chondrichthyes; order Carcharhiniformes; family Carcharhinidae; genus Sphyrna; species Sphyrna mokarran. The sequence continues at coordinate 32,479,273 of JAGIQG010000010.1, read as the reverse complement.
CTAAGCCCGTGACCCCTCGTGCTATTCGAGTCCATTCTAGGAAAAAGCTTAACCTTGTTTACTCTATCTATATCCCTCATAATCTTGTACACCTCTACTCTAAGTCTATGTCTTTCTAAGGAAAACAGTCCCAATTTGCCTAACCTCTCCTCGCAACTCAGACCTTCCATACCAGGCAGCATCCTGGTAAACCTCCTCTGCACTCTCTCCAGAGTCTCCACATCCTTCCGGTAGTAGGGCGACCAGAACTGGACGCAGTATTCCAAATGAGGTCTAACCAACGTTTTACACAACTGCAACATTAAAGGCCAGCTCTTGTAGTCTATATCCCTTCCTATAAAGGCTAGCATACCACATGCTTTCTTCACAACCTTCTCCACAAGCTCTGCCACCTTCAGAGACTTGTTCACCTGCACCCCCAGGTCCCTCTGCATTTCTATACTCTTAACAGATCTACCCTTTATCATATACCTCCCTCCTACATTCTTTCTCCCGAAATGCATCACCTCACATTTATCAGGATTAAATTCCATCTGCCATCTGTCTGCCCAAGCTACCAGCCTATCTATGTCCTGCTGCATCGCCTGACAATGCTCCTCACTATCCGCAAGTCCAGCCATCTTTGTATCGTCTGCAAACTTGCTGATCACTCCACTTACTCCCTCTTCCAAGTCACATCTTTGGGATGTGGGAGGAAACCAGAGCGCCCAGAGAAAACCCATGCAAGCACGGGGAAAATGCGCAAACTCCCTCAGACACAGGCCCAAATCCATGTATCTGCACAGCACAGCGATAGTCACTGAGCTGTTGTGTTGCCCATCAAATGGTCCAGGCCAAGCGTACCCTAACAACGTGAAGCACTAGGATATTCTTGAAAAATCCAAGAGCAGCTCTCTCACGACCAATCGCGAGTATGCCCCTCATTAGACTACAAGGCGGCCCAAAGCACCTGTAGGATAAAAACAAGTACATCAATATCATCGTCTATTTACACACTTGTGCACAATGTGTGCAAACAAACTAACTCTTTGGCCAGGAACTTCTGGCTGTGCTTGCCCCAAGACCAGAAAATGTCACCTGAGGTTAACAGTTCTGTCTTGCCTGCTATGACTCCAATGGTGAATGGGACAGGAAAATTCCGCTTGCAGGGTTCATCCCATATCCAATTTGCTGCAAGGTTAGTAATAGATATTGGATCACACCAAAACTGAAAGGTTGGGAAATATGCTAATGCTTTATAAAGGGAGATGCAAATAAAAAAGCCTTACAAATAGATAGTGAGAGGAGAAATCAGGACTTTTAAATGAATCAGCTCCTGTCCTCAACAGAAATTGTGAACTCATGTCCAGCCTATTTGAATTGGATCAGAATCCAAGTACACAATCCAGATCTGATATAAATGATTCATTCCAAAGCCAAAAGGGGAAAACTCTTCCTAAAACAAATTTTAAAAAACAGTAATTTACCACAGCAAATTCCTTTTTCCACACTAAGAAAATTTCTGATATCCAGATAAGGGTCAAACAAGGAAATTTGAATGGTGAACTTTTAGTGGCCTTCAGCACAGAACAATAGAAATCTGCAGCTAAGGAAATACAATTCAAATTATCTAGTATAATGAAGTGAACTGATCTAGTTGTTGGTAAAACATTTGAATCCGACATTACCAGTTGAGCTGTTAGATGTAGAGCTCATTCATGAGTCTAATTTCCTCTCCTGGAAAATCTGAGATGGAAAAGCCCAGAAAACAGCCAGAATTTAAAGAAAGAAGAGAAAGGGAAAAATAAGAATTCCAGCTCTGAAAATTGGAAATGGAGCTAACAGCTCAGAGAGAGAGAGGAAACATTTAGCTGGAAGCTGCAAGGAAAAATCTCTATACCTCATAGCACCATGTAATGGTCTAATCCAGAACTACTCTCTGAGGTGAAACTCATTCCCAAATTTGAAGAGAATGATTCAGACCCATTTTTGACCACTTTTGAGAAAATAGTAGGACAGCTCAAATGACACTGGACATTTTTAAATCAAGCAAAACTTCCTTTCAAGAACAGGGAACCCCTACTTATCCCAAAATATGTATTACTCTGGGACACAGAGGTCACTCAGTCCTTAATGTTGGAGGGAAATTTCTGATCATCCTACTATAGAAAGCATTTTACTAAGCTAGAAAGAGTGCAGAAAAGATTTACTAGGATGCTACTGGGACTTGATGGTTTGAGGTTTAAGGAGAGGCTGGATAGATTGAGACTTTTGCCTCTGGAGCATAGAAGGTTGAGGGATGACCTTATAGACGTCTAAATCAGTTAGATAGTCAATATTTTTTCCCAAAGCTAGGGAAGTCTAAAATATCAGTTTAAGGTGAACGGGAGAGATACAAAAAGGTCAAAGGGGCAATTTTTTTCACATAGAAGGTGGTGAGTCTCTGGAACAAGCTGCCAGAGATAGTAATAGAAATGGGCACAATTTTGTCTTTTAAAAAACATTTAGATTGTTGCATGGGTGAGATGGGTGTAGAGGGATATGGGCCAAATGCGAGCAATTGGGACTAGCTTCGGGGTATAAAAAAGGATGACATGGGCTGAAGGGCATGTTTGCATGCTGTAAACTTTTATGACTCTATAACCTAAGTCCTCCCTTAAGGCCAAAGCTCTGATCAGTGGAGTGGAAGAAAGATTTGTGTTTGCACCCCTTTAAGATCCAGCTAGAGTGTGAGCTTGTCTCAGGGCCTGTTACAGTGCAAATTTTGTCTGAACTATCAGTAGCAAGAATCAGTTTCCACCTTGGAAACAGAATGGCCAGCTATAAGGTGTTAGCCAGAAAGTGAAAAGAGGCCATCATCAACCAGCAGCAATCTGCAGGAGAGCAAAAACTGAGATCAGTCTAGAGTTCAAAAAGGATGAAATTGTGTCCATAAACATTGAGTGGGGCCTACTTGGAAATATAGCAAGGATGAAGTCAGGTGAGTAAAGTTAAGAGTTTCAGGAATGGCTAATAAAATTTAAAATAGACCCAAAATATCTCAGAATTAAATAAGGTTCAGGGAAGCAAGGAATGCAATAATGAAAGAAATGCCCTCAGGCCCACGTAGTCAGTGTGAAGGAAGGCAAGTTATTAAGCAAGGAACAGAAAACATTAAGGAATTGCCTTAAATGTCACTGGCTCAAACCTTCTTTTCACATTTAAAAGGTGTCAGAGGGAGTCCCCAATTAGTCAAGCAGATAGGGAGTGAGATGCTTCTCCAAGTCAAAAAGTGACAAAGGACTGTAGCTAGAGCTACATCTCCAATAGAGGGCAGAAGTATTCCAGGGGGAATGGAACAAATTAGAAGAATGTCAACATCAAAGAAAGAGACCCCAGATAGGAAGCCAATGATTGACTTAGCTGACAGCTTTAAAACAAATTTGAAGGAGATACCAGTCTTAATGCATGAATTGAAAAGTTCTCTGATGCAGGTGCAAAAATTAATAAGCTAATATATATTATCATTTACTGCAAAATGAACTGAATAAAGAAGTAGAAAGAATATACAGAAACACAGAGCACTAGCATGACAACATCTGGAACCTTGTGTACAGTACTGGTCACTTTATTTAAAGAAGGATCATAGAATCTCTACAGTACAAAAAGAAGCCATTCAGCCCATTGAGTCTGTATCGAACACAACCCAACCCAGCCTCTACTCCCTTAAATTCATGCATTTATTCTGCTAATCCCCTTGACACTAGGGTCAATTTAGCATGGCCAACCTGCCCATTTTTGGACTGCGGGAGGAAAACTGAGCACTCGGAGGAAACCCACACACGCACATAGAAATTGCAAACTCCAGACAGGCAGTGACCAAGACCAGAATTGAATCTGGGGTCGCTGGCACTGTGAGGTAGCAGTGCTAACCACTGTGCCACCATGCAGTTCCCAATATAAATGTGCTAGAACCAGTTCAGAGCAGGTTTCCCAGACTAATGACTGGAATGGGTGGGTTGTCTTGTGAGGAAAAGTTGGACAAGCTACACTTGTATCTGCTGGCAACTTGATAAAACAAATAAGATCCTGAGGGATCTTAATCAAGGAAATGTGAAGAGGATGTTTCCTTTTGTAGGCAGCAGGGTGGCATAGTGGTCAGTACTGCTGTCTCACAGTGCCAGAAATCTGGTTTCGATTTCATCCTTGGGTGACCGTATGTGTGGAGTTTGCACGTTCTCCCCATGTCTGCATGGATTCCTCCGGATGCTCCAGTTTCCTCCCACAAAAACATGACGGACAGGTAAGTTGGCCATGTTAAATTAACCCTTAGCATTCAAACATATGTAGGTTGGGGGCAAGGGGTGTTACCGGAATAAATAAGGTTATATAGGAATTACGAACAGAAGTAGGCAAATTCAGCCCTTTGAATCGCAGAACAAGTTAAATCAGATCATGTCTAATCTCTCCCTGGTCTCAAATTTATCCTCTATCTACTCCCTATATTCCTTAAACTGTTTTTAAATCAGAAATATATCCTTTTTAAAACCATTTAATGATTCAGACTCCATGTACTATGGGGTAACATCTTCCACAAATTCACCACCCTTTGTGAGAAGTAGTTCCTCTTCATCTCAGTGTTAAATGTACTGCCTCTCAACCTATACCTGTGACCTCTTGTTCTAGATTGCCCCATAAGAGGAAACATTTCATCTAAGTTTATCAATACCTTTTAACATTTTATATACTTCGATCAGATCCGCTCTCATCCTTTGGGGTTACAGGGATAGTGCAGGGATGGACCTGGATTGGTGTAAACACAATGGGCCAAATGGCTTTATTCTGCGCTGTAGGAATTCTATGATTCTTGTTAGACAATCTAGAACTAGAGGCATTGTTTAAAAATAAAATGAAGATGAGGCAAATATTTTTCTTTGATGTTCATAAGTTTTTGGAAATTTTCCTGAAACGGTGGTGAAAGCCGAGTCATTGAACAGTTTTTAAAGAAAAATAGATAGATTCCTGGTAAGCAAACATGTGATAGGTTATTAGGAGTAGGAAGGATGCAGATTTGAGGTTACTGTCAGATCAACAATGATGTTATTAGGCTTGAGGGACTGGTCTTATTCTGTATGTTCGTGTATCTGGTCTCTAATATAAGAAGCTCAGAAATCTCGCCTTGAATAGACTTCCCCGTTAGACTATTTGGTACAGAATCTTCCCAAGTCACCTGAACATTCCACATTGTCACATAGGATTGTGTCCATAATGATAAATTAACCTAGATTTTAAAGCTCAAAGTGTGCCTGTCATGTTAGTATGAATTGTTTTCCACCTTCATAAGACCGCATATTAAAAAAGTAAAATAGAACTTTTCCAAGATCACAAAGAGTAATCCTGGCTGATTACACCTGCAAAAAATGCATCCACTTCCAGCTCCTTGAGGACCGTGTTAGGAACCTGGAGCTGGAACTGGAGCAACTAAGAATCATTCGGGAAGCAGAGGCAGCTATTGACAAAAGTTATAGCAAGACAGTTACTCCTAAAAGTGATACATGGGTGACTGCAAGAAGGGTTAAGAAGCAGTCAGAGCAGCGAGCCCCCGAGGCTGTTCCTCTCCAAAATAAATACTCTGTTTTGGATGCTGTTGGGGAGGAAGAGTCAACCGGGGTAAAACATAGGGTACAGGTCTGGGGAGTAGAGCCTGTCCTTGATGCTCAGGTGGGAAGGAGGAAGAAAAGAACAGGATTAGTGATTGGGAATTCCATAGTTAAGGGGACAGATAGGAGAGTCCGTGAGAATGAGCGAAACTCGCGGTTGGTATGTTGCCTCCCAGGTGCCAGTGTCCGTGATGTCTCTGATCGAGAGTTCGAGATTCTTAAGGGGGAGGGTAACCAGTCCCAAGTCACGGTTCGTGTAGGCACCCATGAAATAGGTAGGAAAAGGGACGGGGATATAAAACAGAAATTCAGGGAGTTGGGGTGGAAGCTTAGGGCTAAAACAAACAGAGCGGTTATCTCTGGTTTGTTACCTGTGCTATGGGATAGCCTGGAGAAGAATTTTAAAGAATTTTAACAGCTTTAAATTAAGGGGTGATAGTTATAGGACGGATATCAGAGGTAGGTTCTTTACCCAAAGGGTGGTTCGGGAGTGGAATGCCCTGCCTGCAGCAGTTGTAGATGCGCCAAGTTTGGTGGCGTTTAAGAGGTTAGTTGATAAGTATATGGAAGAGAAGGGAATGGTTTAGTTTGGAGGGGCATTGCTTTTTGTATTGGTCGGCGCAACATCGAAGGCCGAAGGGCCTGTTCTGTGCTGTAATGTTCTATGTTCTATGTTCTATGAATATAGAGAGAGAACATTTGAACTTGTGGCTAAAAGGATGGTGCAGGAGGGAAGGGTTCAGATACTTGGACAATTGGGGCTCTTTCTGGGGTAGGTGGGACCTCTACAAGAGGGATGGTCTGCACCTGAACCAGAGGGGTACTAATATCTTGGGGGGAAAATTTGCCAATGCTGTTCGGGGGGGGGGGGGGGGGGGGTTAATTTGATTCAGAGGGAGGATGGGAACATGAATTGTATCTCCAATGTAGAGGGGAATGAGAATAAGGAGGTCATGGATAAGGTTTCTAGATCACAGCAGTGTATTGGCAGGTAGGAGGGTGGTTTAAAGTGTGTATACTTTAATGAAAGGAGCATATGCAATAAGGTGCATGAACTTGCAGTCTGGGTTGGTGCCTGGGACTTCGATGTTGCGGCCATTTCAGAGACATGGATAGAGCAGGGACAGGAATGGTTGTTGCAGGTTCCGGGGTTAGAAAATAGAACATAGAACATTACAGCACAGAACAGGCCCTTCGGCCTTCGATGTTGCGCCGACCAATATAAAAAGCAATGCCCCTCCAAACTAAACCATTCCCTTCTCTTCCATATACTTATCAACTAACTCTTAAACGCCACCAAACTTGGCGCATCTACAACTGCTGCAGGCAGGGCATTCCACTCCCGAACCACCCTTTGGGTAAAGAACCTACCTCTGATATCCGTCCTATAACTATCACCCCTTAATTTAAAGCTGTGTCCCCTCGTGCTAGCTTTCTCCATCCTAGGAAAAAGGCTATCACTGTCCACCCTATCTAAACCTCTAATCATCTTATATGTTTCGATTAGGTCCCCTCTTAGCCGCCTCCTTTCTAACGAAAACAACCTCAAATCCCTCAGCCTCTCTTCATAAGACCTGCCCTCCATACCAGGCAACATCCTGGTAAACCTCCTCTGTACCCTCTCCAATGCCTCCACATCTTTCTTATAATGTGGGGACCAGAACTGCACACAATACTCCAAGTGCGGCCTCACTAGAGTTTTGTACAGTTGCAACATGACGTTGCGGTTCCGAAATTCAATCCCCCTACCAATAAAAGCTAAGACTCCGTATGCCTTCTTAACAACCTTATCGACTTGATTGCCAACTTTCAGGGATCTATGCACACATACACCAAGATCCCTCTGTTCATCAACACTATTAAGAGTCCTACCATTAGCCCTATACTCTACACATTTGTTATTCCTGCCAAAGTGAATTACCTCACACTTTTCCACATTAAACTCCATTTGCCACCTCTCGGCCCAGCTCTGCAACCTGTCCAAGTCTCTCTGCAAACTATAACACCCCTCTTCACTATCTACCACTCCACCGACTGTAGTGTCATCTGCAAATTTACTAATCCATCCTTCAATACCCTCATCCAGATCATTTATAAAAATTACAAACAGCAGGGGACCCAAAACAGACCCCTGAGGTACACCACTTGTCACCGAACTCCAAGATGAATATCTCCCATCAACCACCACCCTCTGTCTTCTATCTGCTAGCCAATTCCTAACCCAATTAGCTAAATCACCCTCTATCCCATACATCTGCATTTTCTGCAGAAGTCTTCCATGGGCCACCTTATCAAACGCCTTACTAAAGTCCATATATACCACATCAACCGCCTTACCCCCATCCACCTCTTTGGTCACTTTTTCAAAAAACTCAATAAGGTTAGTAAGGCACGACCTACCCTTCACAAAACCATGCTGACTATCCCCAATCAATTCATTTCTCTCTAAATAACTATAAATCCTATCCCTAATAATTCTCTCCAATACTTTGCCCACAACAGAAGTAAGACTCACTGGCCTATAATTCCCTGGAAGGTCTCTCTTCCCCTTCTTGAACAATGGGACCACATTCGCTATCCTCCAGTCCTCCGGAACCACACCCGTAACCAACGACGACCTGAAGATCAGAGCCAGAGGCTCTGCAATCTCCTCTCTTGCCTCCCAGAGAATCCTAGGGTAAATCCCGTCCGGCCCAGGGGACTTATCCAACTTCAAACCCTCGAGAATATCTAGCACATCCTCCCTATCTACTTCAATACTTTCTAGTTTGCAACCCTGTACCTCAGTGTTCTCCATAACTACATTTACATCACCCTGCGTGAATACCGAAGAGAAATATTTATTCAGTGCCTCTCCAATCTCTTCAGGCTCCACGCACAACTTCCCACTGCTGTCTATGACTGGCCCTAATCTTGCCCTAACCAATCTTCTATTCTTAACATATCTAAAGAAAGCTTTAGGATTCTCCTTAATCCTATCAGCCAAAGTCTTCTCGTGTCCTCTCTTAGCTCTCCTCAATTCACTCTTTAGCTCCCTCCTGGCTAATCTATAGCTATCCATTGCACTAACCGAGCCTTCAAGCCTCATCCTGACATAAGCCTCCTTTTTCCTTTTAACCAGCAAATCAACTTTTTTCGTACACCAAGGTTCTCTTACTCGACCATTTCCTCCTTGCCTGACAGGGACATACTTATCAAGGACTCGCAGCAGCTGCTCCTTGAATAAGCTCCACATTCCAGATGTTCCCAGTCCCTGTAGTTTCCTAGTCCAATCTATGCACCCTAATTCTCTCCTGATGGCCTCATAATTACCCTTCCCCCAGCTATAACTACTGCCCCAGCTTCATGCCTATCCCTATCCATCACTAAGGTGAACGTAACCGAATTGTGGTCACTATCACCAAAATGTTCACTAACTTCCAAGCCTAACACCTGGTCTGGCTCATTGCCCAGCACCAAATCCAATGTAGCCTCACCTCTAGTTGGCCTATCTACATACTGAGTCAAAAAACCTTCCTGCACACTTTGTACGAAAACTGACCCCTCTAACGAGCTAGAGCTATAGCTATTCCAATCAATATTAGTAAAGTTAAAGTCCCCCATAACAATTACCCTATTACTTTCACTCCTGACCAGAATTGACTTTGCAATCCTTTCCTCAACCTCTCTAGGACTTTTAGGAGGTCTATAAAAGACTCCCAACAGGGTGACCTCTCCTCTCCTGTTTCTAATCTCAGCCCATACTACCTCAACAGACAAGTCCTCATCAAACTTCTTTTCTGTCACTGTGATACAGTCTTTGACTAATAATGCCACTCCCCCCCCGCTTCTACCTCCTTCTCTACTCCAACTAAAGCATTTGAACCCCGGAACCTGCAACATCCATTCTTGTCCCTGCTCTACCCAACTCTCTGAAATGGCCACAACATCGGGTTCAGATGTTTCAGTCAGAGCAGAGAAAGTGGTAGAAGAGGGGAAGGCGTGGGATTGTTAGTCAAGGATTGTATTACGGTGGCAGAAAGGACGTTTGATGTGGACCTGTCTACTGAGGTAGTATAGGCTGAGATTAGAAAGGAGAGGTCACTCTGTTAGGAGTTTTTTATAGGCCTCCAAAAAGTCCCAGAGATGTAGAGGAAAGGATTGCAAAGATGATCCTGGATAAGAGCGAAAGTAACAGAGTAGTTGTTATGGAGGACTTTAACTTTACAAATATTGATTGGAAAAGCTACAGTTCAAGCATGTTAGAGGGGTCAGTTTTTGTCCAATGTGTGCAGGAAGGTTTCATGACTCAGTATGTAGATAGGCCAACAAGAGGTGAGGCTACATTGGATTTGGTTCTGGGTAATGAACCAGACAAGGTGTTAGACTTGGAGGTAGGTGAGCACTTTGGTGATAGGGACCACATGCTCAGTGACTATCGCTGTGCTGTGCAGATACATGGATTTGGGCCTGTGTTTATGGGAGTTTGCACATTCTCCCCGTGCTTGTGTGGGTTTTCTCCAGGTGCTCCGGTTTCCTCCCACATCCCAAAGATGTGCTTTTAGGCTAACTGGCAAAACAAATTCTCCCTAAATTGTCTCAAATTTGGATTTTAATCCATAGATCTATAAACATGGACAGGGATCACGAGTAGAGGTGGGAACATCGGGGTGGCGGCACGGGCTCATTGGGCCGAAGGGCCTGTTTCCTGTGCTGTTTTGTTCTTCTCCTTCTTCTTCTTCTTCTTTGACAATTCGGTTATGTTTACATTAGTGATGGAAAGAGATAGGCATATACCGAAGGGCAGAAGTTATAGCTGGGGGAAAGGTAATTATGAGGCTATTAGGCGAGATTTAAGATATATCGGTTGGAGAAGGAAACTGCAAGGGCTGGGAACATCTGAAATGTGGAGCTTATTCAAGGAGCAGCTAGTACGAGTCCTTGATAAATATGTACCTGTCAGGCAGGGAGGAAGTGGTCGTGCGAGGGAACTATGGTTTACTAAGGAAGTTGAATCTCTGGTGAAGAGAAAGAAGGAGGCTTATGTAAAGATGAGACGTGAAGGCTCAGTTAGGGCACTGGACAGTTACAAATTAGCCTGGAGGGAGCTAAAGAGAGAGTTAAGAAGAGGTAGAAGAGGACATGAGAGGACTTTGGCGGATAGGATCAAGGAGAACTCTAAAGCTTTCTACAGGTATGTCAAGAATAAAAGATTGGTTAGGGCAAGATTAGGGCCAGTCAGATAGCAGTGGGAAGTTGTGTGTGGAGCCTGAAGAGATAGGAGAGGAACTGAATAAGTATTTTCATAGTATTCACGCAGGAAAAAGTCAGTGTAGTCGAAGAGAATACTGACATACAGGGTTGTAGACTAGACAAGATTGAGGTATGAAAGGAGGAGTTGTTAGTAATCCTTGAGAGTATGAAAATAGTTAAGTCCCCTGGGCTGGATGGGATTTACCCTAAGATTCTCTGGGAGGCTAGGGAGGAGATTGCAGAGCCTTTGGCTTTGACCTTCATGTCGTCATTAGCTACAGGTATAGTGCCAGAAGACTGGAGGAAAGCAAATGTTGTCCCCTTGTTCAAAAAGGGGAGTAGAGACTATTCTGGGAATTAGACCAATAAACCTTACTTCTGTTGTGGGCAAAATGTTGGAAAGAATTATAAGGGATAGGATTTATAATCATCTAGAGAGAAACAAATTGATTAGGGATAGTCAACAAGGTTTTGTGAAGGGTAGTTTGTGCCTCACAAACCTTATCAAGTTTTCTAAAAGGTGACCAAAGAGATGGAAAGAGGTAAGGCAGTTGATGTGGTGTATATGGATTTTAATAAAGCGTTTGATAAGCTTCCACATGGTAGGCTATTGCAGAAAATGCAGATGCATGGGGTTGAGGGTGATTTGGCAGTTTGGATCAGGAATTGGCTAGCTGTTAGAAGACAGAGGGTGGTGGTTGATGGGATATATTCAACCTGGAGTTTAGTTACTAGTGGCGTACCTCAGGGATCTGTTTTGGGGCCACTGCTGTTTGTCATTTTTATAAATGACCTGGATGAGGGTGTAGAGGGATGGGTTAGTAAATTTGCTGATGACACCAAAGTCAGTGGAGTTGTAGACAGTGAAGATGGATGTTATAGTTTGCAAAGGGACATAGATAGGTGCAGAGTTGGCTGAGAGGTGGCAAATGGAGTTTAATACAGAAAAGTGTGAGGTGATTCACTTTGGTAAGAGTAACAGGAGTACAGAATATAGGACTAATGGTACGACTCTTACTAGTGTCGACGAGCAGAGCGATCTCAGTGTACATGTGCATAGCTCCCTGAAAGTTGGCACCCAGGTTGATAAGGTTGTTAAGAAGACATACGGTGTGTTAGTCTTTATTGGTAGAGGGATTGAATTTCAGAGCTGTGAGGTCATGTTGCAACTGTACAAAACCGTGGTGCGGCCACATCTGGAGTATTGCATACAGTTCTGGTTGCTGCATTATAAGAAAGATGTGGAGGCATTGGAGAGGGTGCAGAGGAGGTTGACCAGGATGTTGCCTGGTATGGAGGGCAGGTCTTATGAGGAAAGGCTGAGGGACTTGAGGTTGTTTTCATTAGAGAGAAGAAGGTTAAGAGGTAACCTAATTGAGGCATACAAGATGATCAGAGGGTTAGATAGGGTGGACAGTGAGAGCCTTTTTCCACGGATGGTGATGGCTAATGCGAGGGGACGTAGCTTTAAATTAAGGGGTGGTAGTTATAGGACAGATGTCAGAGATAGGTTCTTTACTGAGAGGATAGTAAGGGCGTGGGATGCTCTGCCTGCAGCAGTTGTGGACTTGCCAACTTTAAAGGCTTTCAAATGGTCAGTGGATAGGCATATGGATCGCATTGGAATAGTTTAGGTTAAAGGGTCATTAGATTGGTTCCACTGGTCGGTGCAACATCGAGTGCCGCAGGGCCTGTACTGCGCTGTTCTATGTTCTACCCTATATATTTTTATAAACTATATATCGTTATCCTGTGGCAAATTTCTAATGTTTTTTTTAAAAGGACAATGAAGTTTTAAAATGACTGAATCTACGGCAATCTATAACCCCCTGAACAACAGCAGCTAAAATGGCAGTGTTGCAGAAACTGTATCTTCTTATCTCTGAAGAAACACCAATGACCTCTATGAGCTGCAGAGTCCAAATTTAAGGAGAACTATACAAAGGCCAGATTGGCCAACTGGAACTTATTCCATGCTAAGCCAAGGAACCTGCAACCTTCCTTTCAGGTGTTAATAGTTGGAACATTTAACCCTTGTCAGAGATGTTATAAGGAGGTGGGAGTTAGGTGACATGGAATCCGATAGCGATATCTCCTTGCTGTATTGAAAAACATCAGTCTGCCATTTCACATGCAGCAGCACAGAAAAGGGACTCTGCTCAGATTGAATACTTTGCTCCCATCTGCACTGTTTCTACTGGAACTTTTGTACCATCTTTACAAGACACTTTCCATCTCTGTGTGCCAGTTACTTCAAGTGAAAGCAACTCTATTGGAAAAGTGAATTACACAGCATCAGGTTTCAAACTGCTGACATATGAAGGAATAGCTCATAAAACTCTGGATACATACACAAAAAAAAATTCTCTATGGTCTTTAGCCCTGTAAATATATTTTTCTGTTTCTCTTTTATTGTATGAATTCGCATGGTGACCAGCCCTCTCCCCACTCCGACATTTTCAGTGTGTGCAAATAAACTAACCCTTTAAGCTCACTCTATCATGTGTTTGATGTGGGGTTATTAATAGAAATTGGATCACAACAAAAATAAAGGGTTGGGAAATATGCCACTGCTTATGAAGGGGAAAGCAAATGAAAAACATTTTTTGTTTCTGGATGGGTGCTGAGAAAAGAAAGCAGAGTTGTTTAAATTAACAACCTCCCTGTCCATAACTGAAGGCACACTGGATTTGAGTCTGATACTTCAAATAATAACATTGTTCATTCCTTCTGGAGCTTACTTTAAATTTGTCTTTCCTTCAAACATGTTTTAAATAACATTTTTCCACTCCCCCATTGGGTCTCACGACAGTCTATCCTTAGCCTTCTCCCATCATTCAAAAAAAAATTGTTTCCATATGTCCATTGATAACATTAAGCTCTCCCTCACCATTCACTCTCTCTGCAGTTGCTAAATTATCTGACAGCTTGTAAGCCATCAAGAAGTGGATTAGCAGAAATTTTCTGCCAGGCTTGTCTGCAGCCTGGTAGATGATTGCCTCATTAACATGTACTCAGTACTCGATCAAGGGACCATTAGGAAGGATGAGGTGGGTGGGAGTAGTAATGAAAGCCACCCACCTGCTCTTGCCTCTACCCTCCTGGTGGCAATCTCCTCCCTGGGTGACTACCATGCCAATCAAACTGTCTCTCTCCATGGATCAAACAGCAATCCTTGATGAAAGCCTGGGTGCATTACCAGCAAGAAGTCTGACAAAACCAGTTTTAAATCCAACTGATTTATTTGATAGTAAACTCACAAGCTTTCGGCTTTGTGGCCTTCGTCAGGCAAATGAAGTGTTCTGGTCTCCAATAGACTTCAGACTGTCAGACTTCTTACTGTGTTTACCCAAGTCCAACGCCGGCATCTCTACATCATGCATTACCAGCAGCAGCTACAAATTGACTGATAGCCCTCAGGGGCAGAATTGCTACCTCAGTGGGAAGCCTGCAGCTGTCCAGGTAAATGTCTGTTTGGACTTAAATGGCTTGGGCCTAACATGGAAAGATGACATGGGGCTCCTACTCCACCCTTCAAATAGTGTACAGGATTCCTATTACCTTAACTAAATTCTGCCAATTGTGGCATTTGTGCTGTTTAACTTTAATCAAAGATGTTTCATTAACAATACAAAAATAAAACTAGATTTCAATAAAAATGGCATGATAATTGTCATTAAATTACACTAAAGTACATTTTTATTCTGATTTTTAGGCTTATTTAACCATAATCTGGACTGAATTATTTAACGATTGCCAACACAGATTTTGCAGATTTGCAGATTTTGTTTTGCTTTCTAACTCAGATTTGATACAGATGAATACACTTGAATGTGTAGTGGTCTTGCAATTTAGCTGTAATTCAGTAGGTGACAATTTTTTCCTATTCTCCATGGAGAACTATTCCTAATGCATATTCGCACAGATGCTAATACAGTTTAGCTCGCTAGCTATAATCACCAATTAAAGTGGAATGTTAAGCTTTAGTCAGGATTTACTGCATTCCCATACTGTGCTGATTTCTTCAACTTAAAGATGTTAAAGCAGAGTTTCTGCTATTTAGTGCTCCTAGCACAGAATGTCACAGCAGGCAGTGTGCAGTAATTTTACTGGATAAAAAATCTCAGCCTGCATGTTGGCAACGTCTTATTGGTCTTTCTGGGGCTCTTCTCTCCTATCTCCTCTTCTTTTCATATAATCACATTTTCATTTTTTCCTTTCAGCCAGTTTTAATCCTTGTCCTAATCCATCATTACTTCTCTACCAGAGACTTTATTCTTCAACATTCCTCCTGGGGAAGTCTCACCAACATCTTTCATCTTGCATATTACTATCCCTTGAGCTCTGGAAGGGTGCGTTTCTGAATGGATGGCTGTGACAATGGCATTCCTCAGGGATCAATACTACATTCTTTGCTGTTTGTAATATATATATGTGTATGATTTGGAGGAAAATGTAACTGGTTTGATTAGTAAGTTTGTGGATGACACAAAGGTTGGTGGATTTGCGATATTGTTGAGAACCATCAGAGGATACAGCAGGATATAGATCAGTTGGAGATTTGGGTGGAGAGATGGCAGATGGAGTTTAATTCAGACAAATGTGAGGTAATACAGAGAGGAGATATACAGTAAATAGCGGGATCTAGATGTACAGGTACACAGGTTACTGAAAGTAGCAACGTAGGGTGGAGAAGGGAGTCAAGAAGGCATACACGTGTTTGCCTTCATCAGCTGAGGCACTGAGTTTAAAAATTGGTAAGCCATTTTGCAGCTTTATAGAACTTTAGTTTGGCCGCACTTGGAATACAGTGTTCAATTCTGATTCCATGCTACCAGAAGAATGTGGAAGTTTTGAGGAGGGTATAGAAAAGATTTGCCAGGATGATGCCTGGCATGGAAGGCATTAACAATGAGGAGACATTGGAGAAACTTGGTTTGTTGTCACTGGAACGATGGAGGTTAAGAACAGAAGAACACAAGAAATAGGAGCAGGAAAAGGCCATCTAGCCCCTCGAGCCTGCCCCGCCATTCAATAAGACCATGGCTGATCTGATAGTGGTTCAGTTCCACTTACCCGCCTGCTCCCCATAACCCTGAATTCCCTTATTGGTCAGAAATCTATCTACTTGTGACTAAAACACATTTAACAAGGCAGCCTTCAGTACTTCAATGGACAGAGAATTCCAAAGGCTCACTACCCTCTGGGAGAAGAAGTTCCTCCTCAACTCTGTTCTAAGTTGACTGCCCCTTATTTTGAGGCTGTGCCCTCTAGTTCTTGTTTCCTTTCTAAGTGGAAATAATCTCTCTGCTTCTACCCTGTCTCGCTCCTTCTTTATCTTATATGTCTCTATAAGATTTCCCCTCAACCTTCTAAACTCCAATGAATAAAGGCCCAGTCTATTCAATCTCTCCTCATAAGCTAACCCCCTCATCTCCAGAATTAATCTGGTGAACTTTCTTTGCACTCCCTTCAAAGACAATATATCCTTTCACAAATAAGGGGACTAAAATTGCACACAGTACTCTAGTTGCAGTCTCACCGTACCTTGTACAATTGCAGCAAGACCTCCCTGCTTTTATACTCCATCCCCCTCGCGATAAAGGCCAACATTCCATTTGCTTTCTTGTTGATCATCTACTATACCTGCAGACTGAATTTTTGCGACTCATGCACAAGGATCCCCAGGTCGCTCTGCACAGTAGTATGTTGTAATTTTTCACCATTTAAATAATAGCCCATTTTACTATTATTCCTTCCAAAGTGGATAACCTCACACTTGCCAATGTTATACTCCATCTGCCAGATCCTTGCCCATTCACTTAGCCTATCCAAATCTCTCTGCAGACTTTCCACGTCCTCCACACAATTTGCTTTCCCACTTATTACCTTTATGTTATCTACAAACTTTGTTATCCTATACTCAGTCCCCTCCTCCAGATAGTCTATATATATGGTAAACAGTTGAGGCCCTACCACTGATCCCTGCGGCATGCCACTAGTCACTAACAGCCAACCAGAAAAACACCCATTTATTGCCAATCCTCAATCCACACAAACACCCTCAACTCTGTGTACCCTAATCTTCTGCAGCAACCTTTTGTGAGGCATCTTATTGAATGCCTTCTGGTAATCTAAAAAATCACATCCACCGGCTCCCCTCTGTCAACTACATGCACTACATCTTCATAAAAATCCAGTAAACTCATCAAACATGACTTTCCCTTTATGAATCCATGCTGTGTCTGTTTGATTGAACCATTCTTTTCCAGGTGTCCTGCTATTTCTTCCTTAATGATGGGTTCCAGCATTTTCCCAACTACAGACGTTAAACTAAATAGCCTGTAGTTACCCGCCTTTTGTCTACCTCCTTTTTTAGACAATGGCGTCACATTAGCTGTTTTCTGATTTACTGGCACTTCCCCAAAGTCCAGAGAATTTTGATAATTTTGATTAATTGAGAGACAACCTGATAGAAATCTACAAGATTGTGAGGGACATGGACCGAGTGGATAGTCAGAGGCTTTTTCCCAGGGTGGAAGAATCAATTACTAGGGGAATATTGTTTTATGGTGTCAGGCAAAGGTTTAAAGGAGATGCACATGGCATTTTTTTTTAACAGAAGGTGGTGGTGCCTGGAACTCACTGCCGGGGGAAGCCGTGG
The DNA here is from genome assembly GCA_024679065.1 of Sphyrna mokarran. Classification (NCBI taxonomy): domain Eukaryota; kingdom Metazoa; phylum Chordata; class Chondrichthyes; order Carcharhiniformes; family Carcharhinidae; genus Sphyrna; species Sphyrna mokarran. The sequence goes on along the minus strand of JAGIQG010000010.1, from coordinate 32,461,759 downwards.
AAGCAGATACAATATTACTTTTAAGAGGTGTCCTGATAAATACATGAATAGGATGGGAATAGAGGGATATGGTCCCTGGAAAAGTAGGGGGCTTTAGTTCAGTAGGGCAGAATTGTCGGTATGAACTTGGAGGGCTGAAGGGCCTGTTCCTGTGCTGTTTCTTTGCTCTTCTTTGTTTTGTGAGAGGAGGACTTATGAGTGCCGCTCTTACATATTTCCCTTCATAAGATTCAATTTCAATCACCCACTCACCATCTACAACAACTGATATCATGGCTTAGGCTGAAACTTGTCTCATTGATGATAAGCCTTTACCAATGCTTTTTTGCTTAGTTATGCTTTTCACTGCATGTCCCACCTAATTCCCTGAAGGTAGTGTGACACTATATGTGAAGTAATCCACAGATGTCTCCACCTATTTTACTACCATCTTTTGCTTTGAACAGGTCAGCTTATTGCATCCCTCTCAATTTCCTTTACAATCTTTGTCTACTCCTGCAATACTATCTGAAGCTTCTCAGTAACATATCCTCCTTCAGTTCTCCGTATCCTTAAAGATATTCATCTTCGCCTGAACTCATGTGGTTCATTCTTTTTGATTTTCTCACTCTCTTGCACTGGCTAAACTTAACCATTTATTTAAACTGTCCGTATTTATGAAAGGGGATATCATTAGTAGTATAACAGTGAGAATAAGTTCCCTTAGAATCATAGGCCAAAATTTTACAGGCCTCCCAATGACAGTTTTTCAAGCAGGTGACCTCTAAAATTTCCATTCTGCTTCCCCACTGCACTCCTACCCTCCCCCTACTATCCACGTCAAATTGCCTGCAATTTTACAGAGGCTGATCGAGGCCTAGATCAGCTCACTGCTTTAAACCTAACCTCAAATGAGCAGTTAAGGGCCACTCCCACTTGACCTCAATTTTAAGGTGAGCAGGAGGAGGTCAAGATTGGTGGAGAGAGAAAACCCAATAGTTTACCTTCTTTCAGCCTTAGGCAGCAAATCGTTGAGAGGTGGGGAAGCGGGGTCTTCCCTACAGGGTCCTTTCCTGACTGGGGCCTGGTGTAAGATCTGCCTTTCCAGAATGCCTCCTCCGCTTAGCTCTCCATCATAGAACATAGAACATTACAGCACAGAACAGGCCCTTCGGCCTTCAATGTTGCGCCGACCAATTATGAAAAAAGCAATGCCCCTCCAAACTAAACCATTCCCTTCTCTTCCATATACTTATCAACTAACCTCTTAAACGCCACCAAACTTGACGCATCTACAACAGCTGCAGGCAGGGCATTCCACTCCCTAATCACTCTTTGAGTAACGAACCTACCTCTGATATCCGTCCTATAACTCATACCCCTTAATTTAAAGCTGTGTCCCCTCGTGCTAGCTTTCTCCATCCTAGGAAAAAGGCTATCACTGTCCACCCTATCTAAACTCTAATCATCTTATATGCTTCAATAAGATCCCCTCTTAGCCGCCTCCTTTCTAACGAAAACAACCTCAAATCCCTCAGCCTATCCTCATAAGACCTGCCCTCCATACCAGGCAACATCCTGGTAAACCTCCTCTGTACCCTCTCCAAAGCCTCCACAACTTTCTTATAATGCGGGGACCAGAACTGCACACAATACTCCAAGTGCGGCCGCAATAGAGTTTTGTACAGTTGCAACATGACGTTGTGGCTCCGAAATTCAATCCCCCTACCAATAAAAGCTAAGACTCCATATGCCTTCTTAACAATCTTATCGACTTGACTGCCTACTTTCAGGGATCTATACACATATACACCAAGATCCCTCTGTTCATCAACACTATTAAGAATCCTACCATTAGCCCTATACTCTACACAGTTATTATTCCTGCCGAAGTGCATTACCTCACACTTTTCCACATTAAACTCCATTTGCCACCTCTCAGCCCAGCTCTGCAACTTGTCCAAGTCTCTCTGCAAACTATAACACCCCTCTTCACTACCTACCACTCCTCCGACTTTAGTGTCATCTGCAAATTTACTAATCCATCCTTCAATACCCTCATCCAGATCATTTATAAAAATTACAAACAGCAGGGGCCCCAAAACAGATCCCTGAAGTACACCACTTGTAACCGAACTCCACGATGAATATCTCCCATCAACCACCACCCTCTGTCTTCTATCCGCCAGCCAATTCCTAACCCAATTAGCTAAATCACCCTCTATCCCATACATCTGCATTTTCTGCAGAAGCCTTCCATGGAACACCTTATCGAATGCCTTACTAAAGTCCATATATACCACATCAACTGCCTTACCCCCATTCACCTCTTTGGTCACTTTTTGAAAAAACTCAATAAGGTTAGTAAGGCACAACCTACCCTTCACAAAACCATGCTGACTATCCCCAATCAATTCATTTCTCTCTAAATAACTATACATCCTATCCCTAATAATTCTCTCCAATACCTTGCCCACCACAGAAGTAAGACTCACTGGCCTATAATTCCCTGGAAGGTCTCTCTTCCCCTTCTTGAACAACGGGACCACATTCGCTATCCTCCAGTCCTCCGGAACCACACCCGTAAACAACGACGACCTGAAGATCAGAGCCAGAGGCTCTGCAATCTCCTCTCTTGCCTCCCAGAGAATCCTAGGGTAAATCCCGTCCGGCCCAGGGGACTTATCTAACTTCAAACCCTCAAGAATATCTAGCACATCCTCCTTATCTACTTCAATACTTTCCAGTTTCCAACCCTGTACCTCAGTGTTCTCCACAACTACATTTACATCTCCCTGCATGAATACCAAAGAGAAATATTTGTTCAGTGCCTCTCCAATCTCTTCAGGCTCCACGCACAACTTCTCTGCACAGTCTCTGACTGGCCCTAATCTTGCCCTAACCAATTTTCTATTCTTAACATATCTAAAGAAAGCTTTAGGATTCTCCTTGATCCTATCAGCCAAAGTCTTCTCGTGTCCTCTTTTAGCTCTTCTCAACTCACTCTTTAGCTCACTCCTGGCTAATCTATAGCTATCCAGTGCACTAACTGAGCCTTCAAGCCTCATCCTGACATAAGCCTCCTTTTTCCTTTTAACCAGCGAATTAACTTTTTTCGTACACCAAGGTTCCCTTACTCAACCATTTCCTCCTTGCCTGACAGGGACATACTTATCAAGGACCCGCAGCAGCTGCTCCTTGAATAAGCTCTGACCTCTGATATTCATGCACATGGCTGTTCTGAACTGGCAATGTATTGACCACATCCAATCGGCCCTTGGTTGAAAAATTTAAAACATGGTGTCAAACAATAGATGTGATTCTGCCTTTTGGCTAGCATGAAGAATTTGGGATTATTAGTTGGCTTTGCAGCATGGCTCACTTACCTGCATTACAAACTACATATATTCTCACACTTTCCTTTAAGACCAAAGTAGCATGTCCCCACATTGTGCCTTTAAACAAAAGCCTGGAGGAGCCAATTTTTGGTTCATTTCTGATGGCATTGCCTTGACCCACCAGAGTCAATTGGCCTGATCTAAATTTGTAATAAAAAATTGGCAATTAATAATTAACTGTTCCTTGCTGCATTTTCTGTGGAAATGTCTCTACCAATCAGAATTCACTTACCATAATCAGCACACTCTTTTCATGCAGTATAAACTGATATTCTCATTACTGGTGATTTATCTTGTATATCTTGTCTCTGATGAGCACAAGACAAAAGACTTTGACATTATATTTTTTAATCAATACTCTGCTATGGTTTATTGTCTTATTATAATGGCCTGGGCCATAGTATTGGGAGTATGATCAGTGAGTTTGCAAAAAAATAATAAAACTATACAATAATTAACACTGTGCAATCAAATGTAATGAGATCTAGAGATGTTAATGGGGTAGGCCACATAATGGCAAATGGCATTTAACCTATTAACACCATGAGTCCAAAAGAAGAAAATGTCATGATGTATCTAGTGTTTAGCATCGATTGAAAGTCCGTGCAATGAAGAGGACTGATTTGAACCTGAGCATAAAGATGTTGACATATTGAGGTGCCAATATGGTCCCCATGGCATCTCCATCAAAGACAGTCACCTCAGCACTTTACTGTACACAAGCCCATGGATAATCTCACGATGCTCCACTTCTGCAGCTTCCACCCTAAATAGGTTAAAGAAACCATCCCCTCCAGACAAACCCTCTATCTATTCAGGATCTGCTCAGAAGAGGAGGATTGTAACAGATACCTCCAGACACTGAAAGATGTCCTCATAAGAACAGAACATGGCGCTTGACTCATCGATCGAAAGTTTCGATGCGCCACAGCTAAAAACCACACCAACCTCCTCAGAAGACAAACATGGGACACAGTGGAAAGAGTACCCTTCATCATCCATTACTTCCCTAGAGTGGAGAAGCAACAATATCTTCTCCAGAGCCTTCAACATGTCATCAATGAAGACAAATATCTCGCTAAGGCCATCCCCACACCCCCACTTCTCGCCTTCAAACAACCGCACAGCCTCAAACAGACCATTGTCCACAGCAAACTACCCAGCCTTCAGGAAAACAGTGACCACGTCACCACACAACACTGCCACAGCAAGATGTGCCGGATCATCAACATGGATGCCATCATCTCACCATCCACCAGGTACACGGTACATATTTTTGCAACTCGGCCAACATTGTCTACACGATAAGTTGCAAGAAAGGATGTTCCGAGGCATGGTACATTTGGAAGACCATGCCGACACTGCGACAATGGATGAATGAACACTGCTCAACAACCACCAGGCAAGAGTGTTCTCTTCCTGTTGAGAAACATTTCAGCAGTCACGGGCGTTCAGTCTCTGATCTTCGGGTAAGCATTCTCCAAAGCGGCCTTTACAACACACGACAATGCAGAATCTTTGAGCAAAGTTCTGCACACATGAAGACAGCTTCAACCGGGATCTCGGGTTCATGTCACACTATCTGTAACCCCCATGACTTGCAAAATCTTACTAATTGTCCTGGATGGAGACAATACACATCTCTTTAACCTGTGCGTAACCCCGTCTCCACTTAAATTGTCTGTACCTTTCAGACTTCATTACCTGTAAAGACTCGCATTCCAATCATTATCTTGTAAATTGAGTTTGTATCTATATATACCCTGTTTGTGAACAGAACTCCCACTCATAGATGAAGGGGCAGTACTCAGAAAGCTTGTAGTTTGTGCTATCAAATAAACCTGTTGGACTTTAACCTGGTGTTGTAAGACTTCTTAATGTGCTTACCCCAGTCCAACGTTGGCATCTCCACATAAAGAGGACTTTCCAGAGGGTTGGAGAATATTTTCCTTTGTTTAAGAAGGGCAGCAAGAATAATCCAGATAATTACAGATTGGTGAGTCTTACAGCAGGGATAGAGAAATTATTGGAGAGGATTTTTTGAGACAGGATTTATTCCCACTTGGAAATAAGTGAATATATTAGTGAGAGGCAACATAGTTTTGTGAGGAGGAGGTTGTATTTCATAAACTTGATAGAGTTTTTCGAGAAAGAGACAAAGATGATTAATGAGGCTAGGGCAATCGATGCTGTCTACATGGACTTCAGTAAAGCCTTTGACTAGGTCCCTCATGGCAGACTGATGCAGAAGCTGAAATCGCATGGGATTAGAGGTGAACTGGCAAGATGAATACAAAGCTGACTCGGTACAGAGTATAGCAGTGGAAGGATATGTTTCTGAATGGAGGGCTGTGACAAGTGGCGTTCCTCAGGGATCAGTAGTAGGAACTTTGCTGTTTGTAATACATATATGAATGATTTGGAGGAAAATGTAACTGTTTTGATTACTAAGTTTGTGGATGTCGCAAAGATTGGTGGATTTGTGGATAGTGATGAGAACTACCAGAGAATATAGCAGGATATAGATCAGTTGCAGCCTTGGGCGGAAAGATGGCAGATGGAGTTTAATCTAGACAAATGTGAGGTAATCCATTTTGGAAGGTCTAATACAGATAGGAAATCTACAGTAAACGGAACAACCCTTAAGAGTATTGATAGGCAAAGGGATCTGGGTGTACAGATACACAGTTTACTGAAAGTGGCAATGCAGATGGAGAAAGTAGTCTAGAAGGCATGTGGCATGCTTGCTTTCATTGGCTGGGGCACTGAGTTTAAAAATTGGCAAGTCATGTTGCAGCTTTGTAGAACCTTAGTTAGGCCGCATTTGGAATATAATGTTCAATTCTAGTTGCCACACTACCAGAAGATGTGGAGGCTTTAGAGAGGTTACAGAAAAGATTTATCAGGATGTTGCCTGGTATGGAGGGCATTAGTTATGAGGAGAGGCTGGAGAAACTTGGTTTGTTTTCACTGGAATGACAGAGGTTGAGGGGTGACCTGATATAAATCTACAAGATTATGAGACGCATGGTTAGAGTGAATAGTCAGAAGCTTTTTCCCAGGAAGGAAGAGTCAAAATTATTAGATGGCACAAGTTTAAGGTATGAGGAGCAAGGATTAAAGGAAATGTACAAGTGAGAATTTTTTGCACAGAGAGTAGTGGGTGCCTGGAACCCTTTGCTGGGGAGGTAGTGGAAATGGATACAGTAGTGACTTTTCAGAGACTTCTTGACAAATACATGAATAGGATGGGAATAGAGGGATATGGTGCCCGGAAGATGTTTTAGCTCAGTCAGGCAGCATAGTCAGTGCAGGCTTGGAGGGTTGAAGGGCCTGTGCCTGTGCTGTAATGTTTTTTGTTCCTTGTGAAAGAGCAGAAGGTTTTTTTATTAGTTAGAGCATATAATCAGCACAGGCTTGAAGGGCCAAAGGGTTTGTGCTGTACTTTTCTTTGTTCTTTGAAATTCAACATGTCCAGTATGACTCTCACCAATTTTTATAGCTGCATTACAGAAAGTATCTGGTTGTATCACAGTCTGGTATGGCTCCTGCTCTGAACAAGACCGCAAGAATTACAAAACATTGTGAATGTAACCCAGCCCATCTTGCAAATCAGCCTTCCATCCATTGACTCTGTCTACACTTTCACTCAGTAAGAGGTCTGGCAACACCAATTTTAAGGCACAAAGGCACAAACGCCGAAAGCTAGCAGGTTTACTATCATATAAATCGGTTGGATTTAAAATTGGTGTTGCCAGACCTCTTACTGAGTTTACCCTAGTCGAACGCCAGTATCTCTACATCATTACACTTTCACTGCCTTGGGAAAACAGCAGCATTATTAAAGATCCCATACAACCCGGACATACTCTCTTCAACCTTCTTTCATCAGGAAAAATTACATAAGTTTGATAACATATACCAATAGATCAAAGAACAGTTCCTTCCCTGCTGTCACCAGACTTTTGAACAGTTCTGTAATTTATGAAACTGCAACACCACATTCTGCATCCTAGCCTTTTCCTTTTCCTCTATGTGCTTCACGAGTGGTACGTTTTTCCTGTATAGCATGCAAGGAACAATATTTCTCATAGTATCCCAGTACATATATGATATGACAATAAAATCAAATCCTACCAAAACTCTCATAGACTAATCCTCAACATCAAGTAGATTGATGAGGATTTCCCCTTGTCCTTTTCTCATGATGCCGAGTCTGTGAGATACGTCTTTGAGGACTTTATTAGCTCAATTAGTAATTGAGCTACTGAATCATACTTGATGATGGTCTTTGAAGTCTGCCAATCAGAGTATGTGCTGTGTGTAAATTATGTTCATATGGAGGAGTACTGATTCATCAGCTGAGGATGGCAGTAAGTAGTAACTAGCAAGAGGTTTTCTTGTCTTGGTTTAATCTGATGCCACAAGATGGCACAGTGATTAGCAATGCTGCCTCATAGCGCCAGGGACCTTGGTTCAATTCTAACCTTGAGTCACTGTGTGGAATTTGCACGTCCTCCCCGTGGCAGGTTAGGTGTATTGGCCATATTTAATTGCTCCTTAGTGTCCTGGGGTTGTGTAGATTAGAGGAATTAGCGTGGTAAATGTCTGGGGTTACGGGGATAAAGTCTGGGTGGGAGTGTTGTACAGTCCTCCTGCACTGTAATGTTTCTATGATTCCTATGATTTCTACTTTATGGGGTTATATGTGTCGATGTTTTGGATGCCCAGGAACATTCTCTCTCTGGAGGATTTGTCCTACTGGTGGGAATAGAGATACGACAAAAGTTTCTGGAAGGTTAAATATGATTATGTCACACTGTTGCTTGACTAGTCTGTGGGACAGCTCTCTCAATTTTGGCATGAATCCCGAGGTTTTAATGGAGATAATTTGGCAGTTAACTGAGCATGGTGTACTTTTGTTATTTCTGATGCCTAAATTAATATTAGGTGATCCATCCAGTTTTATTTGTATTTGAACCTTCTGCCACCACTGAGTTACTTGCTAAGCCATATGAATTAAGTGTCAACCATACAGCTGTGTGTCTGGAGTCACATGCACACCAGATCTGATAAAGATGCCAATTTCTTTCCTTGAAGGACATTGATGAACCAGGTAGGTATTTAATGATAATCTGCTATTTTTATGATTATTATTACTGACTTGAAAATGTTATCTCTGTTTTCTCAGCAGATACTCTCTCACCTGCTAAGTAATTTCAGGATTTTTTGTTTTCATTTCAGATTTTCAACAGCTGCAGTATATAGTTTTTACATCTATAACATTCAATTAGCTTGTTCGTGCTGCATTTGTGTTCATACTTCTTAATCATTAATCATACCCCCATGTTGACTTTGTCAGTTGACTTCACTGGGACCACACAATATAGCTGCTTCAGCCTCTACATAATTGCACAAAATTTCTCTGAGGAATAGGTGAGATTCTGTTTTCAGAAAATATTCTTGCATCCTGCTTCCAAATTTTAGTTTCCTAACCTTATAGGTACATGGGTCCTTTAGCAACTAAGTCTCTTTATCTATTCTGTCTCTGAGTTTCAGAACTGTTCTTTCTTCACAGCCATACATATCAGGATGCTTAATTATATTTAGATTTAAACAAATATTAAAATATTCTAACAGTGTTAATTTTCTAATTTATTCCCTGTACATAAATGGTCTGTTGAATTTTGCTAAATGACAGGAATCGCACTTCAAAAGGAAGTTTTGACTTTGAAATATTTTATGTCTCTTGAGGATGAATATTTAAATGTGTTTGCTGCATTAAAGAAACCATATAAGTTGCTGAGTGGCATTTGCAATATTATTTTCAGAATTATTTTAAACCACTTAAACAGAAATTTACTTCCAAAGTGCAGGTAAAAGCATGTTTCAGAAAAGATTCACTATCAGTGCATAGAGGCATCTGTCATGAGCAGAGAAACTGGAGCATTTTTCATTTTAATAAATTTAATTGGATATCTACAGAAAGGTCTGGCAGCATCTATAGAAGAGAAAAACAGAGTTTTGAGTATTATATGACTCATTCTCTTCTGCAGTGCAGTTTTAAAGAAGAGCCTTATTGGACTTGAAACTTTAACTGTTTCTCTTTCCAAGATGTTGCCAGACCTGCAGAGTTCTTGCTGCACTAAATTTTTTTTTCAGATTTCCAGCATCCACAGTATGTTGCTTTTAATTTAATTAGGTATCCAATTAGTTTACCTGTTGTATTCTGTCCGAGGGTAGGTCATAAATCAAATCTCACAGATGAGATTCTTAAGTCATTTATTTGGAGGATAGAGTGGGGAAAAAGCAGGAGATCAATATTAGATGAATAGCTCTGTCAAAGAGCTGGCATTTGTATCATGGGCTGAGAGGCCTCCAGCTTCACTGTAAAATTTTACTACAATCAGGGAGGCTATTTTGCATACAAGGTTCCACATCATGAAAGCCCAATTAATATTGGGCTTTCATATTAATATAATGGAGAGGAACGATGACCCAGGGCAGCAAACTCATTGCTCTTATAATATTTAATGTGGACCTTTAAAGTTGTTTGAACAAAGCAATGAGAGAGCCACGTTTTTGGGTCATAACTGAAAATCAGCACTTCCAACAAAGTATTAAAGTTTCCTACTTTTGGTATGGGTTTCCCAAAATCCTTGACAATGCTTTTAGTTCCTCTAGTAGTCCAAGATGTTACGCTTACATTTAAACTGTAGTTGCCCCCACACTTGCCCAGATTTGTGCAATACCAATTAATTCACTGGGTTTTTATTTGTATTCAGATGATGATCATTAACTGGGGATTCTGGTGCAAGTTAAAACTGGAGCTGTTGGGTTGGATGATTTATACTCTCCCCTGGGTTCTGAGGCAGAGGTGGGAGAATTTGTTGAATCACATGGATGGGTTGCCCTCTGAGATCCCACCCATTCTGACTCAGATGCCAGTAAACGGTAGAGTGAACAGGATCTTGGAAGGGAAGCCCATCCATGTCCCAATTAAGATTAAGTGAGAGAAGGTGGAAATGTGGAAGGTGTCATGGGGCCAGAAGCAACAACACCAAAGTGGGAAGTGGGAGCAGCACTAAGCGAGAAGTCACTTGGACAAGTTGCAGAGCTGGGCCGAGAGGTGGCAAATGGAGTTTAATGTGGAAAAGTGTGAGGTAATGCACTTTGGCAGGAACAATAAATGTGTAGAGTATAGGGCTAATGGTAGGGCTCTTAATAGTGTTGAGGAACAGAAGGATCTTGGTGTATGTGTCAATAGATCCCTGAAAGTAGGCAGTCAAGTGGATAAAGTTGTTAAGAAGGCATATGGAGTCTTAGCTTTTATTGGTAGGGGGATTGAATTTAGGAGCCGCAGCATCATGTTGCAACTGTACAAAACTCTAGTGCGGCCGCACTTGGAGTATTGTGTGCAGTTCTGGTCCCCACATTATAAGAAAGATGTGGAGGCATTGGAGAGGGTACAGAGGAGGTTTACCAGGATGTTGCCTGGTATGGAGGGCAGGTCCTATGAAGAGAGGTTGAAGGATTTGAGGTTGTTTTCGTTAGAAAGGAGGCGGCTAAGAGGGGATCTTATTGAAGCATATAAGATGATTAGAGGTTTAGATAGGGTGGACAGTGATAGCCTTTTTCCTAGGATGGAGAAAGCTAGCACGAGGGGACACAGCTTTAAATTAAGGGGTATGAGTTATAGGACGGATATCAGAGGTAGGTTCTTTACTCAAAGAGTGATTAGGGAGTGGAATGCCCTGCCTGCAGCTGTTGTAGATGCGCCAAGTTTGGTGGCGTTTAAGAGGTTAATTGATAAGTATATGGAAGAGAAGGGAATGGTTTAGTTTGGAGGGGCATTGCTTTTTATTTTGGTCGGCACAACATCGAAGGCCGAAGGGCCTGTTCTGTGCTGTAATGTTCTATGTTCTATGTTCTATGTCACTAAAGGATTATGTAAAATCTGGATCTTGGTGTGGGTGGGCGACAATAGACTGTTTCCATTCAATGATGAGTGGGGATCTGGGGAATGGAGATCAATATTTCCAACTGGAAGAATTGAGGATAGAAGGAGAAGAGAAACTTTCTTGAAGTGTAGGTAATTAGGCTGAGGAATCTCTAACCACTTGCCATTTGAGCCTTTGAAGAGGAAACTAAAAATTAATTCAAGGGGACGAGGATAATTTTTGAAAATGGGGAATATGAATGGATCTGGGGACAATGAAGTTGTCTCAGGCAAGACCTCAGGCATTGTGGGTCAAGTAATTTCTTGTACGTACAAGTTCTATAATTCTATGAAACTTTTCTTCATTGAGTCTGGGCCTAGTAGATTCGCAATGCTGGTGTTGAGCTGAATTTAGGATGCTGTGCCCTGTGACAAGGTGCCCCAAATACTGAGCCCACTGCCATTTTTGCATTCTCCCAAGTTGGTACAAGTCTGTCTTTACCAGCCAGTTTCAACATGTAAAGAACATAAGAACATAAGAAATAGGAACAGGAGTAGGCCATCTAGCCCCTCGAGCCCGCGCTGCTGTTCAATAAGATCATGGCTGATCTGAAGTAGATCAGTTCCACCTTCCCGCTTTCTCTCCATAACTCTTAATTCCCTTGTCTATCAGAAATCTATCTACCCTTGACTTAAATATATTCAAAGAGGTTACCTTCACCACTTTAATGGGCAGAGAATTCCAGAGATTCACCATCCTTTGAGTGAAGAAGTTTGTTCTCAACTCCGTTATAAACTGTCCCCCCCGCTCCCCCGCTTATTTTGAGGCTGTGCCCTCTAATTCTGATTTCCTTTATAAGCAGGAAATATCTCTCTACTTCTACCTTACCTAGCCCCTTCATTATCATGTAAGTCTCTAGAAGATCCCCTCTCAGCCTTCTAAACTCTAACGAGTACAGGCCCAGACTATTCAATCTCTCTTCATAAGCTAACCCCCTCCTCTCTGGTATCAGTCTGGTGAACCTTCTCTGTACTTCCTCCAAGGCCAATATATCCTTTTGCAAATAACGAGGAGCAAAACTGATCGCAGTACTCCAGTTGTGGCCTTACCAATGCCCTGTACAGTTGCAGCAAGACCACCCTGCTTTTATATTCTATCCCCCTCGCTATAAAGGCCAACATTCCATTCGCCTTCTTGATCACCCGCTGCACCTGCAGACTGAGTTTTTGTGATTCGTGCACAAGGACTCCCAGGTCCCTCTGCACAGTAGCATGCTGCAGCTTTTCACCCCTTAAATAATAATCCCTCCTACTACTATTTCTACCAAAGTGGATAACCTCACATTTGCTAATGATATACTCCATTTGCCAGGTTCTTGCCCACTCAGTCAGCCTATCCAGATCCCTCTGCAGACTTTCCACGTCTTCCATGCAATTCACTTTTCCACTCATCTTTGTGTCATCAGTAAATTTTGTTACCCTACACTCAGTGCCCTCCTCCAGATCATCTATGTAAATGGTAAACAGTTGAGGCCCCATCCCCGATCCCTGCGGCACTCCACTAGTCACCAACTGCCAACCAAAAAAGCACTCATTGATTCCAACTTTCTGCTTCCTGTTAGATAACCAATCCTCAATCCACACTAATACTTTACCCCCAATTCCGTGCACCGTAACCTTCTGCAGCAAACTTTTGTGAGGCACCTTATCGAACGCCTTCTGGAAATCCAGAAACACCACATCCACTGGCTCCCCCCGTCTACTGCACTAGTCACATCTTCATAGAAATCCAATAAATTTGTTAAACACGTCTTCCCCTTCACAAATCCGTGCTGTGTCTGCTTGATCAAACTATTCTTTTCTAGGTGACTTGCTATTTCTTCTTTGATGATGGATTCTAGCATTTTTCCAACTGCGGATGTTAAGCTAACTGGCCTATAATTTCCTGCCTTTTGTCTGCTACCTTTTTTAAACAACAGCGTAACATTAGCTGTTTTCCAATCTTCTGGCACTTCCCCAGAGTGTAGGTATAAATCTGTTCCAACTGACTGACATATCAGTTCAAAGTTGTCACCTTCTCACAAATTCATAATGTAAACACAGAAACCAAGATAGATACATAGATTGGGCCTACAGATAGTAGAATCAGCTTGGGAGACTTATTGCAACAATGTGCTATGTGGAAAATTTATAGCTATAGTTCAAGGGAGAATATCAATGTGTTCTTATTGTTAGGTAAAGGTCAAATATCAGTGAATTTACTTATTATATCAGTTACATAATGACCCAAATTTTACAATCAGCTTTAGAACTGTTGCGTCGAAGCACTGGTTATTTAGAAATTGCACAATTAACTGCTCATGTTTAAATAGGTCTGACTTCCAATATAGCTTATTGAAGACCTCCCTCACAGTAAGAAGTCTCACAACACCAGGTTAAAATCCAACAGGTTTATTTGGTAGCAAACACCACGAGATCTCTCTAGGCCTCTGACCTTCAGGTAAGCGTTCTCCAAGGCGGCCTTCACATTACACGACAGCGCAGTGACTGAGCAGAGACTGATAACCAAGTTCTGCACACATGATGACAGTCTTAACCAGGATCTGGGTTCATGTCGCACTCTCTGTAACCCCCACAACTTGCTTGGGTTTGCAAAAGCTCACCTACTGTACTGTCTGGAGACAATACACATCTTTTTAACCTGTGCATAATGCCCTTTCTACTCACATTGTCTGCATCTTTAAGACTTGAATAACAGGTTAGTTGTAAAGACTAACATTCTAACCAGTATTTTGTAAACTGTGTGTGCTGTTATATGCTCTGTCTGAGGCCAGAACTCTCTATTCACCTGACGAAGAGGCAAACCCCGAAAGCTTGTGAGTTTACTATCAAATAAATTGCTTGGACTTTAACCTGGTGTTGTGAGTCTTCTTAGTGTTTATCCAAGTCCAAGGCCGGTATCTCCACATCATGACTATGTAAGGAAGCCAGATACGATCTAAGGAGATCTATCAAAAATGCCAAAAGATAGTACAGCACCAAGCTAGCCACACTGAACCCCGTGACTATGGCAAGGTCTGCAAGACATAACAGGCTACAAGATGAAGGCATGTAAAATTGCCCGTTCCAACGCACTCCTCCCCAATGAGTTCAATACATCCTATGCCGTTTTGAGCAAGAGGTCAGCGAAAGCATGCCCTCCAGCCTAGAAGCTTTGGATGAACCTCTATCTGAGGTTACCATTGCAGATGTCAGAGCAGTTTTCTTGAAGGTCAGGAGGCCAGGAGGTCTAATTAGGTTCAGTTAGGGGAATAATTAGGTTGGGTGACAGGTATTAAGGTCAGGAGAGTAGTTGATTTGAGTGAAGGATTAGTTTATTCCATAGGTACCCAGGTGTGGAGATGCCAGTGTTGGGCTGGGGTACACACAATAAGAAAGTCTCACAACACCAGGTTAAGGTCCAACAGGTTTATTTGGTAGCAAACACCACTACTATTTGGCAGTGTTTGCTACCAAATAAACCTGTTGGACTTTAACCTGGTGTTGTGAGACTTCTTACTGTAGGTACCCAAATGTCAGACTAAGTCTTATCCTGAATAACTAATCAGGTAAGTGCCTCAGAACTGTCCTAACCTTCTGACTCTTATGCAGAGGAATTGCTCATTAGAAACTGAAACTTCCCCTGGGTAATTCCCACAACCCCTACCATAGGATCTCAATGTGAATCTTGGATCACAAATCTGGTCTCTGACAATCCCGAGACTAGAAGATTTGTCCCAGAGTGTTTCAGCTATTGATATACTTCAGTAATAATGCAAATCTGTGTACTATAAGTATCTTGCCAATTGTGCAATTTCAGTAAGCTAACAATTGTTGCTGACAATTATTTCTACTTTTTGAGCTATCAGCAAAGATAATGAACTGTACTATCTATATCCAGTCTTGTTGATTATATTCTTGTTGAGTATAATAACGTTTTTGGAAGGTGACAAATGCAAGAGGAAAACTCCAATAGCCACTTCAGCAAACCAACACAACCATTGAAAATGCTACACATTCCTCTACACTACTACAGCCACAGCCATAGAGACAACCTTTAACCACATAACCAGAGGTCGACATTCTATACCCGGATGTGATTATGAACTGACCGCTGCCGTTGTGCTCGCGGTCACTTTAACATTCAGCTCAGACTCCGCCCCTGCATATTAATATTCAGCTAAGACTCCGCCCCTTCTTGTTAATATTCGGATCAGAGCCCGCCCCTGCTTATTAATATTCAGCTCAGACTCCGCCCCTGCTTATTAATATTCAGAGTAAGAAGTCTCACAGCACCAGGTTAAAATCCAACAAGTTGATCAAGTAAACTTATTGGACTTTAACCCGATGATGTGAGACTTGTTACCGTGTTTACCCCAGTCCAACGCCGTCTCGCCATGTTATTAATATTCAGCTCAGACCCTGCCCCTGCTTATTAATATTCAGCTCCGACTCCGCCCCTGAATATATTAATATTCAGTTCAGACTAATTGATATACACACCGGACCACCTCTGTCTTATTAATTCTGACAAACCCCGTCCATTTTATTAATATTCAGCCTATGCTCCTCCCTGCCAGGGTCACATTCGGTCTCCTCCCTGCTCTCTGTAATGGCGGCTGCTGGGTTGGGTTGGTTGTCGGGCCTGTTCGGGGTAGGAAGCGCCGCCATGTGGCGGCAGATATTTTGGTCTCCTCGTTTTGTGGGTGAGTGGATGGAGGTTCCCGCGGCTGAGCTGGGGGATTTTCGGTTGTGATAAGCCGTGGACATGAGGAGAGTGTTGGTATTGAGTTTGGTCTCCGCGCATTGCGTGTTTTTTAGGAAGGAAATCCAAGCAGACTTCGATGATTATAGAAATGTAGAAGAAAGGAGGAGGCCATTCGGCCCTTCACGCCTGTTCTGCCATTCGTCATTATCATAGCCGATAGTCCAACTCAATAGCCTAATTCTGCTTTCTACCCATAATTTCTGATTTTTGACCTCATTTATCCCAAGTGCTATATCTAGCTGCCTTTTGAATATATTCAGTGTTTTAGCATCAGCTACTTCTTGTGGAATGACTTCCTCAGGCTCATCACTTTTTGAGTGAAAAATATCTCTTTGTCCTAAACGGTCTTCACTGTATCCTCATACTGCTTCTCCCTGGTTCTGGACACCCCCCACCGTCAGGAACACCCTTCCTGCATCCATTCTGTCTAATCCTGTTAAAATTTTATAAGTCTTTACGCGATTCCACCCTTCTTCATCTGAACTCTAGAGAAAACAATCCTAACCTAGTCAATCTCTGGGAGAGGCAGGACAATGGCACTAAGCAATGTTGCTGGTTTGAAGAGCCAGTATAGACACAATAGGCTGAATGGTTTTCTGCACTTGAACAATTCTGTGATTGTGGGAGGATTTGGTGCCCTGACACTTGACGTGACATTGTGGTGTCCAACACTCATCTGGCATTAGTCCAATGGTTGGTAGAGAAAATGAAGTGTCTGGTTAGACCCTAATTCCTTGACAGAGAAAGCTCTTGTAAACTGTGAAGAGTGAATTGTTGAGGACCCAAGTTGTCACCTGATTTAGTTGTACTTTTTTAAAATTTTGCCCTGTCGCACTACAATATATAATGTCAATATATCAAAGGAGGAGGAAGTGTTGAGTGTGCTAAATTGCATTAAGGTAGTCAAGTCCCTGGGGCCAGATAAGCTGTATCCCAGATAACCCAGGGAGGCAAGGGAAGAAATATGCCTTGAACATATTGTTGCATCCTCTTTGACCATAGGTGAGGTTCCAGAGGACTGGAGAATAGCCAATGTTGTTTCTTTGCTTAAGAAAGGAAGCAGAAATAATCCAGGAAATTATATGCTGGTGAGTGAGCTTGATGTCAGTGGTGGGGTAAGCTTTTGGAGAAAATGATATATGCATATTTAGAATAAAATGGACTAGTCAGTGACAGATAACATAGTTTTGTACAGAGAAGACCCAGGTCTCACCAACTTGATTGAGTCTTAGGAAGAGATGACAAAGATAATTGATGAGGGAAGGGCTGTGAATGTAGTTTATCTAGATGTAGGGCATTTGACAAGGTTTCACGTGGCTGACTGTACAAATACTAAAATCTCATGGGATTTTGAGTGCAGTGGCTAGATGGATATGGAACTGGCTTGCTCATAGAATAGGGTGGCAGTGGAAAGGTATTTTTTCAGAATGGAAATCTGTAGCCAGTGGTGTTCTAGAGGGATCAGTGCTGGGATCTTTGATGTTTGTAATGTATGTAAATGATCTGGAGGAGCATGTGGATGGTCAGATTAATAAGTTTGTGATGTCACAAATATTGGTAGAGTTGCCAATAGTGCCGGGGATCATCAGAGAATACAACAGGATATAAATAGTTGGAGACTTGGCACGGAAATTGTAAATGGAGTTTAATCCAGATAAATGCGAGGTGATGCCTTTTGGAAGATCAAAATTATGTGTGAATTACGCTATGAATAGCAGCTGTCTTAAGAAAATTAACCCATAGAAGGATCTGGGCATGTAGGTGCACAGTTCCTTAAAAGTGGCAACACAGGTGGCCAAAGTGAATTTGAAAAAGCATATGGCATACTTGCCTTCATCAGGTGGAGCATTAAATCCAAGCATTATGAAATCATGTTGCAGCTATAAAACTCTGGTTAGGCCTCATTTGTAGAATTGCATGCCTTTCTGGTCACCACATTATCAGAAGGATGTGGAAATTTGGAGGGAATGCAAAGAAGGTTCACCAGGACACTTTTTATATTGATTAGTCATAAATAAGCTTACATTCACACTGTAATGAGGTTACTGTGAAAATCTCCTAGTAGCTATACTCTGGCGCCTGTTTGGATACACTGAGAAAGAATTTAACGTGGCTAGTGCACCTAACCTGTATCTCTTTGGACTGTGGGAGGAAACTGGAGACCCTGGAGCAAACCCATGCAGACACAAGGATAATGTGCAAACTCCACACAGACAGTGACCCAAGCCGGGAATCAAACGCAGGCCCCTGGGCCACCTTGCTGCTCTTATAAGAGAAGTTTGGACAGGTTCAATCTGTATCCGTTGGAGTTTCGAAGAATGAGAAATCTTCTCATTGAAACATACAAGATGCTGAGGGGGCAGGGAAGTTGAGAATTTGAGAATTTTTTAGAGTGATCAGTGAGGGCAATGTGAATGAAAAAAGAGATGTACATAGAAGTAGGTCTTTTGGCCCGCGAAGCTCATGCTGATCATGATGCCTTAATTAAACCAAAAGAAAATATTCTGCCCTCACTCGGTTAATATTCCTCTATTCCTTCCCTATTTGTGTACCCATCTAGATGCCTCTTAACTGTTGCTAATGTGCCTGCTTTTATCACTTTCTCTGACAGTGTGTTCCAAGCATCCATCGCTCTCTGCATGAAAAACTACCTTGCACTTCTCCTTTCAACTTTGCCCCTCACCTTGAATCTGTGCTCCTTTACCATTGGCACTTCCACCTTGGGGGAAAAAAGCCTCTAACTAGCTACCCTGTCTATGCCACTCAATTTTGTAGACTTCTATGAGGTCAACTCCAATGGATACAGATTGAACCTGTCCAAACTTCTCTTATAAGAGCAGCAAGGTGGCCCAGGGGCCTGCGTTCGATTCCCGGCTTGGGTCACTGTCTGTGTGGAGTTTGCACATTATCCCTGTGTCTGCATGGGTTTGCTTCAGGGTCTCCAGTTTCCTCCCATAGTCCAAAGAGATACAGATTAGGTGCACTAGCCATGTTAAATTCTTTCTCAGTGTATCCAAACAGGCGCCAGAGTATAGCTACTAGGAGATTTTCACAGTAACCTCATTACAGTGTGAATGTAAGCTTATTTATGTCTAATCAATATATAAAAAAAATCTTGGTGAACCTTCTTTGCATATTTCCATATCCTTCTGATAATGTGGTGACCAGAAAGGCACGCAATTCTACAAATGCAGCCTAACCAAAATTTTATACAGCTGCAACATGATTTCATAATGCTTGGATTTAATGCTCCACCTGATGAAGGCAAGTATGCCATATGCTTTTTTAAATTCACTTTGGCCACCTGTGTTGCCACTTTTTAAGGAACTGTGCACCTACATGCCCAGATCCTTCTATGGGTTAATTTTCTTAAGAGAGCTGCTATTCATAGTGCAATTCACACATAATTTTGATCCTCCAAAAGGCATCACCTTGCATTTGTCTGGATTAAACTCCATTTACAATTTCTGTGCCAAGTCTCCAACTATTTATATCCTGTTGTATTCTCTGATGATCCCCAGCACTATCAGCAACTCCACCTGTTCTTTGTAGTCATTACCCTTGAGAACAGGCAACATCCTGGTGAACATTTTTTGCACTCCCTTGAAAGCTTCCACCTCCTTCAAGTGGTGTGGCAATCAGAACTGTATATAATATTCCAGAAGTGGCCTAACCAAGATTTCCCAACTCAGTGCCCCAGCCAATGAAGTCAAGCATGTCATATGTCACCTTAATCACCTTGGCTACTAGTATTGCTACTTCTAGGGAGCTGTGGACTTAACACCATAAGTTAAGAGTTCTGCCATTTATAGTATCATTCACACATAACTTTGATTCCTCAAAAGGCATCACCTCGCCATTCCTGTGCCCAAATATCAATCTATCTGTATCCTCTGACAATCCCCAGTACGATTAGCAACTCCACTGATCTTCCTGTCATCCGCAAAGTTACTAAGCTGACCACCCACATTTTCCTCCAAATCATTTATATATGCTACAAACAACAGAGGTCTCAACACTGATCCCTGGCTCCAGCTGTTGATCTCCGTTCTGAAAAAATACCTTTTCCACTACTACTCTCTGCCTTCTATGACCAAGTAAGAAGTCTCACAACACCAGGTTAGAGTCCAACAGGTTTATTTGGTAGCACAAGCTTTCAGAATGTCACTCCTCCAGGTAAGTGAGGAGTTGTGCTCAAAAACAGGGCAAATATAGACAGAAACTCAATTTACAAGATAGTAGTTGGAATGCAAGTCTTTACAGGTAATTAAGTCTTAAAGGTACAGACAATGTGAGTGGAGAGAAGGTTAAGGAGGTGTGTACTATCTCCAGCCAGGACAGTTGATGAGATTTTGTAAGCCCAGGCAAGTCGTGGGGCTTACAGATAGTGTGACATGAACCCACAGTTCCAGTTGAGGCCATCCTCAGGTGTACGGAAGTTGGCTATCTGTTTCTGCTCAGCAAATCTGCATTGTCATGTGTTGTGGAGGCCACTTTGGAGAATGCTTTTCCGAAGATCAAAGGCTGAATCCCTGTGGCTGCTGAAATGGAAGACAACAGTCCTGCCTGGTGATTATCAAGCAATGTTCATTCACTCATTACCGTAGCACCTGCATGGTCTCCCCAATGTACCATGCCTTGGGACGTCCTTTCCTGCAGGTAGATAATGTTGGTTGAATCGCAAGAGTGGTAGATGTTGTACTCAAGTGAGATGATGGCATCCATGTTGATGATCTGGCACATCTTGCAGTTGTTGTGGCAGGATTATGTTGTCACTATTCTGAATACTGAGTAGTTTGCTGCCGACAGTGGTCTGCTTGAGATTGTGTTGTTACTTGAAGGCAAGAAGTGGGGATATGGAGATGTCCGTCTTCATTAATGACATGTTGATGGCTCCAGAGCAGATGTTGTAGTTTCTCCACTCCAGGGAAGTACTGCAAGATGAAGGATACTCTGTCCACAATATCCCATGTTTGACTTCTGAGGAGGTTGGTGTGCTTTTTTGC
This sequence comes from Sphyrna mokarran, assembly GCA_024679065.1. Classification (NCBI taxonomy): domain Eukaryota; kingdom Metazoa; phylum Chordata; class Chondrichthyes; order Carcharhiniformes; family Carcharhinidae; genus Sphyrna; species Sphyrna mokarran. The sequence continues at coordinate 32,440,630 of JAGIQG010000010.1, read as the reverse complement.
TGTGGCACATTAGAACTATCGACCAATGAATCAAGTGCCATATCCTGTTCTTATGAGGGTGTCTTTCAGCATCTCTAAGTATTTGTTGTGATCCTGTGTATGCAGAGGCCTTGTCCATAGGGGATAGCTTCCTTAATGTGTTTAGGGTGGAAGCTGGAGAAATGGAGCACCGTGAGGTTATCCATGGGCTTGCAGTACAGTGAAGTGCTGAGATGACCATCTTTGATAGAGATTCATGTGTCCAAGAATGCAACAATTCTGGGAAGTAGTCCTTGGTGAATCTGATGGTGAGATAGAACGTGTTGATGTCATCATTAGTTGTTTCAGTGATTGTTCACCATGAGTCCAAAGGAAGAAAATGTCATTGATGTATCTAGTGTATAGCATCAGTTGAAGGTTTCTTGTGGTGAAGAACTCTTGTTCGAACATGTGCATGAAGGTATTGGCATATTGAGGTGTGAATTTGGTCCCCATGGCTGTTCTGTGTGTCTGAATGAAGAACTGGTTGTTGGAGGTGAAAACAAGGATGAAGCAGATGAGTTGTAGAATTGCATCTGGAGATTGGCAATTGTCAGCATTGAATATTGGGGCAGTTGCAGCAATGTCATCATCATGGGGGATGCTGGTGTAGAGTACTGAGACATCCATTGTGATGAGGAGTGCTCCTTGTTCAACTGCTCCATGTGTGCTGAGTTTCTGTAGGAAGTCTTTAGTGTCACGACAGAAGCTGGAGGTTCTTTGTACAATGGGTTTCAGGATGCCCTCGATGTAGACAGAGAGGTTTTCGCACAGGATTCCATTGCCTGATGTGATGAGATGGCCGGGTGTGTTGGCCTTGTGTATCTTCGGGAGGCAGTAAAGATCCCCAACACAGGGATTTTATGGAATGAGAGCATGGAGGGTGCTCTGAAGGTCTTGATCAAAGGTCTTGATCATCTGTTGAATTGATGGGAGTGTTCTTTGGTTGGATGCATGGAAACTGTCTGTAGTGTTCCATGTTGTTCAATTGTTGGTACAGCTCTTTGCAGTAATCTGTTCTGTTCAGTATGACAGTGACCCCTTCTTTGTCTGCTGGTTTGATGACAATTTGCAGTTTGTCTTGAAAGCATGGATGGCATTGCGTTGTGCTTATGTGATGTTCGGGGCTGTCTTGTAAGTGTGGCTGATGAATCTGGCATTGACACACCTCCTGACAACTTGGGCATACGTGTTGAGTTGGAGGCACTAGCCTTCCGAGGAGTCCGATTCGACGTTTTTCTCTTGCACTGCAGATCTCAGCTGTTCCAGTTCATTAGCTGTCTTATTGTGTTCGTTGTTGGCCTCCTTGGGGTTTGTGAAGAACTCCTGCAGAACTTATTCGCCTGATGAATTCCTCTGTGTCCGCTGCGAGACTGATGGGGTCCATTTTGGTAGTGGGGCAGAAATTGAGCACTCTGCTGAAAACTTTGATTTAATCTGGTTGAAGTGTGTGGTCTGACATGTTGACAGTGGACTTTTCTGCAGTGGTGCTATTTTCTATTATGGTACCAGAGGACCAAGCCAGTCCTGTATCCATTTAGCTCATCCACCCAGAATCCCATGTGATTTTAATTATTGTACCAGTCTGCTTTGTGGGACCTTGTCAAATGCTTTACTAAAGTCCATATAAATTATACCACAGCCTTTCCCTCATCAATTATCTTTGACACCTCTTCAAAGGAGAAGGGTTTTTTAAATAAAAGAGGCAAGGCAGAGATCAGAGACCACTTTGTCAGTAAATCAACATCAAATCCTGGAAGATTACTCAAAACTGCCTGTCAAGGTTAGTTTCAGAGAGCGAATGTTAAGTTGAGAAGAGCATGGGAATAGTGAAATCTGAAGTGTGAGGCTGAGAAGCATTCAAATGCAAGTTAAAATCAAAAAGAAAGAGGCTATAAAATAGCAATCAAGAATATCTTGGGAAGGAGAATAACATTTGATCCAGGAGAATTATAAAATGTGATGAGTTTGGATAAATCATGAAGGATGGAAACATAAGATGTCGAAGTGTAGCAAATGAGCAATGTTAAGGTAATTAAAACAATGCAAATAGTTTAAGAAAGCCAGGTGAAGGGGAGAGTAAATTTTCTGCCACTGGAAGCAAGCCGGCTTTCTTATCTAGGTTGACAAAAATGTGATAAACTGGATTATTACTTTTCTCCCTTTCAAAATCTTTTTCTTTATGAAGACATCTATGGAAATTTTGAACAGTTTCATTTTATCTAGACCGTGTCAAGGTCAACGGTAAAATAATACTCTGCGTTCTAACTTCCATTTCCGCTTCGCTCAGCCAAAGTAATGCAGACATCTTTGTTATTTGTGCCCTGCCTGGAGACATGGAAGATTGGAAGGATGGTACTAGGTGATAGTTAGAGAGATTTATGGGATGTCAAGGATGCATTTAATGATGTGTGTAGAAATTACAATGTACCCTCAAAAGGCCAATACAGAAATTTATAGTTATTTAATCAAAATTAGTTTTGATTTACATAGTTGAATAAATAGGAATGTTGACTGCCACCACATACAGTGGGAATTTGAGATGGCAATTTCTGTAATGTCTGACTACTGTCTCACTGCTCCAGGGATCTGGGTTCAATTCCGGCCTTGAAAGACTGTGAGGAGTTCACGCGTTCTCCCTCCTGTGTGCATGGGTTTCCTCTGGGCACTTCAGTTTCTTCCACAGTCCAAAGATATGCAGTTAGGTTATCCATGAGAAATTGTTCCTTGGAGTCAGGGGGAATTAGCTGTGTGAATTCATGGGGTTACGGAGATAAAGAACAAAGAACAACACAGCACGGGAAACAGGCCCTTCGGCCCAACGAGCCCGCGCCGCCATCCTAACGTCTTAATGACATATAGAGACCAATATAGGGACAATTTGTTACCCAAAGAGCACATTTTTGGGATGTGGGAGGAAACCGGAGCACCCGGAGAAAACCCACGCAACCACGGGGAGAACGCGCAAACTCCCGCAGACACAGGCCCAAATCCATGTGTCTGCACAGCAACAGCGATAGTCTCTGAGCTGTCATGTTGCCCATCTGATGGTCCAGTTTAAGCATACACTAACGACATGAAGCACTAGGCCACTCCTGAAGTAACCTCCAGGAGCAGCCCTCGCACGACCTGCCGAATGCATGCACCTTGTTGGTCAACAAGGTGGACTGAATAGCCTGTGGAAACAATTAAAGTATTTAAACAGTCCTCATATATCCCTCTATCTGCAGACCGCTCATGTGGCTGTCCAAGAGACCCTTAAACAACCCTAGCGTGCCTGCTCCCACCACCTTACTCGGTAGTGCATTCCACACCCCCACTACCCTTTGTGTGAAAAAATGCCCTCTAATATTAGTCTTATACATAGCCCCCCTCACCCTAAGGCTGTGACCTCTCGTTCTATCCGAATCTAATGGTGGAAAAAGCTTACCACCATTTACTCTATCTATACCCCTCATAATCTTATATACCTCTAATAGATCCCCTCTCAGCCGACGTCTTTCAAGGGAAAACAACCCCAGTACGTTCAACCTTTCCTCGTAAGACAGCCCTTCCATACCAGGCAGCATCCTGGTAAATCTCCTCTGCACTCTCTCCAGGGACTCCACATCCTTCCGGTAGTACGGCGACCAGAACTGGACGCAGTACTCCAAGTGAGGCCTAATCAACGTTCTATACACTTGCAACATCAGACTCCTACTCTTGTATTCTATACCCCTTCCTATGAAGGCTAACATACCATACGCTTTCTTTATCACCTTTTCCACCTGTACTGACACCTTCAGAGACTTGTGAACCTGCACCCCCAGGTCTCTCTGCGTCTCTATACTCCGGATAGTTTTACCTTTTATCCTATAACTCCCCTCTACATTATTCCGGCCAAAATGCATCACCTCGCATTTATCCGGATTAAATTCCATTTGCCATCTATCTGCCCAATCTACCAGCCTATCTATGTCCTGTTGTATTGCCTGGCACTGCTCCTCAGTCCCCGCCAATCCAAGCATCTTAGTGTCATCAGCAAATTTGCTGATCACACCACCTACCCCCTCTTCCAAGTCATTTATATAAATCACAAATAGAAGAGGTCCTAGTACTGAGCCCTGTGGCACACCACTAGTGACTGACCTCCAGTTGGAAAAAGAGCCTTCCACTAATACCCGCTGTCTCCTCCTCCCAAGCCAGTTCTCAACCCATCTACATACCTGGCCCTGTATCCCATGCGCCTTCACCTTTTTTATCAGCCTACCATGGGGAATCTTGTCAAACGCCTTACTGAAATCCAAGTAGACGACATCAACGGCTTGTCCTTCATCAACCGTTTTTGTCGCCTCTTCAAAAAATTCCTCTAGATTCGTAGATAGGGCCTGAGTGGAATTATTGTTGTAGGCCTGATGGGCCAAATGGCGTCCTTCTGAAGAGATGCTATAATTCTTGTTATCTCTCACTTCTAGCAATTAAGAAAATACATTTCACATTAATACGCACCTAATAGATATACATGAAAAAGTGGTTTCGTCTAAGCAACCACTGCAACCTCTCCTTAATAATGATTTCTGTTATTTTTGTTTCAATACCTGAGCAGATATAGGTAAAATCCTGATAATCGACATCAACTATTATCACTCCTTAAATTCCAACATGAAGTGTCAAGTTTCCAAGAGGAAGTATTTCTGTTCATGAAGTTTAACAAATACAGAAATATCTGGTGCCAACTGTGGTTCAGTGATAGTAATCTCTCATGAATCAGAAGGCCTTGCGTTCAAGTCCTATTCTGAAATGTGAGCAAATAATCTAAACAAACATCGAATTTGTTTCTTGTAGACTGGGAAGAGGAGCCTTGCAATTGGAAAACTTTGAGAAGTTAGTAGTGGAGTGGGCTGGGTGTCTGAGATCAGAGTTGGCTAAAGGATCAAGTGGAGCAAGGCTATTTAAAAAAACAATTGCCTTGTATTTCACTGAGTTTTCTGAGCCCCCAGGAAAGCCAAGCAGCATCAGTTTTTTTTTAAATTGTGTTCCCAGTCATACTGTAGGGTCACAATTCAAATATGTTAATAAAAAATACTGTCTCTTTGAGATAGGGCACTTGCATGTGTTGGCACAGATGCACATTTTATCTTTCAAATCCCTCCCCAGTCCCAACCTGCACCTGCCTGTCAGGAGTGGGAAGTTTCTAACAAAGCTATTACTTTTGCTGTGAAAAGTTTTCTGTCATATTGCAAAGGCAGGGATTCCCTGGGAATAACTACAAGGACTGTGTATGGGATATGCACATGTTCAAATTCTATTAGACTATAAACCCACAAGTGTCTGATTTTGAGGGAACTGAGTGAAACAGCAAAAACTGGAGCAAGCAAGGGGAGCGTGCTTCAGTTTTTGGTACAGGGCACTACAGTGTCTCAATGGTGCTGAAGCTTCTCCCATCCATTGACTCTGTCTACATTTCCCGCTGCCTTGGAGAAGCAGCCAGCATGACCAAGAATCTCATGCGTCCTGGACATACTGTCTTCAACTGGAAAAACATTCAGAATTCTAAGGTCATGTACCAACCAAATCAAAAACAGCTTCCTCCCTGTTGCTGTCAGACTTTTGAATGAATGTACCTTATTAAGTTGATTTTTCTTTATGCTCTAGCTATGAGTGTAACACTACGTTCTGCACTCCTTCCCTTCTTCTCACTCTATGTTTTGTGTATATGGCGACCAAGAGACAATACTTTACTTTTCACTGTACACCAATACATGTGACAAAACTAAATCTCTGATTTTGGGCAGTTAGCTTAATTTCAGTGAAATGGGTAAAACATGACATATAAGAATGACATATGGAGGCAGGAGATGGGGTGGCAAGGGAACACAGTGGTTAGCACTGTGCCTCACTGCGCCAGGAACCCAGATTTGATTTTCTTGGTTTGGGTCACTGTCTGTGTGGCATTTGCGCATTCTCCCTGTGTCCATCGGGTTTCCTCCAGGTGCTCCTTCCACAGCCTAAAGATATGCCGGTTAGGTGGATTGGCCTTGCTAAATTGCTCCTTAGTGTCAATAGGATTAGCTAGGATAAATGCATGGGTTAGGGGTTGGTCTTGGGTGGGATTGTATTCAGTGCAGACTTGATGAGCCAAATGGCCTCCTTCTACAATGTAGGATTCTGAAGAAGCAACTGATTAATGAATGGTACTGAAGATCAGACCACGACCAACATCAAATAGGTCGGAAAATCAAGCCTGTAGATAACTGCGGTGGTGGGTGGTTGTAAATAGTGTTTGGGTGAGGCTGATCAAGTTATGGGAAAATACCTGTATTCGTGTGTGGAGTCAGTTGGTCATACATAGAACATAGAACATTACAGCACAGAACAGGCCCTTCGGCCTTCGATGTTGCGCCGACCAATATAAAAAGCAATGCCCCTCCAAACTAAACCATTCCCTTCTCTTCCATATACTTATCAACTAACCTCTTAAACGCCACCAAACTTGGCGCATCTACAACTGCTGCAGGCAGGGCATTCCACTCCCGAACCACCCTTTGGGTAAAGAACCTACCTCTGATATCCGTCCTATAACTATCACCCCTTAATTTAAAGCTGTGTCCCCTCGTGCTAGCTTTTTCCATCCTAGGAGAAAGGCTATCACTGTCCACCCTATCTAAACCTCTAATCATCTTATATGTTTCGATTAGGTCCCCTCTTAGCCGCCTCCTTTCTAACGAAAACAACCTCAAATCCCTCAGCCTCTCTTCATAAGACCTGCCCTCCATACCAGGCAACATCCTGGTAAACCTCCTCTGTACCCTCTCCAATGCCTCCACATCTTTCTTATAATGTGGGGACCAGAACTGCACACAATACTCCAAGTGCGGCCGCACTAGAGTTTTGTACAGTTGCAACATGACGTTGCGGCTCCGAAATTCAATCCCTCTACCAATAAAAGCCAAGACTCCATATGCCTTCTTAACAACCTTCTCGACTTGACTGCCTACTTTCAGGGATCTATGCACATACACACCAAGATCCCTCTGTTCATCAAGACTACTAAGAATCCTACCATTAGCCCTATACTCTACACATTTATTATTTCTGCCATAGTGCATTACCTCACACTTTTCCACATTAAACTCCATTTGCCACCTCTCGGCCCAGCTCTGCAACTTGTCCAAGTCCCTCTGCAAACTATAACACCCCTCTTCACTATCTACCACTCCACCGACTTTAGTGTCATCTGCAAATTTACTAATCCATCCTTCAATACCCTCATCCAGATCATTTATAAAAATTACAAACAGCAGGGGCCCCAAAACAGACCCCTGAGGTACACCACTTGTCACCGAACTCCAAGATGAATATCTCCCATCAACCACCACCCTCTGTCTTCTATCTGCTAGCCAATTCCTAACCCAATTAGCTAAATCACCCTCTATCCCATACATCTGCATTTTCTGCAGAAGTCTTCCATGGGCCACCTTATCAAACGCCTTACTAAAGTCCATATATACCACATCAACCGCCTTACCCCCATCCACCTCTTTAGTCACTTTTTCAAAAAACTCAATGAGGTTAGTAAGGCACGACCTACCCTTCACAAAACCATGCTGACTATCCCCAATCAATTCATTTCTCTCTAAATAACTATAAATCCTATCCCTAATTATTCTCTCCAATACTTTGCCCACAACAGAAGTAAGACTCACTGGCCTATAATTCCCTGGAAGGTCTCTCTTCCCCTTCTTGAACAACGGGACCACATTCGCTATCCTCCAGTCCTCCGGAACCACACCCGTAACCAACGACGACCTGAAGATCAGAGCCAGAGGCTCTGCAATCTCCTCTCTTGCCTCCCAGAGAATCCTAGGGTAAATCCCGTCCGGCCCAGGGGACTTATCCAACTTCAAACCCTCAATGCAGCACAATGAGTAAAGTATTAGGGGCATTTAAATTTTATAGATCTTTCATTTTAAGTTATTTACATCTTTGGATGTTCTAGACTTGCATTCATGATATCAACATCAAATGTGTTGCAATGGCACACTTCCAATAGAAATTATCTGGGTGCTTCCTAAAAGTTGTGGAAGTATGCAACACACACAGCTGAATTTCTCGACCCATGATGTAAATTACTGGGAATCACTTGTTCTAAGAGACAGTTTCTTACAATTACTGCAGATGCTAGAATCTGAATTCAAAAAATAAAATGCTGGAAAATCTCAGCAGGTCTGGCAGCATCTGTAAGGAGAGAAAAGAGCTGACATTTCGAATCCAGGTAACCCTCTGTCAAAGCTCTGACTATCAAATAATAATAAATATGAAAAATTCTCCAGTAGAAAGAGAGGTTTTGGAAAGCCAATTCAGGCCTCTGCATGATCAGTTAATGGTTACATAAAGTTCTCAGCCTCTGTTGTTGTGATTAACTTGGGTGTGTGATGCTACTGTGCCTTTAAGAAATGTAATGTTTCTCTGCAGGATGTTTTATTGGCGCCATGTTGTCTGTAGCCGGTATCCTCTTATTGTTATTGAGGCTGTATTATTTTATCGCGTTGATTTTAATCTGAACTAATGTAATGTTCTGTGCTTTTAATATTTCCTCTGAGATTGCAGGGTAGAGCCTGATCTGGGATATTTGACAAGCCAGGTGGTATGCCTGGGGACAGCTTTTTTCACAGAGCATTCCAGTTTTTAGTTTCATTTTCAGAAACAGCTTGAAGCTAAGAGAAGCAGCAGTGATTTTTTTTTCTCTTTGGATAGAGTTTATGCTGTTGAAGTGCTACTATGTTGGAAACTGTTGGAGACGAGGTTTACCTCTCTGAAGTTTCTCTTTTGAAGACGTGTTCTCTGCAGACAGCTTGCTTGAATTTCTGTACATAGACCTTACAAAGCTGAAAATCCAACATAACATGAGCATACTTGATTTTGTGCTAAGTTTCAAGAAAAGTTAAATCATTAATCACAAGTAAGCTTACATAAACACTGCAATGAAGTTACTATGAAAATCCCCTTGTTGCCACATTCTGGTACCTGTTTGGGTACACTGAGGGAGAATTTAGCATGGACATTGTACACATCTTTGTACTGTGGAAGAAACTAGAGCACCTGGTTATTCTGTGTCATGTTTAAGTTTTGTAATTGGTGAAAGTTATGTTAATTCATTTTGTTATATTCTAACTGAGTTCTTAAAAAATAAAATTTATTTGATTGAAAACTGCCTAATGGATCACTTGAATTATACCTGGAGTAGAGGAACGTCTTATGCTCACCAATGCCAAAATCAAATGTAAAACTTAGGGTCGAAGCTAACTTCCCAAAACACTTTGGAGCCTTTGGCCTGGATATTAACACAGAAGAGACCCACATCAAGCATGCAGTCCAACAGTGTTCGTTGTGCAGACTGGTGATGAGCAAGGGGTAGGGTGAAATCTCCTTAAATGAGTCTTTGCACCCACTTGGAAACCACCATTCCAAGTCACCTCATCCTGTTCAGCCAAATGTCTTTGGCAAACTGCTGGGGTGTATTCATCTTCACCAGGAAATGGTGACTGTCCAGTTAAATCCAGTCCTATGTTATTTATCAATGCATTGGAGCTTATATTTGTCTAACCAATGTAAAGATTGGTCCATATTTTACTGTTCTAGGATGCCGTAGGAAATCAACCAAATATCTAACTCGTCCAGATCAACCTAAATTAGCATACAAGCAAATAAAAGGCAAAAGCCCAGGAGTTCTTTTCGTGCCTGGTTTTGCCACAACTATGAAGGCAGAGGAAGCAGTGGAAATTGAGAAATTCTGCACGTCACTTGGGCATTCATTTGTAAGGTACTTTATGGAAAAAGTACAATAACATATCTTACTACAGTTTTTAATGTTAGGTTACATTGAATGCATCTTACTCGAGAATGGATGCTTAGCTCATCTCAATTTTCTGTTCAGATATTTCTGTCTCTGGGATATATCTTCTATTCCTTGATATAATTATTTATGTTTTAAATTATGTCTCAAATGTGAAATATAATCAACATTTTAAAGCATAGTTGTGATTTCAATTGCAGTTTTTTGCCAACTCGAAACAATAGGAATTCAAAAAAGCTGTGGGATGTATGGTCTTTTTTCTATAATTCCACAAAAAATATATAAAAATTGTTCTGTTGAAATAGTGTATTCAAGCCAATTTCTTGTCTACCTCTAAAACAGGAGAAAAAACTGCAAGTATGTTTAAGATTGTAAATTGGGTGATTAGTACTGCTGCCTTACAGCGCTATGGACCCGGGTTCAATTCCCGGCTTGGGTCACTGTCTGTGTGGAGTTTGCACATTCTTTCAATGTCTGATTGGGTTTCCTGTGAATTCTCCAGTTTCTTCTCACAGTCCAAAGATGTATGGGTTACGTGGCTTGGCCATGCTAAATCGTCCCTAGGTGTCAGGGGGTCTAGCTGGGATAAATGCCTGGGGATAGGGCCTGAGTGGTATTGTGGTTGGTGCAGACCTCAGTGGCACCATAGAGATTCTATGAATTTTACTTACAAAACATTGAAAATGCAATGTTATTTTTATTATGTGTAGCATTGAAACAACGTTAATATCTATCACTCAAAAATTTGTACCACCAATTTGCTGACAGTCAATGATAAGCCAATAAGAATCACTTTCCAGCAGTGATCATTGCATAGTATGCTTGATTTACACTCAAAAAATTTCATTCTCACAGTGCAGAAGGAGGCCATTCAGCCCATCAAGTTTGCACAAACTCTCTGACAGTGCCTCTTACCCAGGCCTTATCTTGATAACCCCACATATTTACGCACTATTCACCCTAGCCTACATATCTTGGGACACTAAAGGGCAACTTAGCTCGGCTAATCCACAGAACTTAGGATTGTGGGAGGAAACCAAGCACATGGATGAAATCTGTACAGGTGTGGGGAGAATGTGCAAATTCCACACTGAAAGTCACCCAAGGCTGGAATCAAACCTGGGCGCCTGGCACTGAGATAGCAGTGCTAACCTCAGTTCTTGAGATACTATGCAGGATTTTCTGGCCACATGCACCTCAAGACTGAATATTCCTGACTGAAGTCAATGGATCTTTGAATGTTCAGCAAATTTTCTGCCCCACCTGCAACTATTCCCATGGTAGGCAAGTGGGGAAAATGGCACCCACTATCTCTTACAACATGAGGTCTCATTTCCCTTTATCAACAATTTTTAATTTGTTTTAATTCTATCCCATGCTTGTCACCGCTCATCCAAAATTCTAGTTGAACTTTTCTCTTTCCTTCTCTCCCTACACACCAACCCCACCCCCTGCACAAGTTATTCCTGAATCCACTCTTGTCAACTTCATCATACACAGCCTTAATTTTTCTTCAGTAGCTCTATTTTTGATCTTGTTATAAACAGTCCTTTGGTGATAGCATTATATAACTTCTACTGTGTTTTCAGATGGTGTCAAGGATAGCAGGTTGAGGAATAGAAGGGGACCAAGTATAGATTCATGGGGAACCTCTGCAGGAATGGGAAGAAAAACCACTCCAAACTATTTTCTGACTACTTTAGAAGGATTTGGAGTCTGGTGAGTTACTGAACACAGTAAGAAGTCTCACAACACCAGGTTAAAGTCCAGCAGGTTCATTTGGTAGTAAACGCCACTAGCTTTCAGGGTTTGCCCCTTCATCAGGTGAGTGCAAACCCTGAAAGTTAGAGATGTTTACTACCAAATAAACCTGTTGGACTATAACCTGGTGTTGAGACTTCTTACTGTGTTTACCCCAGTCCAATGCCGGCATCTTCACATCATGAGTTACTGAACCGCAGTGGAGAGCTTTTTGAGGAGAATGGCATGATCAGCCATGTCAAATGCTATTGACAAGTCTTGAATGATGAGAAATAGTTTATTTTTATCACGATCTCATGTCATTTATGTCTTTGAGCCATTTCTGTGGCTAGGGCAGAAATCTGATGGGAGGGATGCAAACATGGAGCTCTGGGAAAGATGGGCATGGATTTGGAAGGCAACAACATGTTCAGGAACTTTTGAAGAGGAAGGGAAGTTGGAGATTAGCTTTTTCTTTCAAGAATGGGGAGGACAAGGTTGACATTTTGACAAGAAGGATGATGACTGCTAATTTGTAGGAGTGGGAGACTACCAGAGTTAAGAGAGAAGACATTAACAATAGCAGTTAACGTGGGAGCCAACAAGGGAAGTAAGGTGGTTCTTTGTTTAATAAAAATTGTCAAGGGAACATTAGATAAGCTTCTTGTACAATATGAATTCCAAGAAGGCAAGAGGAAACATAAGTGGAAATTATAGAAAGATGCAAGTTCTGAGCTAAGCTAGCAAAGCTTGGAGGAATTTTAATCAGGGACTTCAAAGGGAGGAAAGTGGCTCAGGATCTTTGTTGTAAAGAGGTCAGAGTTCCTCACATTTGTTCTTGAAGATAAAAGTAGAAGTGATCGCACACCTGTGTCTAAGAAGATAACTGCTCTTTAGAAAAGAATATTTGCATTTCAGGATGATCCAGGTACAAAGAGCTGAAAAGCCAATTTTTAGAAAAAATTGAAATTTACAATTAGTTAAGAAAAACCATGTAATCCAACCTGATGAAAGTTCTCCTATATCACCATAATTCCCTTTATTCTCTATTTGACATCCCATATTATTAAATTTTAATCTAATACTACATGGAGAACTATCATCTGGTTGGATTAAAATATTTTTCCTAACTAGTTGTAAATTTCAATTCTTTCTAAAAAGGAAGTTACTTTTCTGTTTTGGATGGATCTGTGTTGCATGTGATCAATCGCTGTGATTCTTAGCCAAGTCTGAATTGTATCAAACTTTCCATACTCTGAGAATTCATCTGAAATATTTCCAAATTTTGTCATATTTTCCAAAGCGTCTCAATTGTGCAGTTTTACTATTAAAAGTCTGCAGCTTTGTACTGTACCGTTTGATGCATTGGGTCTTTTTAAGAAGATGTTAGTGAAGCATTCCTATTAACTCTTAGGAAATTTAATGCTTCATTTGAATCACAATTATTAATTTTCAGGATTCCAGTCATCAACTCAGTCCTTTCCCAAAAGATTAAGAACTAATTCAAGCAGTAACCTTTTTCAATTTTGTGAGCGCTAAAGGATAATGGTCATACATATTTTCTCTCATCAAATGGATGGATCAGTAAATTTGCAGATGATACTAAAGTTGGTGGTGTGGTAGATAGTGAAGAGGGGTGTTTTAGTTTACAGAGTGACTTGGACAAGTTGCAGAGCTGGGCCGAGAGGTGGCAAATGGAGTTTAATGTGGAAAAGTGTGAGGTAATGCACTTTGGCAGGAACAATAAATGTGTAGAGTATAGGGCTAATGGTAGGGCTCTTAATAGTGTTGAGGAACAGAAGGATCTTGGTGTATGTGTCAATAGATCCCTGAAAGTAGGCAGTCAAGTGGATAAAGTTGTTAAGAAGGCATATGGAGTCTTAGCTTTTATTGGTAGGGGGATTGAATTTAGGAGCCGCAGCATCATGTTGCAGCTGTACAAAACTCTAGTGCGGCCGCACTTGGAGTATTGTGTGCAGTTCTGGTCGCCACATTATAAGAAAGATGTGGAGGCATTGGAGAGGGTACAGAGGAGGTTTACCAGGATGTTGCCTGGTATGGAGGGCAGGTCCTATGAAGAGAGGTTGAAGGATTTGAGGTTGTTTTCGTTAGAAAGGAGGCGGCTAAGAGGGGATCTTATTGAAGCATATAAGATGATTAGAGGTTTAGATAGGGTGGACAGTGTTAGCCTTTTTCCTAGGATGGAGAAAGCTAGCACGAGGGGACACAGCTTTAAATTAAGGGGTATGAGTTATAGGACGGATATCAGAGGTAGGTTCTTTACTCAAAGAGTGATTAGGGAGTGGAATGCCCTGCCTGCAGCTGTTGTAGATGCGCCAAGTTTGGTGGCGTTTAAGAGGTTAGTTGATAAGTATATGGATGAGAAGGGAATGGTTTAGTTAGGAGGGGCATTGCTTTTTATTTTGGTCGGCACAACATCGAAGGCCGAAGGGCCTGTTCTGTGCTGTATTGTTCTATGTTCTATGTTCTAAATCAAACAATCATTCATGCAATTACATCAAGTAAAACTATAGGTTTGTAGTTTTTTTCAGGTGTTTGTTCTGCCTGAGCCTTCTACCCTCCTCTTTTAAACCCTATCAATATATTCTTCCGTTACTTTTTCTCTTGCAGTTGGCTTGTTCCTCTTACGAGCATCCATGTTATTTGATTAGCATCTCCACATGTTAATAAAACTGACATGTCTCTTTGGATAAAAGGAATTTCTCTTGAATTCCGTATTGAATTTGTTGGTGGCTATACTTTTTGACTCCGGTTTTAGATTGTTTAAAATATGTTTTATGCCTGCCCGATCAAATTTCTTATCGTTTCAAAAACCTAATATTGTCACAACTTTAGCCTTGCCTTTTAGAACATAGAACACTACAGCACAAACAGGCCCTTCGGCTCACAAGTTGCGCCGATCATATCCATACGTGCCAGGCCGTAGAACTATCTGTAATTCCCAATCCCATTTAATCTCATGTACTCATTCAGAAGTCTTTTAAAAGACCCCAGTGAGTTTGCCTCCACCACCACCAACAGTAGCCGATTCCATTCACTCACTACCCTCTGAGTGAAAAACTTACTCCTAACACCACCTTTGTACTTGCTACCCAGCATCTTAATCCTATGTCCTCTCGTAGCGACCATTTCATCCCTGGGAAATAGCCTCCGAAAATCTACCCTATCTATTCCTCTCAACGTTTTATAAACCTCTATCAAGTTGCCTCTCAACCTTCGTCTCTCCAGGGAGAAGAGACCTAGCTCCCTCAACCTATCTTCATAAGGCATGCCTCTCAATCCAGACAACATCCTTGTCAATCTCCTCTGCACCATCTCAATAGCTTCCACATCCTTCCTGTAGTGAGACGACCAAAACTGCACACAGTACTCCAAGTGGGGTCTGACAAGAGTCTTATAAAGTTGCAGCATTAACTTCTGACTCCTAAACTCAATTCCTCGATTAATGAAGGCTAGTACGCCATATGCCTTCTTGACCACATCCTCCTTCTCCTAGGCCTATTTAAGAGTCCTATGGACCCAGACCCTAAAATCCTTCTGCTTCTCAACACTGCTAAGACTCCTACCTTTGATATTGATCAGGAAAGATCCTCAGTCTTTCTGAATAATTATACGTTCTTAGTTCTGTGCAAATAGTGTACTTACTGTCTGTCAGGTCACATGTAACTGGAGCCTGAGGGATGAAGATCCTAATGGAATCCTGCTAAAGTCTGTCTCCATAAATAATGTAAATAGTCAATAAATGTTCACTAATTTACAGTAGCATGGTTTCCAGCTCTCTTTTATTGAATAAGGTAGTTAGGAAGTCATATGTGTCACTTGCCTTTATCAGTAGTAGCAGATTGTAAGAGCAAGAGGGTTATGTTGGTGCTGAACCTAACTTTGGTTAGGCAATATAAGAGGAATCTTATGAGATGTCCCTCAGGATGTCTTGTGCTCAGATGACCTCACTCAACCAATACAAGAGACCGCAAAAGACAGCATGTAACTAAAGAATAAAAGGAAATTCATTTCTAATGCACGCGTCAGTAGAAAAGATAGTCAGTGAGTGCCGACTACTCTGTCTGATGTAACAGTGCATGTGTGAGATCAGTATACTTTTTCTGAACAGTTAGATCTCCTACCCAGCTTACTACTCAAACTTGAGGGTCCAATTACAATTCTGAGAGACAGGATTTACAGGCATTTAGAGAGGCAGAGACTGATTAGGGACAGTGGCTTGATGACAGAAGGTGGTTGTGGAAATCTGTTTTTCAGACTGGAGGTCTGCGACCAGCAGTGTTCTTCAGAGATTAGTGCCAAGTCCAAAGTTATTTGTCACTTATATCCATGATTGGATGAGAATTTAGAAGGAACGGTTAGTAAGTTTGCAGATGAAACCAAGATTGGTGGCATGGTGGACAGTGAAGAAGGTTATCTTGGATTACAATGGGATCTTGATCAATTGAGCCAGTGGGGGCTGATGAATGGCAGATGGAGTTTCATTTAAATAAATGTGAGGTGATCCATTTTGGCAGATAGAACCAGGGTAGAACTTACTCAGTTATTGGTAGGATATTGGGGAGAGTTATAGAGCAAAGAGATCTAGAAGTACATGTTCATAGTTCCTTGAAAGTGGAGTCACCGGTGGACAGAGTGGTGAAGAAGGTATTTGGCATGCATGGTTTTATTGGTCAGAACACTGAATACAGGAGTTGGGATATCTCGCTAAAGTTGTACAAGACATTGGTAAAGCCACATTTGGAGTACTGTGTACAGTTCTGGTCACCCTAATATAGAAAGGTATTATTAAACTAGAAAGCATGCAGAAAAGGCTTACTAGGATGCTACCAGGACTTAATGGTTTGAGTTATAAGAAGAGGCTGGGAGACTGGGGCTTTTTTCCCCCTGGTGCATAGGAAACTTGGACTGAGCTTTAAGACCTGTAAAAGTAATGAAGGGCATAGTTAGCAAGATATTCATCATCTTTTTCCAAAGGTAGAGGAGTTCAAAATTAGAAGGCATAGGATTAAAGGGAGAGATACAAAAGGGTCTGGGGGCAATTTTTTCAGAGGGTGGTGAGTATATGGAACAAGCTGTCAGAGGTGGTAGAAGCAAGTACAATCTTGTCTTTTAAAAAGCATTTAAACAGTTATATAGAGGGATATGGGGCCAAATGCCAGCAATTGGAACTAGTTTAGTGGCTTAAAGAAAAGGGCAGAATTGACAAGTTAGACCAAAGGGCCTGCTTCTATGCTGTAAAACTCTGTGACTCTACAATATTACACATTATTGTCTTGGCCAATAATGTTCTACCTGTCAATGGGACCAGAAGCTCATTAGTCTTTTGCATCTGAAGGTTCTTTCCTCGGTACTAGGAAACCTAATTACATAGATCTGGTAGATTCAAGGATATTCTCTGATATCTACCAATTAAAATTAGTAAAGGGAGTCAGTTCCCCTGAGTGATCCTGGTCTCATTATTACCATGCACCGCCTTCACTAATCATGAGCAAAAGTTCTCCCATGCATTCTAAAGCCCTGATTAACTTACAGCTGCCTGACGAAGCTGATGAGGAGAACTGCTCTCTCTGTGCCCCATTGTCCCAAAGAATTCAGTCTGTCTGCCTCTGTCTGCTTCCATCATGCTGAGCAGTTGGATTGTCGATTGGCTAAGATAGTAATGTGTAATATTGTAGAATCATAGAGGTTTACAGTATAGAAACAGGCCCTTAGCACAACTTGTCCATGGCTGCCCTTTTTTTTTGAACCACTAGGCTAGTCCGAATTGCCAGCATTTGGCCCATATCCTCCATATCAGTCGTACCCATGCAACTATTCAAAGGTACACATTAAGAATACAGTTGAATTTCATAATCTTTTGATATATAATAATAATTGAGCAAGGAGCAGCACTCTGAAAGTTCTAATTCCAAATGAACCTGTTGGACTTTAACCTGATGTTGTGAGACTTCTTACTGTGTCCACCACAATACAACACTAACAGCTTCACTTCATAATACTTGATTAATTTGTGGTTGTACAGACACTACCTTTGCACATATTGCGTTGGATATATGATGAACCCTTATTTTATATATTAGGCACCTTGTCATCTTCACCTTTTAAGTTTATTATGATAAGCAGATGAGGTTAAAATGAGGGCCTTATATACTGGAGTTTTATACTATCCTCCTTCAAGTCACGTCAGAAGTATTGTGTGCAGTTTTGGTTGCCTCATTATAGGAAGGATGAGATTGCAGAGGAGATTTACCAAGTGTTGCTTGTGTTCCAGGATTTATGATATGAAGAAAGATTGAATAGTCTCAGGTTGTTTTGTTAGAACAGGAAAGGCTGAGGGGGAGCCTGATTAAGCTGCATAACATTATGATAGGTATGGACAGGGTGGATAGAAGGTAGCTGTTCCCCTTAAAGTTTATTATTTTATTTGTTAGTCACAAGTAAAGCTTACATTAACACTGTAGTGAAGTTACTGTGAAATTCCCCTACTTGCCACGCTCCAGTGCTGTTTGCACCAATGCATCTAATCAGCATGTCTTTCAGACTGCGGGAGGAAACTGGAGCAATCAGAGGAAACCCATGCAGGCAAGCGAATAAGCAAACTGCACACAGACAGTGACCAAACTGGGAATCGAACCCTTAACCACTGTGTTGCCCAAGTTTAGGAGTCAGTAATTAGGAGACATAATATTAAGGTGAGGGACAAAAGGTTTAGAGGGGATTTGAAATCATGATATTCATAGGATGGTGGAAGTCCTGGATTGACTGCCTGGGAGGGTTGTAGAAGTAAGAAACCTCAACCTTGTGGGTGAGCATTTGAAATGAGATCGTTCAAGGCTATGGGTCAAGTACTGAAAGTGGCATTAATGTAGATTGTTGTGATTTTGTCGATGCAGACTCGATGGGCTGACGGGCTTTTTCTGTAATGTATCATTTAATATCACCAAGAGCCTGGTCATGATATCAATACATACTGGTTTGGTGTTAACAATTTTTAAGAATATCCATCAACACTGCCTGGTAGCATTGTTGAATGACAGTTTTCATCACTTTGTTGTTAGAATGATAGGTGGTAATTGACCAGATTGGATTTGGTTTGATTTTCGTGGAGAGAGTGTATCACGTGTAGCCTTCATTAATCGAGTTTAAGAGTCAGGAAGTAATACTGCAATTTTATAAGACTCTTGTCAGACCCCATTCTGACAAGTTCTGGTTGCCTCATTACAAGAAGGATGTGAAAGCTATTGAGAGGGTGCAGAGAAGATTTACAACGATGTTGCCTGGATTGGGAGGCATGCCTTATGAAGATAGGTTAAGGGAGCTAGGTCTCTTCTCCCTGAAGGGATGAAGATTGGGAGGCGACCTGATAGAGGTTTATAAATGTTAAGAGGTATAGATAGGATGGATTCTCAGAGGCTAGTTCCCAGAGCTGAAATGGTCAATATGAGAGGACACAGGTTTAAGGTGCTAGGAAGCAGATACAGAGGAGATGTCAGGGTAAGTTTTTCACTCAGAGGGTGGTGAGTGAGTGGAATCTGCTGCCGTTGGTGGTAATGGAGGTGAACAGGCTGGGGTCTTTTAAGAGACTTCTGGATGAGTACATGGGATTTAATAGGATCAAGAGTTATAAATAGGCTTGGTAGGTATGGATATGATCAGCACAACTTGTGGGCCAAAGGGCCTGTTTGTACTGTAGTGTTCTACGTTCGAGGATGTAACTGCATAATTTCCTACCAGTGGGTAGATTGTATTGGAACAGCATGGTTCGGGACTTGTGCAGTTCTGGACCACAAGTCTTCAGTACTTTGCCAGGATATTGTCATTGTGCGTGGTCTTTGTGAATACTGAAGCTGGAGCAAAGATTTTTGTTGTGTGGCCTTATGAATAATGTGAAATTAGGGGTAAATAGTGATCTGGAGTTCTGTGCTGTTGGATTGGGTTCTACTACATCCTTCATAGTTAGGTATCTGATGACCTACTATTGTACACGCAGCATCGATGTCAAAACTTAAGAGAAAACAGAATTTGATGCTTTCTCTAGTATTGTTTCTGGGACACAATGACTAGACCTTATTCGGTTTGAAATAAAAGCCAAAAGAAAAGGAAGTTAATAATGTACTTCACTAGGGCCAAGTTCCACATGCTACAATGAGTATATATTGATATATACAATGATTAAATATATTGGAAAGAAAAGATGGCAGAAAAGGGATAGTGAGATCTATTTAAAATAGACATGACTTGAGAATGAAGCTTCATGTGATTACAGCTGACAGATACATAAATGCACTGAAATGACACATGGATAATTACATTTAGAAAGTTCAATTTAGATACTTCCATTGAATAAACAGAAATATATTTATATTATTTATATTTATAAATATATTTATATTTATAAATAACAAAAATATAACACATTTAACCAACATGTTTATAAACAATAGTGAACTCTCACTTCAATACAAAAGCAAAAAAACTATGAATACTGGAAATCTGAAATGAAATAGAAAATTCTGGAAATATTTAGCCAGATTGACAGCATCTATGAAGAGAGAAACAGAGTTAACATTTCAGGTCTGTGATTTTTTTCACCAGAGGCTTTGATGAATGCTCACCAATCTGAAATGTTAACAGTTTCCCAGCACAGATGCTGCTGAACAAGCTGAATATTTCCAGCATTTTCTACTTGTTTCCTATCCCTGGTTAGTATCTAGCTACTATGAGGTTGATGAGTTATGCATCTGGTTCCTTTTGCTTTTAGCTCACTGGTTTCTAACAGAAAAATGTGACACTGAATCCCCCCTCTGGTGGGGTTATAGTCATAGATGAATAGCAAGTAAGTTTCTTGCAAAATATTTTCAAAGAACAAAACAGCACGGAAACAGGCCCTTCGGTCCAACGAGTCCACGCTACCACCTCAATGTTCCCACTTCTACCCGTGATCCCTGACTGTGTTTATAGATCTATGGATTGAAAACAAATTTGAGACAATTTTGGCAGAACAAATTCTTCCTATCAGCCTAAGAGCACATCTTTGGGATATGGGAGGAAACCGGAGCACCCGGAGAAAACCCACGCAAGCACGGGGAGAATGTGCAAACTCCCACAGACAGAGGCCAAATCCATGTATCTGCATAGCACAGTGATAGTCACTGAGCTGTCGTGTTGCCCATCAAATGGTCCAGGTCAAGCATGCACTAACGCCATGAAGCAGTAGGATACTGTCAAAAAAAAATCCAAGAGCAGCCGTCCCACAACCCATCGCATGTATGCCCCTCGTTAGACAACAAGGCGGACCAATGTACCTGTAGGATAAAAACAAGTACATCAATATCATCATCTATTTACACACTTCCCAGGGACTCCCAACCTGATAGAGGTTTATAAAATGTTGAGAGGGATAGATAGGATGGACTCTCAGAGACTATTTCCCTGAGCTGAAATGGTCACTACGAGAGGACACAGATTTAAGGCGCAGGGAAGCAAATACAAAGGAGATGTCAGGGGTAGGTTTTTCATTCAGAGGGTGGTGAGTGAATGGAACTGACTGCCGTCGGAGGTTGTTGAGGCAAACTCACTCGGGTCTTTGAAGAGACTTCTGGATGAGTATATGGAAAAGAGTAGGATAGGGATTTATAGGTCAATGGATTGGTAGATATGATCGGTGCAACTCGTGAGCCGAAGAGCCTGTTCGTGCTGTATTGTTCTATGTTCCCAAGGCTCATGATCCCCTATTTTAAATCAGTTTTCTATAAACCTTCGTTCCCATTCTGTTCAAGTGTCCATCTAAGTATTTCTTAAATAACTCCAGAGTGCCTGCCTCCACCACTTTACTTGGCAGCGCATTCCATACTCCCACCACCCTCTGTGTGAAAAAACTCCTTCTAGCATCCAAATTATACCTTGCCCCCCTCACCCTAAGCCCGTGACCCCTCGTGCTATTCGAGTCCGTCCTAGGAAAAAGCTTAACCCTGTTTACTCTATCTGTCCCCCTCATTAACTTGTGTACCTCTATTAGATCTCCTCTAAGTCTACGTTTTTCTAAGGAAAACAGCCCCAATTTTGCCTAATCTCTTCTCATAACTCAGACTTTACGTACCAGGCAGCATCCTGGTTAACGTCCTCTGCACTCTCTCCAGAGTCTCCACGTCCTTCCGGTAGTAAGGCAACCAGAACTGGACGCAGTATTCCAAATGAGATCTAACTAACGTTTTATACAACTGCAACATTAAAGGCCAGCTCTTGTACTCTATACCCCTTCCTATAAAGGCTAACATACCTTATGGTTTCTTCACAACCTTCTCCACCTGCTCTGCCACCTTCAGAGACTTATGCATCTGCACCCCTAGGTCCCTCTGCATTTCTATACCCTTAATTGGTCTACCCTTTATCTTATACCTCCCCCCTACGTTCTTTCTCCCGAAATGCATCACGTTGCATTTATCAGGATTGAATTCTATCTGCCCAAGCTACCAGGCTATCTATGTCCTGCTGCATCGCCTGACAACACTCCTCACTATCCGCCAGTCCAGCCATCTTTGTATCGTCTGCAAACTTGCTGATCACTCCCCTTACTCCCTCTTCCAAGTCATTTATATATATCACAAATAGAAGAGGTCCCAATACCGAGCCCTGCGGCATACTACTAGTGACCGACCTCCAGCTAGAAAAACACCCTTCCACTATTACTCTCTGTCTCCTCTTACCAAGCCAGTTACGTATCCATCTAGCTATCTGTCCTTTTTCAGATGCAATAATATATTTTTGTTAAAAAGCTCTGGCCTGGTAAAGATTAAATCAGCTGCTTTGAGGCTTTAAGTCCATTGTCAATCTATATTTATGTTTATGGGAAAAAGTAGCAACTCATGACTTTTCTATAAAACTCATAATTTTTAAAGAGTTTCATGATTGAAATGGGTGGAGCTGGCATCTCTGTGGACCTAACTTTCCCTAATTTTGTTTCTTACAGTGATTTACAAAGCAGGTACATTGAAGCCTTATAACATTTGATTTTGCCTTTACAAGATTTGATTATTCGGGATGTGGTGCTTCTGAAGGAATATTCAGTGAGAGTTCGATAGGACAATGGAAGAAGGATGTTTTGGCTGTACTTGATGAACTCACAGAAGGACCACAAGTAAGATTTTGACCTAAATAAATTATTAGAAATGTCTTTGCAGTAATTTTAGAGACTTTCAGGGAGGACTTTCACTGGCTGTAACTATAGGACATAGAACAGCACAGTACAGGCCCATTGGCCCTCGATGTTGCGCTGACCAATGGAACTAATTTTATGACCCTCTATCCTAAACTATTCCAATGCTATCCATATGCCCTTAAACTTGATGAGTCCACAACTATAAAAAGTAAATGTTCATGTTGCTAAATACAGTTGAATTGCAGATACAGGAAAAATAATGGCCCATTTTACTTGTACTTTTGAGATGATAACTGGAAAAACTGTGAAAACTTGTACAAGAGCAATTTAGCATGGCCAATCCACCGGTTGTAGAAATCAGGCTAAAGCACTGTGAACATTGTCAGCCAGAAATGAAGCAGATGATCTATTTCAGCCTCCTTCAAAAAGTTATATTGTGATTCAACCTGTCTGTTATCACCACCAACTTAACTTTCAACTTTGTTAGTGACATCACCATAATGTGTCGAATCTCAAACAATGATGAGACAAAGTACAGAAAAAAGATGGAGGATCTGGTGAACTGGTGTGACAACAATAATCTTTCTCTCAATGTCAACAAAATTAAGGAGTTAGTCATTGACTTCAGGAAGCATAATGGAGGCTATGTCCCTGTCTACATCAATGGGGACCAAGTGGAAATGGTTGAGACCTTCAAGTTCCTAGGTGCCCAGATCACAACCTGTCTTAGTCCCTCCGCAGCGATGCAATAGTTAAGAAAGCTCACCAATGCCTCTGCTTTCTCAGGAAGCTAAGGAAATTTGGCATGTCCACAACGACTCTCACTAACTTTTACAGATGCACCATAGAAAGCATTCTTTCTGGTTGTATCACAGCCTGTTATGGCTTCTGCTCTGTCCAAGATTGCAATAAACTCTAAAGAGTCATGAATGAAGCCCAGTCTAACATGCAAACATGTATCCCATCTGTTGACTTTGTTTACATTTCCTGTAGGCTCGGAAAAGCAGTCAATGTAATCAAGGACCACAACACACATCCCGAACGTACTCTTTTCCATCTTCTTCCGATAGGAAAAAGATAGGAAACTGTGAGCTCATGTGCCAGCTTCTTTTCTGCTGCCATCAGACTGGAATGGAGCTATTTCGTATTAAGTTGCTCTTTGTCAAAATCTAGCTATGGCTGTACACTACATTCTGCATCCTCTCCTTTTCTTTTTTATGGAAGGTATGCTTCATCTGTATAGCATGCAAGAAACAATACTTTTCACCATATATTAAGACATATGACAATAATAAATCAAATATTTCAGGTGGACATAAAAGATTCCAAAATGTTGGAGTGCAAGCAAGTTATCCCTGGTTAAAACAGAATATGCTGGAAATACTTGAGGTAAATGGATGATGCGTGTGTAAATAGATGATGATATTGATGTACTTGTTTTTATCCTACAGGTGCTTTGGTCCACCTTGTTGTCTAACAAGGGGCATACACGCGATGGGTCGTGAGAGGACTGCTCTTGGACCTTTTTCGAGAGTACCCTACTGCTTCACATCGTTGTGTATGCTTGACCTGGACCATCTGATGGGCAACACGACAGCGCAATGATTATCGCTGTGCTGTGCAGATACATGGATTTGGGCCTGTGTCTGTGGGAGTTTGCGGATTCTCCCCGTGCTTGCGTGGGTTTTCTCCGGGAGCTCTGGTTTCCTCCCACATCCCAAAGCTGTGCTCTTAGGCTAATTGGCAAAACAAATTCTCCCTAAATTGTTTCAAATTTGGTTTTTAATCCATAGATCTATAAACATGGACAGGAATCGTGTGTAGAAGTGGGAACATCGAGGTGGTGGCGTGGGCTCGTTGGGCCGAAGGGCCTGTTTCCTATGCTGTTTTGTTCTTTGTTCTTTGTTTGGCAGCATCTGTAGGGGGAAAAATGTTAACTTGAATATAGTCCTGTGTTGTAGTTTTACCCAGTTAATACTTTTATTTTTAGCTATGCTTTGTGCTGCTGGTCAGCATTCTGTATCACGCTTACTAAACTGGTTGTTTCCCTGACTTGATGGTAATTAAAAAATGAGGGATATAGGAAACATTTGAGATTACAGACTGGTTAAACACAATTCTGTTGCTCCTGACAATGCTCAGTTTTGAGCTGCTGTGCCACACAACAGAATGGAAGTATCATCAAGGTGAAGGAACTTTGTAGCGATAGGACTGGGTAGTGGTCACATGTTGTCATTCATACATGCATCTGCAACTGATAAATTAATGAGGCTGAATTCACGTAGTTTTTCACTTCTGTTGGTTCTCTCACCACTGGTACAGACTCACTCTCATAGATGTTCCTCGCACTCAGCCAGCCTGTTCAGTCATGGTACTGAATGACGCCTGGAGATGGGCCTTTTACACCAAAGAATATTGTATGCCATTGCTTTCTTCAGTGTTTCTTCCAACTTGCGTTCAAGGTGGACCGATTCTTGGGTTGATGGAAAGCTGTTGGTAGAAACTTTCCTTGTCTATGTTTTGCCTCGAGTGTTCTGGGATCAATGCTGAGGAGTCAGGGTCAATCATTTCTGACTGTATATCACTGTGCTATCATTGAGACAGAGCATAGCCAGAGATGGTGGTGATGGTGCCTGGAACATTGGCAGTTGTTTAACTAGTCTGTGGGATAGGTCTCCCATTTTGGCATATGTCCCCAGGTACTAATGAGAAGGACTCTGCAGAGTTGATTAAGCAAGGTGTGTGTCTATCCAGGTAAATGCCAGGTTATCCTTTCTTCTGTATCAGTTGATGGTCTGCTCAGCCATTTCAGAGACTGTGGATTTTGAGACAAGTGAAGTTGAGACTAGGTGAAGAGAAATTTCTTCCCCTAAAATATGTAAGGGATGAACCAATAATTACATGTATATCATCATGATAAACTTTGTTTATTAATTATAAATTCCCCTTGGTGTGATTTGACTCCATGGCCTGAATTTTATACAAAGAACAAGAGCAAAGAACAAAACAGCACAAGAAACAGGCCCTTTGGCCCAACAAGCCCGCACCGCCAAATCGACGTTCCCACTTCCACCCATCGTCGTTGTCTATGTTTATAGAAATCTGCATTGGTATAGAAATATGCATTGGAACCAAATTTGAGACAATTTAGGGAGAATTTGTTTTGCCAAAGAGCACATCTTTGGGGTGTGGGAGGAAACCGGAGCACCCAGAGAAAACCATGCAAGCACGGGGAGAATGCGCAAACTCCCACAGACACAGGCCCAAATCCATGTATCTGCACAGCATAGTGATAGTCACTGAGCTGTTGTGTTGCCCATCAACTGGTCCAGTTCAAACGTACACTAACGACGTGAAGCACTAGGATACTCTCAAAATCGAAGAGCAGCCCTCTCACGACCATCGCGTGTATGCCCCTTGTTGGACAGCAAGGTGGACCAAAGTACCTGTAGGATAAAACAGAAATACATCAATATCATTCACAATTTACGCAATTCCCAGGGAACTTCCAAGGCTCATGATCCATATTTCAAATTAGTTTTCTATATCCCTCCATTCCCATTCTGTTCGTGTACCCATCTAAGTATCTCCCAAATAACTCCAGAGTGCCTGCCTCCACCACCTTACTTTGCAGTGCGTTCCACACCCCCACAACCCTCTGTGTGAAAAATCTCCTTCTAGCATCCAAATTATACCTTACCCCCCTCACCCTAAGCCCATGACCCCTTGTTATATTTGATTCCAACCTAGGAAAAAGCTTACCACTGTTTATCTATACCCCTCATAATCTTGTACACCTGTATTAGATCTCCTCTCAGCCTACGTCTTTCCAAAGAAAACAGCCCCAATTTGCCTAACCACTTCTCGTAACTCAAACCTTCCATAGCAGGCAGCATCCTGGTAAACCTCTGCATTCCAGAATCTGCACGTCTTTTCGGTAGTAAGACGACCAGAACTAGAACATAGAACATTACAGCGCAGAACAGGCCCTTCGGCCTTCGATGTTGCGCCGACCAATTATGAAAAAAGCAATGACCCTCCAAACTAACCATTCCCTTCTCTTCCATAAACTTATCAACTAATCTCTTAAACGCCACCAAACTTGGCTCATCTACAACTGCCGCAGGCAGGGCATTCCACTCCCTAACCACCCTCTGGGTAAAGAACCTACCTCTGATATCCGTCCTATAACTATCACCCCTTAATTTACAGCTGTGTCCCCTCGTGCTAGCTTTCTCCATCCTAGGAAAAAGGCTATCATTGTCCACCCTATCTAAACCTCTAATCATCTTATATGCTTCAATAAGATCCCCTCTTAGCCGCCTCCTTTCTAACGAAAACAACCTCAAATCCTCAGCCTCTCTTCATAAGACCTGCCCTCCATACCAGGCAACATCCTGGTAAACCTCCTCTGTACCCTCTCCAATGCCTCCACATCTTTCTTATAATGTGGGGACCAGAACTGCACACAATACTCAAAGTGCGGCCGCACTAGAGTTTTGTACAGTTGCAACATGACGTTGCGGCTCCGAAATTCAATCCCCCTTCCAATAAAAGCTAAGACTCCGTATGCCTTCTTAACAACCTTATCGACTTGACTGCCTACTTTCAGGGATCTATGCACAAATACACAAGATCCCTCTGTTCATCAACACTATTAAGAATCCTACCATTAGCCCTATACTCTACACATTTATTATTCCTGCCAAAGTGCATTACCTCACACTTTTCCACAGTAAACTCCATTTGCCACCTCTCGGCCCAGCTCTGCAACTTGTCCAAGTCTCTCTGCAAACTATAACACCCCTCTTCAGTATCTACCACTCCTCCGACTTTGGTGTCATCCGCAAATTTACTAATCCATCCTTCAATACCCTCATCCAGATCATTTATAAAAATTACAAACAGCGGGGGCCCCAAAACAGACCCCTGAGATACACCACTTGTCACTGAACTCCACGATGAATATCTCCCATCAACCACCACCCTCTGTCTTCTATCTGCTAGCCAATTCCTAACCCAATTAGCTAAATCACCCTCTATACCATACATCTGCATTTTCTGCAGAAGTCTTCCATGGGCCACCTTATCAAACGCCTTACTAAAGTCCACATATACCACATCAACCGCCTTACCCCCATCCACCTCCTTAGTCACTTTTTCAAAAAAACTCAATGAGGTTAGTAAGGCACGACCTACCCTTCACAAAACCATGCTGACTATCCCCAATCAATTCATTTCTCTCTAAATAACTATAAATCCTATCCCTAATAATTCTCTCCAATACTTTGCCCACAACAGAAGTAAGACTCACTGGCCTATAATCCCCTGGAAAGTCTCTCTTCCCCTTCTTGAACAATGGGACCACATTCGCTATCCTTCTGTCTTCCGGAACTATACCCGTAACCAACTGGAAAACGCAGTTTTCCAAATGAAGTCTAACCAACGTTCTATACAACTGCAACATTAAAGGCCAGCTCTTGTACTCTATACCCCTTCCTATAGAGGCTAGCATACGATATGTTTTCTTCACAACTTTATCCACCTGCTCTGCCACCTTCAGAGACTTGTGCACCTGCATTCCCAGGCCCTCTGTGTTTCTATACTCTTAATAGGTCTACTCTTTATCGTATACCTCCCCCCTACATTCTTTCTCCCGAAATGCGTCACCTCACGTTTATCAGAATTGAATTCCATCTGCCATCTATCTGCCCAAGCTACCAGCCTATCTATATCCTGCTGTATCGCCTGACAATGCTCCTCACTATCCGCAAGTCCAGCCATCTTTGTATCATCTGCAAACTTGCTGATCACTCCACTTACTCCGTCTTCCAAGTCATTTATATATATTACAAATAGAAGAGGTCCCCAGTACTGAGCTGTGCGGCACACCAGAGTGACCGACCTCCACTCTGTCTCCTATTACCAAGCCAGTTACTTATCCATCTAGCTACCTGTCCTTGTATTCCATTACCTTGACCTTTTCAACTAATCTCCCATGAGGGACTTTGTCAAACGTCTTACTGAAATCCATATAGACATCAACGGCTCGCCTTTCATCGACCGTTTTCGTCACCTCCTCAAAAAATTCTACCAGATTTGTAAGGCACGTCCTCCTCTTAACAAAGCCATGCTGCATATCCCTAATCAAATTGCAACACTGTAAGTGCGTATACATCTTATCCCTAAGAAACCCCTCCAACAGCTTCCCTACCGCTGACGTCAAACTCACCAGCCTATAATTTCCATGATTATCCCTCCTACCCTTTTTTTAAAATATGGTACAACATTAGCTATTCTCCAGTCCTCTGGGACCTCACCTGTGTCCAAAGAAGAGACAAAGATTTGCGTCAGAGGCCCAGCAATTTCACCTCGCGCCTCCCTAAGAAGACTGGGATAAATGCCATCAGGCCCTGGAGATTTATCAGCTTTAATGCTACCTAGAAGCTATAACACTTCCTCCCTCGGTATGGATATTTCCCTCAACTGGTCTACAGCTCCCTCAGAAACAGGACCGGTCAACAAGCCCTTTTCCTTCGTGAATATTGACGCAAAGTATTCATTCAGGATCTCCCCCATTCCCTTGGACTCTAAACACAGTTCCCCTCCATTGTCCCTAAGAGGACCAATTTTTCCTTTAATCATCCTTTTATTCCTAACGTAGGAGTAAAAAGCCTTTGGATTTTCCTTAATCCTGTCCGCCAAAACCATTTCATGCCCCCTTTTGCCCTTCTAATTTCCTCCTACTCTATATTTCTCCAACGATCTCTCCGTTCCCAGTTGTTTTGACCTAACATACACCTCTCTTATCTTGTGACTGAAAGTGATCTGAACAACCCAAAGCAGCTATATTGAGCATTTCCATGTATGAACTTTCAAAGGACATTATTTCTTCCCCCTTGCTCCTCCACCAGCTTGTGGAGGTAATGGGTGTTAGGTAATAATATTGGTATGGCAAAAGGATGCCATCCCATCAAAAGGAGACAACTTAGGCTGAGATGGAAGGCCAGGTCAGTGGGCACACTATGGTTACCCAGATGAAGTGCTGAGGAAGGTTCAATGATCTACACTCTACAAGGATGAGTACCAAGTTAGCATGGTCCAATATTGAAGTCTGGAAGGATGGCTGTCCTTAGTGATCATTCGGCTCTAGCAGTTCTTCAGTGTCTTTGATTCAGTCGCCTTTCAATTTCTTCATCTTCCGCTGACGTACCTTTGCTTCCTATATCTCTTTTGCAAACCTAGCATTCAACATGGCTTTATGCCAAGTAACAGAAAGCATATAGATTCTGCATGTTATGGCCGAGGGATGAGATCGCAAGCTTGCGATCCATCTAAGAGTCACATATGTAAAGATGACAGGAACTTCAAAGTGGTACATGGGTGCAGGTTGGAGAGGCAGTGCAAGATCATGATATGATGTGGAGAGTGGAATAATGAATGGTCTTCATACTTATAGAAGAGTAGCCATAATGCCACTGACCGCTCAGCAGCTGGTAGTGAGGTGGCCAACTGCTCATCCTCAGCACATTTGAGATGATCAGCCTTGAGCTCGAGTGAGGCATGGGGGAAGGTTCTTGGGTTGTGTCAAGGCAGGAATCTTGGAAGAAGATAAAACTCCAAGTTGTCAGAAAGGAAACTGGCAGCAAGTGCAAACAAAGTAAGGTCATCTTTAATCAGCTTAACGGTGCTACATGATGAAAGAATAATCAGTAGCTTGTCTTTTACCTTCAGTAAGCTAATTCTGTATACAATTCAGTAGAGATACAAGCTCCTTGTGGTTCACCCCCACGTTAATGATTCCAGCTATATCCATGTTATACTCTTTTGGGAATTGAGCCAGTAATCAAAGAACAAAACAGCACGGGAAACAGGCCCTTCGGCCCAATGAGCCAGCGCTGCCACCCCGATCATCACCTGTCTTCTATAAATGCAATTAACTTTATAATGTAATTGCCAAAGGAGTGGCACAGTGATTAGCACTGCTGCCTTGCAGCACCAGGTTCAATTCCAGCCTTGGGTAATGTAAGAAATCAAAATTATGATTGCTTTATGATCCGCGAAGCAATGCCTTGTTATTAAGTGTGTATGAAAAAACATGTCCTTGGGCAAAATGCCATAAATGACTCGTATTCAAAAACAACTAGTATAACTGCGTAAATAACATGAGAGAGGCGCGTGAACACTCTCAGGACTGTCGAAGATTGGCTATTACCAAAAACAGGGCAGGGAAAGGAGCCTGATCAACTCACTTTCTCAGCCTTTAAGAAGGGGATCTCCCAGTGTCTCGGTGGACGCTCAACTGTGGGATACGCGCGCATCGCCCGGTATTTTCTCCGGACAAATGTGTTGGTCCTTCACCGAGACTGAAACGGGCTCCCCAGTCGTTGGAAGGGCGAGGGCACAGTCCTGAGTGTAAATATATGCAGCTGCTTCATTTTAATCAATGCCGTGTAAATTGCATTATTAGTGTAGTTAGTAGGAATAAAGGTACGAAAGATAAGAACCTAATCTTATTGCGGTCTGAGTCATTTCTCTCTCTCGAGTCCTGCAAAATCTTTTACCCTCGTACCGAAACAGGTAACTGTATGGAGTTTTCACGTTCTTCCTGTGTCTGCACGGGTTTCATCCGTGTACTCAGGTTTCCTTCCACAGTCTAAAATTTAGGCGCAGCATAGGTGGATTGGCCATACTAAGTTATCCCTTATTGTCCCGAGATATGTAGGTTAGATGGATTAGCCATGGTAAATACGTGGAGTTACGGGGTTAGGGACGGGGTTCTTGTTAAAGAGTTGGTGCTGACTTGATGGACTGAATCCCACTGCATATAGGATTCTATGACTTTGCTTCATGTTTAAACCTATGGATTTAAAGTTCTTCTGGATGTAAAGCCCCTATTTTAGGTATGTGCCATGCAGAGCGCACCTTTCCACTGTATATTCACTTATGACATGAGGAGAGCTATCCCCTTTTTGGAATTTCAGTATATACTCCAAATTCTCACCTTACTTTCTGATTTATTGACAGCTACTAAAATGACATTCTTAGTTTGTTCTGTAGTTTTCTTTTTGGTCGAGCTACAGGAATAAATCCCACGAAGGATGTAATAAAATTGAATTTGCGCATTTTACTGTACACTTGGATAGTAGAGGAATTTTGTTAAGATTGTAATGTTATTGGTGGATTTAATGGGAAATTATTTTGAGATGGGATTTTCCCTAAAGCACTTGTGGCAAATCATTCAATTTTTCTGCAACACTAAAGTGGAATCTGGAGGCAGGGCTACAGCTGTCATCTCCAACTGATCTGATCTCTTATTTCTGACTCATTATTTGCCTCTGTGCCCTCCTTCCTTGAGGATAACAGGACTTCTTATCTTCTCTTCTACCTCCTCCTCCATCAGGACTTCCAATGCTACATTCAAGTATTTTGAGCCTGTCCCTCAGTTTTTGAACCCTCTTGAAATATATCATTGCCTCACAACTCATGCACTTCACGTCTTCAGTGGAATTGCACATTGCAACTCCAAGAAAAATGTTTCCCCTCAGCAGCTGACCTGCAAATTGCAAGCTAAAACCAGATTTTTTTAAATAACATGTCTTATTATTATGGCATTCCCTCAAGCGGCTCTTTCAATTCTTTCCCAAAATACTCTGTGCTACTTGGACAGTAGGGAGGAAATTGTTGACATTCCCACTCATTCTAAATAGTAAAAGTATTTTTCTTTTTTTTTCAGGTTGTTGTGGGTTCCAGTATGGGTGGATGGTTGATGCTCCTAGTTGCATTAGCACGTCCAGATAAGATTGCTGCACTTATTGGCATAGCTACAGGGGCTGATTATTTAGTAAATGCTTTCAAACAACTTCCTTTGGAGGTAAGGGCATTACAGTCTTGTTCTAATATTAATTCATGTGATCATGTTTGAAGCTTAATGATTTATTTTGTCCTTTCTTTACTTACCACACCACCCACTTCACCTAACTGAATTGTTGTTATTCAAATTTCATCATTTTGAAATACCCCATAACCATCTACAATAACATTCGTTCAGATTATGAACTGCTGCTGGAGCTAACTGTTAATATCAATCCTGTGGTGAGAAATCTGGTCAAATTTTCAAGCATCTGTAATTCTATTTTCTATATTTTTGTGTTTCATTTTAAGAAACAAATTACTTCTTATTTTCAGAATTGATTCACCTGTACACTTTTTTTTTAAAAGAAGTCTTTGAAAACTTGGCCAGAATTCTCCAATATCACCTGTAGCTGGAATTCTCCAGTCTTGTTGTAGTGTTTGGAGATTTTACTGAGCACCAAATTCTCCACTCTCTCGCTGGCAGCAGTGGTGAGGTGTCCAGCATTAGAGAATCCCAGCCCTTAGTTTTTAAATCCATTAAGTAGTTAAAAATTAAATTGACATAGGAAATTGAATTATAGGAACTATTGAACGTGAAACGTTTGTACATAAAACTGCCCTTGGCTTGCATCAAACACAATGACAAGTTCCTAACGGGTATGTCTGTGAGGGTTTCCTCCTATTGCTCCAGTTTCCTTCCACAATCCAAAGGCGTGTGAGTTAGGTTGATTGGCCATGATAAATTAACCTTAGTGTCAGAGGAATTAGCAGAGTAAATATGAGGAGTAGAGGGAATAGGGCCTGGGTAGGATTGTAATCGGTGCAGACTTGATGGGCCGAATGGCCTCCTTCTACCCTGTAGATTCTGTGTGTACACAACACATCAGCTTGTTCAATGTATACTGTTGCAGATAAGTCTCAATACAATGAGCAATTGAAATACATAGATCAAAAATATTAAAAGATCCCATTGGAATGAATTTAACATTCCTTTCCACTGGGCAGATCAATAATTTCTCCCAGAAAATCAAGAATTATGGTTGGTACTCATGGTTACAAAGAACAAAACAGCAGGGGAAACAGGCCCTTCCGCCGCCACCCCGATGTTCCCACCTCTACCCGTGTTCCGTGTCTATGTTTATAGATATATGAATTAAAAACCAAATTTGAGACAATTTAGGGAGAATTTGTTTTGCCAATTAGCCTAACAGCACATCTTTGGAATGTGGGAGGAAACCGGAGCACCCGGAGAAAACCCACACAAGCACAGGGAGAATGCGCAAACTCCCACAGACACCAGCCCAAATCCATGTATCTGCTCAGCACAGCGATGGTCACTGACCTGTCATGTTGCCCATCAAATGGTCCAGGTCAAGCGTACACTAACGATGTGAAGCATTAGGATACTCTCAAAAAACCCAAGAGCAGCCCTCTCACGACCCATTGCGTATATGCCCCTTGTTAGACAACAAGGTGGACCAAAGCACTTGTAGGATAAAAACAAGTACATCAATATCATCATCTATTTACACACTTCCCAGGGACTCCCAAGGCTCATGACCCCTATTTTAAATCAGTTTTCTATACCCTTCCATTCCCATTCTGTTCATGTGGCCATCTAAGTAATTCTTAAATAACTCCAGAGTATCTGCCTCCACTACTTTACTTGGCAGCGCATTCCATACCCCCACCACCCTCTATGTGGAAAAAACTCCCTCCAGCATCCAAATTATACCTTACCCCCCTCATCCTAAGCCCATGACCCCTTGTGCTTTTCAAGTCCATCCTAGGAAAAAGCTTAACCCTGTTTACTCTATCTATACCCCTCATAATCTTGTACATCTCTATTAGATCTCCTCTAAGTCTACGTCTTTCTAAGGAAAACAGCCCCAATTTTGCTTAACCTCTCCTTGTAACTCAGACCTTCCATACCAGGCAGCATCCTGGTAAACCTTCTCTGCACTCTCTCCAGAGTCTCCACGTCCTTCTGGTAGTAAGGCGACCAGAACTGGACGCAGTATTCCAAATGATAAACTATTAGCCAGAGTTCTCTGATTTCACGTACCCGTTATCACTGCCAGTGAGAATGGCGAATTTGACTCTCAGCCAAATCTTCGTTCGTAGCAGTTGGGCCACAAAATCTCAGCTGTGGAATTCTGGCCATTGTTCATTTCCTTTTGAAAAATCCAATGAAAGGCAGAAACGTATGTTTGTAGAAGCATCATAGAATCGTAGAATCCTTACAGTGCAGTAGGAGGCCATTTGACTCATTGAGTCTGCACCAACAACAATTCCATCCAGGCCCTATTCCCATTAACCCCCCACGTATTTACCTTGCTAATACCCCGATACTAAGAGATAATCTAGCATGGCCAATCCATCTAATCTGCACATGTTGGAATTTGAGAGGAAATGGGAGCACCCATGGAAACCCCACACAGACATAGAGAGAATGTGCAAACTTCACAAGTCACCCAAAGCTGGAATTGAATCCAGGTCCCTGGTGCTGTGAGGCAACAGTGTTAACCGCTGTGCCACACATATAACATAAATTAAGGTTTATATTTTGAAAATGTTATTATAAATTCACAAAACTCCAGAGAATTTTCAGTTACATTGTATGTGCACACTAGTGAGATTCAACATATAATTGCATTACAAAACAAAACAAGGATTAATATTTGAACTAAAAACAGAAGGTGCTAAAAATACAGAGGCCAGGCAACATCTGTGGAGATGTTAAATGTTTCAGGTCAATGATCTTGCATCACTTCAGAAGGGAATGTGGACTATGAAAAGATGTGCTTAAAATTAACTCATTAAATATGAGAGTAACCCTAGCATATACAGTATTATTGAGGAAAAAATTACAAAAGATCAATATTTCTTGTGTTTGTTATCCACCCCAAATTATGACCAAAAGCCTTCTGTATCCATAGCAATCTGGGAATCCATATTGGAATGTAGGTAACCAAAATAGAATGATGGATCCAATTCCTCATGCTCTCTCATTCAGAAACTGAAGTAGAGAAAACACCAGAAATGAGAAGGCTAATATGGTTTAAAAGAATTTTATTGAGGAGATCAATAATGCACAATAAAGCTGCAAAAAGATGTGCTTAAAGCAATCCATTAAATATGAGGGTGACCCTAGTGTATGAACTATCATGAAAAAAATGATTGCAATCACAATGAATCAGTGATTGTATCTAGTTAACATGTGTTCAACATGGGACAGTAAGAAGTCTGTTCATTCATCTGTGCTAACCCAGAAAACTAGCAAAAGCTGACGGATAAAAAATGCATTGGATATTTTACTTTGTAATTCCAGTCCAATGTAAAGGGCTAGTTCATTAAATGTAGAACAGTTTTAAAGACCTCTGTTTGATTATACATGGATGATCTGGAGAAAAGTGTGGATGGTCAGATTGGTAAGTTTGTGGATGACACAAAGATTAGTGGAGTTGCTGATAGTGCTGGGGATACAACAGGATATAGATAGTTTAGAGACTTGAACACAGAAATGGCAGATGGAGTTTAATCTGGACAATTGCAAGGTGATACATTTTGGAGGATCAAATTTAGATGTAAATTATACTATAAATGGCAGAACCTTTAGGAATATTAACACAAAGGAATCTGGACATGCAGGTCCACAGTTCTCTAAAAGTGACAACACAGATGAATTACGCAGGTAATTCATAAGACATATGGCATGCTTGCCTTCATCAGCCTGAAAAATGAGTATAGGAATCGATAAATCATGTTGCAGTTAGATAAAACCTTAGGCCACATCTGGAATATTTTGTGCAGTTCTGGTCACCACACTACCAGAAGGATGTGGAAACTTTGGAGAGAGTGCAAAGAAGGCTCACCAGGATGTTGCCTGGTCTCAAGCATGTTGGCGATGAGGAGAAATTGAATAAACTAGGATTGTTTTCACTGGAAAGGCAGAGGCTGAGGAGAGAACTGATAGAGGTCTAAAAAATTGAGAGGCATAGACAGGGTGGCTAAATCAGAGGCTTTTTCCAAGTGTCAATTATAAGGGGCCACAGGTTCAAGGTGAGAGGAGGAAAATTTAAGGAAAAGGTGTGGGGGAAGTTTTTCACAAAGAGGATTGTGGATGCCTGGAATGTGCTGGCAAAGGATGTTTTGCAGGCACATTAGCAACATTAAGAGATATCTGGATGGGTATACGAATGGGGAGGGAATAGAGGGATGTGGACTGAGTAAGAGCAGAAGGTTTTTTAAATTTAATTAGGGCATCGTGATCAGCACAGGCTTGGAGGGCCATAATGTAATGCCTGTTGCTGTGCTGTACTTTGTTCTTTGGTGTTTTGTTTTGGCTAGTTAATCTACTTGGCTAATAATGAAGATTTCCTGTCCTGTAAATGTTTAAGTATTCCAGGTACAGGTGGTTGCAAGGGAAGGCAGTTGCAAAGTGGTATTATCACTTGACTAGTAACCGGAGACCCTCTGGAGCCCTGGGTTCAAATTTAAAAAATAAAATAGCCCCAAGTCATAGGTCATGTAGGGACACACGACATAGGAAGGATAAGGGAAGGGGATATAAAACAGAAATTTATGGAATTGGGGTGGAAACTTAGGGCCAAAACAAACAGAGTGGTTATCTCTGGATTCTTGCCTGTGCCACAGGATAGCATAGAGAGGAACAGAGAGAGGGAACTTTTGAACTCGTGGCTAAGGGGATGGTGCAAGAGGGAGATTCAGGTTCTTAGACAATTGAGTCTCATTCTGGGGTAGGTGGGACCTCTACAAGAGAGATGGTCTGCACCTGAACCAGAGGGGAACCAATATCTTGGGGGGAAAATTTGCAAAGGCTATTCAGGGGGGTTAAACTGATTCAGAGGAGGGGTGGGATCCTGAGTAGTTCAGGTGTTAAGAAGGATGAGAATAGGGGGGTCATAGACAAGGATTCTAAAGCACAGCAGCGTACAGGTGGAGTGGAGCATGGTTTGAAATGCGTATACTTTAATGCAAGGAGTATTCGCAATAAGGTGGATGAACTTGCAGCTTGGATTAGTACCTGGAACTTCGATGTTGTGGCCATTTCAGAGACATGGATAGAGCAGGGACAGGAATGGTTGTTGCAGGTTCCGGGGTTCAAATGCTTCAGTCGGAGTAGAGAAGGAGGTAGAAGGGGGGAGGAGTGGCATTATTAGTTAAAGACTGTATCACAGTGACAGAAAGGAAGTTTGATGAGGATTTGTCTGTTGAGGTAGTATGGGCTGAGATTAGAAACAGGAGAGGAGAGGTCACCCTGTTGGGAGTCTTTTATAGACCTCCTAAAAGTTCTAGAGAGGTAGAGGAAAAGATTGCAAAGATGATCCTGGACAGGAGTGAAAGTAATAAGGTAGTTGTTATGGCAGACTTTAACTTTACTAATATTGATTGGAATAGCTATAGCTCTCGCTCGTTAGAGGGATCAGTTTTCGTACAAAGTGTGCAGGAAGGTTTTTTGACTCAGTATGTAGATAAGCCAACTAGAAGTGAGGCTATGTTGGATTTGGTACTGGGCAATGAGCCAGACCAGGTGTTAGACTTGGAAGTAGGTGAGCATTTTGGTGATAGGGACCACAATTTGGTTACATTCACCTTAGTGATGGATAGGAATAGGCATGAACCTGGGGGCAGTAGTTATAGCTGGGGGAATGGTAATTATGAGGCTATTAGGAGAGATTTAGGGTGCATAGGTTGGACTAGGAAACTACAGGGGCTGGGAACATCTGAAATGTGAAGCCTATTCAAGGAACAGCTACTGCGAGTCCTTGATAAGTATGTCCCTGTCAGGCAAGGAGGAAATGGTAGAGTAAGGGAACCGTGGTGTACAAAGAAAGTTGCTTCGCTGGTGAAAGGAAAAAGGAGGCTTATGTCAAGATGAGGCATGAAGGCTCAGTTAGTGCACTGGAAAGTTATAGATTAGCCAGGAGGGAGCTAAAGAGTGAGTTAAGAAGAACTAAAAGAGGACACGAGAAGACTTTGGCTGATAGGATCAAGGAGAATCCTAAAGCTTTCTTTAGATATGTTAAGAATAGAAGATTCGTTAGGGCAAGATTAGGGCCAGTCATAGACAGCAGTGGGAAGTTGTGCGTGGAGCCTGAAGAGATCGGAGAGACACTGAACAAATATTTCTCTTCGGTATTCACGCAAGGAAACGTAAATGTAGTTGTGGAGAACACTGGGATACAGGGTTGTAAACTGGATAGTATTAAAGTAGATAAGGAGGAGGTGTTAGATATTCTTGAGGATATGAAAACAGATAAGTCCCCTGGGCCGGACGGGATTTACCCCAGGATTCTCTGGGAGGCAAGAGAGGTGATTGCAGAGCCTTTGGCTCTGATCTTCAGGTCATCGTTGGTTACGGATATAGTGCCGGAAGACTGGAGGATAGCAAATGTTGTCCCATTGTTCAAGAAGGGGAATAGAGAATATCCTGGGAATTATAGACCGGTGAGTCTTGCTTCTGTTGTGGGCAAAGTTTTGGAAAAAATTATTGGGGATAGGATTTATAGTCATTTAGAGAGAAATGAATTGATTGGAGATAGTCAGCATGGTTTTGTGAAGGGTAGGTTGTGCCTCACAAACCTTATTGAGTTTTTTGAAAAAGTGACCAAAGAGGTGGATGGGGGTAAGGCGGTTGACGTGGTATATATGGACTTTAGTAAGGTGTTCGATAAGGTTCCCCATGGAAGGCTTCTGCAGAAAATGCAGATGTATGGGATTGAGGGTGATTTAGCTAATTGGATTAGAAATTGGCTAGCTGATAGAAGACAGAGGGTGGTGGTTGATGGGAATAATTCATCATGGAGTTCAGTTACAAGTGGTGCACCTCAGGGATCCGTTTTGGGGCCTCTGCTGTTTGTAATTTTTATAAATGATTTGGATGACGGTATAGAAGGGTGGATTACTAAATTTGCTGACGACGCCAAAGTTGGAGGAGTTGTAGATAGTGAAGAAGGGTGTTATAGTTTGCAGAGAGACTTAGACAAGTTGGAGTTGGGCTGAGAAGTGGCAAATGGAGTTTAATGCGGAAAAGTGTGAGGTAATTCACTTTGGCAGGAATAACAAATGTATAAAGTATAGGGCTAATGGTAGGACTCTTAATAGTGTTGACGAACAGAGGGATCTCGGTGTATATGTGCATAGATCCCTGAAAGTTGGCACTCAAGTTGATAAAGTTGTTAAGAAGGCATACAGAGTCTTGGCTTTTATTGGTAGGGGGATTGAATTTCGGAGCCGCAACGTCACGTTGCAACTGTACAAAACTGGTGCTGCCGCACTTGGAGTATTGTGTACAGTTCTGGTTGCCACATTATAAGAAAGATGTGAAGGCATTGGAGAGGATGCAGAGGAGGTTTACCAGGATGTTGCCTGGTATGGAGGGAAGGTCTAATGAGGAAGGGCTGAGGGACTTGAGGTTATTTTCATTAGAGAGAAGGCGGCTAAGAGGTGACCTTATTGAGGCATATAAGATGATCAGAGGATTAGACAGGGTGGACAGTGATAGCCTTTTTCCTCGGATGGAGAAGACTAGCACGAGGGTACATAGCTTTAAATTAAGGGGTGGTAGTTATAGGACAGATGTCAGAGGGTGGTAAGGGTATGGAATGCCCTGCCTGCAGCAGTTGTAGATGTGCCAAGTTTCGGAGCAGTTTATGGATGAAAATGGAAGGGTTTAGGTTAGCGGGTCATTGCTTTTTCTCCATTGGTTGGCGCAACATCGAGGGCCGAAGGGCCTGTACTGCGCTGTAATGTTCTATGTTCTGGTCATTATACTATTTTTTTTAACTCCAATGTCAATTGTCTTAAAAACCTCAGCTGGTCTTTCCTACATGTGTCTTTAAACCCATAGCAACCTGGTTAAAAATGGCTTAGCAAGCCACTTAGTTGCATCAGTGATCAAACAAAAACAAATGGAACAAAAAGTAATGAAACCACGTAGACATGCATCATCGACCTAGACAGTGGAAATAACTGTCAACATGCAAAGTTAGGGCTTGTGCCAAAATTGGGAAAGTTGGCAACCCCCTGATGTCATACTCACAGAATGATACTTTAAAAATAATGTCCCACCACCTACTGGTGGGACAGACAGTGCTGTACAGTCGGGAGGAAGTTGCCCTAGGAGTCCTCAATATTGAGTCTGGATCCGATGAAGTCTTGAGTCAAACTCAGCTGATGAATCAATACTCCTCCATGTTAAACACAGTTGGAGGAAATACTGAGGGTGGCAAGAGTGCAGAAGGTATTCTGGGTAACAGACTTCAATGTCCATCACCAAGAGAGGCTTGGTAGTATCAGCACATGAACTGGCCAGGTCCTAAAGGAACATAGCTATTAGGTTGGGACTCCAACAGGTGGTGAGTACCAACAAGAGGGAAAAGCATACTTGACCTCATTCTCACCAACCTGCCTGCTGTAGGTGCATCAATCCATGACATGGAGTCACCACCTGACAACCCTTGTGGAGACGAGGCCCCATCCATGTATTGAGGATGCATGCCATTGTTTTGTGTGGTACTGCCACTATGCTAAATGGGATAAACTTGAACAGATCTAAGAACTCAAAACTAGGCATCCATGAGCCACTGTAGGCCATCAGCATCAGCAGAATTGTACTTAACCATAATCTATAACCTCATGGCCCAGCACATACCTCATTTTACCATTACCACCAAACCAGGGAATCAGCCCTCATTCAGTGTAGAATGCAGGAGGGCATGCCAGCAGCAACACCAATACCAAGTTACCTAAAAATAGAGTGTCAACCTAGTGAAGCTATAAAACAGTACTACTTGCAAACTAAACACCATAAGTACCAAGTAATAGGCAGAGCTAAGCAATTATACAACCAAGAGATAAGATCTTAGCACTGCAGTGCTGCCACATCCAGTGGACAATTAAACAACTCTTTGATGGAGGAGATTCCCCAATGATAGAGGAGTCCAGCACATCAGTGCAAAAGATAAGGCTGAAACACTTGCGACACACATCACAATCTCTTCCAGAAGGCCCCCTCATAGATGTCAGTCCATCTATCAGGCCTACTTTAGTAGGGGGATTGAATGTTAGGGGTGATGGTTGGATCGTCTGTTGTTGGAGATGGTTATTGCTTGGCATTTGTGTGGCACAAATATTACTTGCCACTTGTCAGCTCAAGGCTGGGTATTGTCCAGGTCTTTCTGCATTTGGACAATGGGCTGCTTCAATTTCTGAGGAGTTGCAGATGATACAGAACATTGTGGCAGTCACCAGTGAAGATCCATACTTCTGACCTTATAATGGAAGGAAGGTCATTGATGAAGCAGCTGAAGATGTTTGGTCCTAAGACACTATACTGAGGAACTTCTATAATGATGCCATAGATTTGAAAACAATCATCTTCCTTTTTGACTTCCAATTAGCAGAGAGTTTTCCCTATGATTCTATTGCCTCCAGTTTTGGTGGGGCTCCATGATGTCATACTCAGTCAAATACTGCCTTGATGTCAAGGCAGTCACTCACCCCACTTATGGCATTCAGTTCTCGGTTGAACCAAGATTGTAATGAGGGCTGTGACCCTGGCAGAACCCAAACTAAGCATTCATGAGCAGCTGAATTCCCTACTATCGATATTCTGAGGGTTACCATTGACCAGAAACTGAACTGGACCAGGCATATAAATACCATGGCTACCAGAGCAGGTCAAAAGCTAGGAATCCTGCGACAAGTAACTCGTCCACTTACTTGGATGAGTACAGCTGCAACAACACACAAGAAAGCTTATGTCATCCAGGACAAAGTAGCATGCTTGACTGCTATCCCTTTTACAAATGTTTAGTTTCCCCACCACTGACAAACAGTGGCAGTCATGTATACGATCTAAAAGATGCACTGAACAAAGAACAAAACAGCACGGGAAACAGGCCCACTGACCAATGTTCCTCAGGCAGCACCAAACTCTCAACCTCTATCTAGAAAAACAAGCAGTAGACACCTGGCAACACTATCACTTAGAAGTTCCAAGTCATTGAGCATCTTGACTTGGAAATATATCACGTTCCTTCATTGTTGCTGAGTCAAAATCCTGGAACTCCCTCGCTAATAATACATCGCGTATACCTGCACCACAAGGACTGCAGACGTTCAAATAGGCAACTAACCACCACCTTCTACATGGTTAATTAAGGATGGACAATGCTGACCTAGCCAGTGATGCCTACGTCCCATAAATAAATTTGAAAAATATAGATGGCAAGATAGATTGAGAGAGACTATAGGTACCCATGTGATATAACATAGACAATATGCAAAGAATGAGCATCATGACTGATAATCTATTCTGATAACCTGTGGTATTTTGCAAGAGTTTCTAAATTGTTTGTTTCTTGTAGGTACAGAAAGAAATTGAAACAAAAGGTGAATGGTATATGCCAAACTTCCTCCAGGAAAAGACATTTCACAAAATCCCTTACAAGTTTATCAAGGATGCTGAAAATCACTGTGTGCTGCATAGTGCCATTCCCATAACCTGCCCTATGAGGCTCATTCACGGTTTGGAGGACACTCGTATTCCTTGGCAGATCTCAATGAAAGTGGCGGAAATTGTTGTTGCTGAAGACGTTGATGTTATCCTTCGCAAACGTGGTCAGCATCAAATGAATGAGAAAGATGATATCAAATTAATATTAAACACAATTGATGATGTAATTGACAAACTTACAACACTGGCATAAATGAGTAGAGTTAGAAATTGATGCCAAACGTATATAATTGCAGTACTGAACCTCAAGGAAGCTACTTATAGCACCATTTCCTTAGCGTATGATTCTACGCTAAGTTATTTTGAACTGGTCATGTTTTTGGAGAATGTAACTTAGAACAAAAGGTCTTTTCTCAACAGCAGAAAATGATGCCAGCATTTTGATGAATGCCTAATATGAGGCATGAT
This sequence comes from Sphyrna mokarran, assembly GCA_024679065.1. NCBI lineage: Eukaryota > Metazoa > Chordata > Chondrichthyes > Carcharhiniformes > Carcharhinidae > Sphyrna > Sphyrna mokarran. The sequence goes on along the minus strand of JAGIQG010000010.1, from coordinate 32,397,049 downwards.
ATAATCACAAGCAGTTTGAGCAATAAACACTGTAATGTGTAATTCAATTACTAAAGATGTACAGATAGATTAAGCGTTTTCTTTCCTTTAACAGCAATGCTAAGACTTGCTGTGCAATGATTTTAATTTTCCATTGTCTGGTCATTTGTGTGGGCTAATGTGTGATAATAGGTTACGTGCCAAAATGCTCAATTTGTTTATCGATAAGAGGCTATAATTTGCAAGCACAGGAATTAAATCTGATTTTAGCTTCTGGAGAACTATTGTACAATCCCAAGCAATTTCCCAGGAACTCCCCCAATTACCTCCCCCACATCTGCAAAGGATTACTTTCATGACAGGAACTTCCCAGCCCAAAAGATTCTCCTCAATCCTTAGGGATTCCCTTGTTAGGCCTGACTCTCTTCCCTGCCCAGGTTGTACACCCCTGCTCAAATCCAACTGATTTAACTGGCTCGGCTTGTCAAGAAACCCTAAATCTGGCTGGATCTTTAAATTTCCCTGATTAATGGCAGTTAGTGCTGTAAGAAAAGGGAAGTGGGCTTCTTTACCTGTAACTCTACGGCCTTTAACATTAGACTACTGCACTGGCTAAATTTAGCCTGGCTTGAAGGTCGGGCAACATATGGTCACCTGTATTTCAAGCAGAGTGGCAATCCAACTCAGTTGCTACTCCATGGGAAATTATGGCTCAATATTAGGTATGCTAGCAGTTACAACCAAAAGATTCCTATTGTCTTAACATTATTGTCAGGCATGTTTTCCAATTACAATTCAATATTTCTTTAATCTTGTGTACGTGTTCTTTGATAAAATGATGTTGTGCCACTGTTTTTGATGATATCTACGCTTTAAGAATCAAAACTTGCATTGTATAATGTGTTTTATAGTATGCAAGGAACATTCATGAAAAATGAAATTGGTAATCTGACATCCGATAAAACTGTTTCAGGATCTCACCAGAAAAATACTCGGTGTTTCATAAATTCTTTATTGGAAGTGTATCTTTCTTTCATACTAGTTTGGGGACTTATTAGGAATGTTATGTTGATGAACTACAAAGAAATGTTTTAACTGAATGGATTCATAGAACATAGAACATAGAACAATACAGCACAGAACAGGCCCTTCGGCCTTCGATGTTGTGCCGACCAAAATAAAAAGCAATGCCCCTCCAAACTAAACCATTCCCTTCTCTTCCATATACTTATCAATTAACCTCTTAAACGCCACCAAACTTGGCGCATCTACAACAGCTGCAGGCAGGGCATTCCACTCCCTAATCACTCTTTGAGTAAAGAACCTACCTCTGATATCCGTCCTATAACTCATACCCCTTAATTTAAAGCTGTGTCCCCTCGTGCTAGCTTTCTCCATCCTAGGAAAAAGGCTATCACTGTCCACCCTATCTAAACCTCTAATCATCTTATATGCTTCAATAAGATCCCCTCTTAGCCGCCTCCTTTCTAACGAAAACAACCTCAAATCCTTCAACCTCTCTTCATAGGACCTGCCCTCCATACCAGGCAACATCCTGGTAAACCTCCTCTGTACCCTCTCCAATGCCTCCACATCTTTCTTATAATGTGGCGACCAGAACTGCACACAATACTCCAAGTGCGGCCGCACTAGAGTTTTGTACAGTTGCAACATGATGCTGCGGCTCCTAAATTCAATCCCCCTACCAATAAAAGCTAAGACTCCATATGCCTTCTTAACAACTTTATCCACTTGACTGCCTACTTTCAGGGATCTATTGACACATACACCAAGATCCTTCTGTTCCTCAACACTATTAAGAGCCCTACCATTAGCCCTATACTCTACACATTTATTGTTCCTGCCAAAGTGCATTACCTCACACTTTTCCACATTAAACTCCATTTGCCACCTCTCGGCCCAGCTCTGCAACTTGTCCAAGTCACTCTGTAAACTAAAACACCCCTCTTCACTATCTACCACTCCAATTCTACTCCATTCCTTTTTCTTTAATTTATCTTTTTAAGACTCCAGTACAGCATTGCAATATTTCACCTCTCTTCAGTTTTATGAGTACTGGTCAATAAATGAAATAGTCCATTGTGTTACTTTGATTAAATAGGACAATGTGACTATTTTTGTTATAAACTGTAATGTCAATCCTAAATGAGGAAAATTCTTCCTTCTGTTTTGTAACCACCACCCCTCCCCCACCAAAACTCTGGTTTCATAAACAATGTTAAGTACATTGTCAATTTGTTTATTTATTAATAGTTCAGATTTAGGATGTTTATCGTTACACCCCCCAGCAGTTATGACTTTTTAACTACTATTTTCAAGTAATTAAACTCGAGGAGAAAACTCTGATCTTGCACTGATGCTGCTTTTGTTATCTGCTGTGGTCAGTTTGCCTTGTAGTTCATTAAAGTATGCCTTCATCAGAAGTGTGTAGTATTTTAAAATGTTTTAAACCAGAACAAAATTTTGACAAGCTACAAAGGAAAAAAAAAATCATCAATTGTAGTTTTAATTGTGGAGAGAACAGCAAGAGATAAAAAAGCTAAAATTTTGAAAAGAGAATGCAGTATGTGTCTCAAAACCAGCTTTCCAAAACTGGCAATTTCCAAAAACTGGATATTTTCTATGTGAGAATTATTATTATTATTTGGATAAATAAAGTAATTTATCAGCGTAATGGGTCAAGTGCAGCATTAGTAAGATGACATGTCAGTATTGCTGATCTGGTTTTCTCTTGGTCCGAGCAACCTTAATCCAGCCCAAACCATCCATACCAAATGCTGGCAGGGAATCAATCCCAAGTTTGCTGTATATCGTTAGAATTTTATTTGTTAATAGAAACTCCATCACAATTGTGTGTTCTTTATTTGAAACATCAATTTAATAAGATTTGATTCCTCGTGTCCACCATTTTGCAATGCAGCAATTATTTGGGTAGTTTTACTGTTGGTGGTACTTTCTTGATTTTGTGGTCATTTATTATTTTGATAGATCAATCAAATAGAATGTTCAATGGCCTTTGCCCATTTATGTTGGATAATCTTGATCTTGTTTCTATTAGCATCATCTGGAGCACGTAAGCTAAGTAAACGTGTGGAACAAGGATATACCTGAATGGAAAGCATAAAGGCAAACTATCTGGTTGGCCCCAATACTTCATAACATTTAACTGCCCATGAAATGTTGTAACAAAGGCTCAGTGACAGACTGAAAAACAGGGAAGAAATAAATGAAAACTGGAGGTTTCTAGCAAGCCTGTTGGTCTTGATTTTTACAGAACAAAACGTGGAAAATCTCCAGGTCCAAAATCCACCTGAAGACTGAAAGATAAAGTTGGGGAACAGCTTTGCTGCCTGGTCCTAAGACTCATAAGAACTAGGAGCAAGAGTGGGAAATTCAGCCCCTCAAGCCTGCTCCGTCTAATATAATCATGGCTGATCTCACCTTGGCCTCAATTCCACTTACCTGCTTGTTCATCATAGCTCTTACTAATGAAAATCTGTCTACTTGTTTCTTAAATTTTCTTAAGCTCTGGCATCTGTTGAGGTCCTCCAATCTAAGGCAGTTCCAAATGCTGGTTCTGATGCCCTTTTGTTTTAGGTTCTCCTTAAATTGAAGCAATGGCAAAGCGAGAGCAGATAAGGTGCTCGGAATTTCTAGCACCACCTCACATTTCGCAGGCCGTAAGGGAGGTGCAAGTGTAGTTTGGAAAGGAAGATTGGCTGCCTTTATCATCAGACTATGCTCAGGGCAGTCCTAGTGTAAACAGCAGCTCCTTAGTCTCTCAGCCATTGATGCTTTTCGTTGCCATGACAACAGAGAAGAGTTCTGAACCTGGACAGGAGAACTCGATTGGCCTGAATCCCCCTCATGGTCAGAAGAGGACCGCCAATGTCACCCCAGGCCATGGGGAACAGGATCAATAGTTTGCCTCCCCTTAGCTGCAGGCACAGGAGGAATCCTAAGGAAGAGCATATATAAGAAATTTGCGAATATAATGGCTGCATTTGGATCTCAAAGGTAAATAGAACATCTAAATTTTAAGTCTTGCATCTGTTGTACCTTAAAGGATTAAAACATTTTATGTTAAATCTTTCAATCATGTTCTGCAGCGCTCACAGCCTCAGCTCTCATTATTGCTGCGCTGTTTGTAGAAGCCCGTTTATTGCTCCTTTGCTGGTTTAAATGGGGTTTGTTTATTTTTACTATGGGATTTTTTAATGCATTTTTAGGAGAAAGATTATTGGCAAATCCTGTGTTTTTGGATAGTTTTTTTTCCCCCCTAGGGAATTTAAGGTTTCATTTTCTGTTTCACTTGTTTTAGTTTTAGAATGGACATCAAGCTGAGAAGAAGTATTTCTCATTCTTCCTGGTTTTGGAAATTCTGCCGGTTAGCTGAAAGCAAGACTTCTACACTTTCTGGAGTAGAAAATCTGTTGTTGGTGGCTCAACCAGAGAATCTTCCTTGTCTTCTGGGAAGCTGTTCTGACTTCACACTGTTTCCGGGTATCCAGAGGACTGCTAGAAGTTACAAAGCCGAGAAGTCTGTGTTTCAATTCTCCAACCAAGGACTCAGTTCCAGTATGATGTGAGCATTAGTCCTTGCTGTGCTAAACATGTGGAAAGGGTTTTGTCTTTGGGAAGTTTTGTTTGATTAGAACATTTTAGATGTATTTAAGGGTTATGCATTGTCATTATTGTTTTGCTTGTAATTGATAAAAGTTATTGCTAATTGTTTTTCTATACATGTTAACTATATTTTAAAACTTTCTTTGATTTAAAAAAAAGCTCCCTAGTGGGTCATTTGAATCATACCCGAAGTGAACTGTATCATGCTTATCCTAGCCAAATTCAAAGTGCAAAGCCTTATGATCCAGGTGGACTTCATAAAACACTTTGAAGTTTGTGACCTGAATTAAATCTATCTCCTTCCAATTCTTGATACGGTTATATCCCTGTTCCCATTGGTTTTGAAGGTCAGTCCCCAGTGCAGCTGATGCTTTACCCTTGTGCCTCAACTCAGAACAAATGAGTAGAAATGAAGAAGGAAACAGCATGGCTGCAGCAAAGTCGGGTTTATTGATAGAGACCCAGCACATGATACGCATTATATGAAATGTCTGTATTAACAATTCCCTAGGTTGCTTCACATATCTCATTGCACCCTGCCTGTGCTCCCTCTGTGTCCCTGGTTAGGAACCTTATCCAAATCCACATCACCATCCTCTGTTAGTTGCATTGAGACAGTGAAACAACATGAAGACACTAATCTTACAGTCCAATGTCTTAGGTCCCAATTTTATGCCCCACTTGCTGCCTCTCCTCTTTCAAAAGAGCCTCTAAAAATTCTAGCCCGTGTTTTTATGCATTTTAATGATTTATTTTCAGATCTTTATGCAACATAACATCTGTTTTCCTGAAGTTGATTGAATAAATATTGGCACGGATGCTAATCTTCAAATAGTGGTAGCAGATCATTTTACCTGAGAGGGCATTTGGCTCTGGGTTTAACATCTCACCTGAAAGAAAACACTTCAGAATCTATAGCACTGCTTCAGTGCTAAAGTGTCAGTCCAGATTGTGCGTTCATGTCTCTGGTGTGGAACCTGAACTCTCAATCTTTTAACATACAATTTCAGCCTCCACTGAACCATGATTGACTATTTTAGTTCTGGTAAGAAGCCATTATTTGCCTTCATCACGTGTGCAGCAGCTGGGTCACCTGCTATTGAAACCTGTCAGATTTTCAAAAAAAGAAAATTGGATGAGATCTATAATAGATTCTCTCGTTGCTTCAATGGCTGAGTGGTCAGAAAACAAAAAGATTGGTTCATAGTCCTGTGTGATGTTAAGCCAAGTCTCCATTTGCATAACCAGTTGAAAATACTGCATATGAAGTCAGTGTTAAAGTTTTTTTTTTATTATCACAAGTAAGGCTTACATTAACATTGCAATGAAGTTACTGTTAAATTCCCCTAGTCGCCACACTCCAGTGCCTGTTCGGATCAGTGCAACTAAACCATTGAGTGTTGGAAGGATGGATGGAGGATTGACTTTGTCAATCACTTGTCCTAAAAACACTTGAATGTATTCTCAAGTGTCAAAATTGTTTGATGACCTAGACTGCCCAGACTTGTTTTACATATTGAGATTTGGCTTGCAAGTTCTAAGTTGATTTTTATATCTATGTTTGGGGTCTGCCTTTGGTTGCAGAATACTGCATTTGGTATAAAGGAATTCTCTCCGGCCAACCCAATGAAGCTGAGTTTTAAGTTTGCTGTCAATGTTGAGTTGGGGCATTAAGAACCTTGGTGTTGAGGATTTTATCCTGCACCTGATGTTGCAACTAGATTCCAGATAGCGAAGATGGAATGCCTCCAGTTATTTTGCTTGATGTCAGCAGGTTGTCCAAATCTGTACCCATAAAAAAGTGATGTAAGAACCACTGCCTGGTAGATGTGCGGAATTTATCTCGGAACAAAGATCAACGCTTTTTCTACTGTCTGAGTGAGCCTGCCACATGCTGAGCTCGTGTTTGATTTTGTTATCCGGCATAGTGTTAGTGAAGACTACTCCTAAAATAACAAAACCTCTGCACTGATCAATTCACACCACTAATTTGCTGTACAAGTAATAAAAGTAAAAATGGCCTCTGAAAGCTAATGCTATGGCAATATTCAGAGTTGGAAATTTGCTGAGTTAGAACATAGAACGTTACAGCACAGAACAGGCCCTTCGGCCTTTGATGTTGTGCCGGCCAATATAAAAAGCAATGCCCCTCCAAACTAAACCATTCCCTTCTCTTCCATATACTTATCAACTAACCTCTTAAACGCCACCAAACTTGGCGCATCCACAACTGCTGCAGGCAGGGCATTCCACTCCCGAACCACCCTTTGGGTAAAGAACTACCTCTGATATCCGTCCTATAACTATCACCCCTTAATTTAAAGCTGTGTCCCCTCGTGCTAGCTTTCTCCATCCTAGGAAAAAGGCTATCACTGTCCATCCTATCTAAACCTCTAATCATCTTATATGTTTCAATTAGGTCCCCTCTTAGCCGCCTCCTTTCTAACGAAAACAACCTCAAATCCCTCAGCCTCTCTTCATAAGACCTGTTCATAAGACAGTTGGTGGAAAGTATGCTGCAGCTGGCCTTTGTGCCCCTGGAAATGTTGGTTGGAATACTGTGGAATTATGGATCAGGTTTGGCATTAATATGACTGGCCGTTGAATATATATAAATAATTACTACATGTAAACATAGACATCAATTGTAAATTTAAGATATCAAGAGAGGACAGCCAAGTGGAATGTGTAACTTTTCATACATGGAGAGTCTTCGATGCTGCCAGATTCTAGATGACCACTTGTGTAGGGCATACTCCCAGCTGGAGCACCAAGTTTTGGAGCTTGAGCAGCAGCTGGAGACACTAGTGCATCCATGAGGCTGAAAGTTGCATGAATAGCATGTTTAGAGAGATGATGACAGCACAGTTCAAGGGACTACAGGAAGAATGACAATGGATGAACACCAGACAGCGCAGAAAGGACAGACAAGTAGTCCAGGAGTCCCCTGGGGTCCCATTCATTAAGCATATTCCATGTGGAAGCTGATGAGAGCACTGGTACCTTGGAGTGTAGTCAGAGCAAGTTTCTGACACCACAGTGGCTTGACTGTACAGGTGGATGGAAGAAGAAAGGAAGAGCAATGGTGATAGGGGATTCTTTAGTCAAGGGAGCAGACAGGCATGTCTGCAGGCGCAGACATGACTCTAGGATGGTGTTGCTTCCCAAGTGTCAGAGTCACAGATGTCACTGAAAAACTGCACAGCATCTTAAAAAGGGAGGGTGTTGAGATAGAGGTCATGGTCCATACTGGTATCAATGATATGGGCAAAGTGAGGAATGAGATCTTGCATCAAGAAGTCAGGACAGTAGATTAAAAAGGGTGCAGAGGAGGTTTATCGGGATGTTGCCAGATATGGTGGGAAGGTCTTATGAGGAAAGGCTGAGGGACTTGAGGTTGTTTTCGTTAGAGAGAAGAAGAGGTGACCTAATTGAGGCATACAAGATGATCAGAGCATGATAGTTAGCATGGATAGTGATGGCTAACACAAGGGGACATAGCTTTAAATTGGAGGGTGATAATTATAGGACGGATTCCGGGTATCCAGGGTACCCTGGATGTCAGGGTAGGCTCTTTACTCAGAGGGTAGTAAGTGTGTAGAATGCCTGCCTGCAGCAGTTGTGGACTTGCCAACTTTAAGGATGTCCAAGTGTCATTGGATAGGCATATGGATAATATTGGAATAGTTTAGGTTAGAGGGTCAGTAGATTGATTCCACTGGTTGGCGCAACATCGAGGGCCAAAGGGCCTATACTACGCTGTAATGTTCTATGGAAGAGGTTAACCAGGAGAAGAGTAGGCCCATTAGAGAGCTAAGGGGCAATATATGCGAAGCCACAGATCATTAGAAGGGTGTTAAATGAATATTTTTCTTCAGTCTTCACTCAGAAAAAGGAGAAAGTAAGTACAGAATTCAAGAAAAGGCACAGTGAGAAACTTGTGTGGAACCTGACGAAGGGACATTGTTTCCAAAAACTTGTGGGATTACTATCAAATAAACTGGTTGGACTCTAACCTGGTGTTGTAAGACTTCTTACTGTGTTTACTCCAGTCCAACGCTGGCATCTCTATATCGTGGGAGAAATGCCAGAGGACTGGAGGATGGCAATTGTGGTTCACTTTTCAAGAAGGGAGATAGAGACAAACCAGGAAATTACAGACAGGTGAGTCTCAAGTCATTGGTAAGCAATTATTGAAGAAAATGCTGAAAGAGAGAATTAATAACCACTTGGAAAGGCGTGGCTCATTTAGGGATAGTTAACATAGCGTTGTCTGAAGGATGTCATGCCTAACAAATTTGTTACAATTTTTTTGAAAATGTGATCCGTTGTGAGTATGACGGAAGTCCAGTTGATGTAGCTTATATGGATTTTAGCAGAAGGTCCCACATGGGAAATTTTTTGAAAAGATTAAAGCATGTGGAATTCAGGCAAACTTGGCAAGATGGATCAGAAACTGGCTTAGTAATGGGAAACAAAGTGTTAGTGGCTGAAGACTGGCTTCCAGTCACTAAAATAATGTCCAGTGGCGTACTACAACGATCAATAATGGGACTCTTATTGTTTGTTATTTACATGAAGACGAAAATGTGAAGGGAATGTTAAACAAGTGTGCAAAGAATAGCAAGATTGGTAGGGTTATTAATAATAAAGAAGATGGTTCAGGATTACAGGAAGCAATAGATGGGTTGGTCAAATGAGCAGAGCAGTGGCAAATGTTTAACCCTGATAAGTGCGAGGTGACACACTTTGGAAGAATATCTATTTGCTACTTATCTTTACCAGACTTTCTTTGCTCATGGTATGTGATCTGGTGGAATAATTAATTATGAAACACACACTATTTGACAATGGGCAAATAATTAAAAACTTCCACAATGAAGGCATATATGACACTTGCTTTTATCAGTTGTGGCATAGAGTTTAAGAGCATGAGTTAATGATGGAGCTGTACAGAACATTGGTTAGGTACAGCTGAAATACTGTGCGGTTTTGGTCACCTCACAGTAGGAAGGATGCGCTAGAGGAGGTACAGAGGATGTTCACTGGCATGTTGCCTGGGATGGAGTATTTGAGCTATAAGGAGAGACTGGATAGGTTTGAATGTTTTTTTTTTAAAGAGCAAAGAAGGCTGAGGGGATCATGATTGAGATGCTCAAAATTGAGGGGTACGGACAGGCTGTTCTCCTTAGTTGAGGGATCAATCACGAGGGGGCATAGTTTTAGGTGAGGGGCAGGAGAGTTAGAGGGGACTTGAGAAAAAAACTTCTTCACTCAGGGTGGTGAGAATTTGGAATACACTGCCTGGGAAGGTAGTGGACCAGAAACTTTGCAATCTTTAAAAAGTATTTGGATGAGCACTTGAAATAGCACATCATTCAAGGATATGGGACAAGTGCAGAAAATAAGATTAACATGCCTTTAGTGGTAGTTGTTGTTGGTGCATACTCGATAGGCTGAAGGGCCTTTTCTGGACTGTAAAGAAAGAAATCATTTGAACTATACCTAGTGTATAGTCCTCATCAATGGAAGAATGGCAAGAAGAGAATGGTGTTGAAGAGTTGAATATTTTATCATTTCCAATAGCTTTAGATGTTTAAATTGATTTAGAAAGTGACTCCTAGGGGAGATGCAGAGAAGCTATTTCTCTGATAGTAGAATCCAAAATGGGGAAATAACCATAAAATTAGACGTGCCTATTTGGAGTGAAATCAAAAAGCACTTTTTCTCACAAATGATAACAGAGATCTTGACCTCTCCTGGATCAAATGTAATTTTCAAGAACCGTAGTAAAATAAATTACCCAGAAGTAATATTCAGTTTGTTTGCACTTAAGCAATGAATATTCTTGAGGAATACATTGAAGAACCCTATAGTTGGCCTAGGGCAGAATAAGCAGAAGCAAATAGCTATTTGCTATTATCTCTACCAAGCTTTGTTTGTTAAAGGTATGTGATAGCCTTAGAAGTTTACAGCATAGAAACAGGCCCTTCTGTCTGCCTTATCCATGCTCTCCCCCTTTTTTAACCACTATGTTAATTCCAAATACCTGCGTTTGCCTATATCCCTCTTACCCATGTAACTGTCTAAATATTTTTTAAAAGACAATTGTACCTGCTCTACTACCACCTCTGGTAGTTTATTCCAGACACTCACTACTCTCTGTGGAAAAAAAAAATGCCCTCTGGATCCTTTTGTATCTTTCCCAGTCACCTTAAACCTATGCCCTCTAATTTTAGACTCCCCTACCTTTAGGAAAAGATGTTAATGATGTTGACCATCTAGCTGATCTATGCCCCTCATTACTTTGAAAACTACCTGGTAGGATAATTTTTGTGAAATACACAATAGAACATAGAACAGGCCCTTCAGCCCTCATTGTTGCGCTGACCTGTGAAACCAATCTAAAGCCTATGTAACCTACACCATTCCTATATCATCTATATGTTTATCCAATGACCATTCAAATGCTCTTAATGTTGGCGAGTCCACTACTGTTGCAGGCAGGGCATTCCTAGCTCTTATTACTCTGAGTAAAGAATGTACCTCTGATCTCTGTCCCATATCTATCACCCCTCAATTTAAAACTATGTCCCCTTGTGCTAGCCATTCCATCCAAGGAAAAAGGCTCTCATTGTCCACCCTATCTAATTGTCTGGTCATCTTGTGTTTCTTTTTATAGGCCGGTGAGTTTGACGTCAGTGGTAGGAAAGCTGTTGGAGGGGATTCTTAGAGATAGGATGTATAGGCACTTGGAGCGTTGCAATTTGATTAGGGATATGCAGCATGGATTTGTTAAGGGGAGGTCGTGCCATACAAATCTGGTAGAATTTTTTGAGGAAGTGACGAAATCAGCGGATGAAGGGCGAGCCATTGATGTTGTCTATTTGGATTTTAGTAAGGCGTTTGACAAAGTCCCTCATGGGAGGTTAGTCGAGAAGGTCAAGGCAAATGGGATACAAGGACAGGTAGCTAGATGGATAAGTAACTGGCTTGGTAATAGGAGACAGAGAGTAATAGTGGAAAGGTGTTTCTCTAGCTGGAGGTCGGTCACTAGTGGTGTGCCGCAGGGCTCGGTACTGGGACCTCTTCTATTTGTAATCTATATAAATGACTTGGAAGAGGGAGTAAGTGGAGTGATCAGCAAGTTTGCAGACGATACAAAGATGGCTGGACTTGCGGGTAGTGAGGAGCATTGTCAGGCGATGCAGCAGGGCATAGATAGGCTGGTAGCTTGGGCAGATAGATGGCAGATGGAATTCAATCCTGATAAATGTGAGGTGATGCATTTTGGGAGAAAGAATGTAAGGGGGAGGTATATGATAAAGGGTAGACCTATTAAGAGTATAGAAATGCAGAGGGACCTGGTGGTGCAGGTGAACAAGTCTCTGAAGGTGGCAGAGCAAGTGGAGAAGGTTGTGAAGAAAGCATATAGTATGTTAGCCTTTATAGGAAGGGGTATAGAGTACAAGAGCTGGTCTTTAATGTTGCAGTTGTATAAAACGCTGGTTAGACCTCATTTGGAATACTGTGTCCAGTTCTGGTCGCCTTACTACCGGAAGGATGTGGAGAGTGCGGAGAGAGTGCAGAGGAGGTTTACCAGGACGCTGCCTGGTATGGAAGGTCTGAGTTACGAGGAGAGATTAGGCAAATTGGGACTGTTTTCCTTAGAAATACGTAGACTTAGAGGAGATCTGATAGTGGTGTACAAGATTTTGAAGGGGATTGATAGAGTAAACAGGGTTAAGCTTTTTCCTAGGGTGGACTCAAATAGCATGAGGGGTCACGGTCTTAGGGTGAGGGGGGGTAAGGTATAATTTGGATGCTAGAGGGAGTTTTTTCATACAGAGGGTGGTGGGGGTATGGAATGCGCCGCCAAATAAAGTGGTGGAGGCAGGTACTCTGGAGTTATTTAAGAAATACTTAGATGGGCACATGAACAGAATGGGAATGGAGGGTATAGAAAACTGATTTAAAATAGGGATCGTGAGCCTTGGGAGTTCCCTGGGAAGTGTGTAAATAGATGATGATATCGATGTACTTGTTTTTATCCTACAGGTGCTTTGGTCCACCTTGTTGCCTAACGAGGGGCATACACGCAATGGGTGGTGAGAGGACTGCTCTTGGATCTTTTTTGAGAGCATCCTACTGCTTCATGTTGTTAGTGTATGCTTGACCTGGACCATCTGATGGGCAACACGACAGCTTAGTGACTATCGCTGTGCTGTGCAGATACATGGATTTGGGCCTGTCTGTGGGAGTTTGCGCGTTGTTCCTGTGCTTGCATGGGTTTTCTCCGGGAGTTCCAGTTTCCTCCCACATCCCAAAGATGTGCTCTTAGGCTAATTGGCAAAACAAATTCTCCCTAAATTGTCTCAAATTTGGTTTTTAATCCATAGATCTATAAACATGGACAAGGATCGCGGGTGGAGGTGGGAACATTGGGGTGGTGGCAAGGGCTCATTGGGCCGAAGGGCCTGTTTCCCGTGCTGTTTTGTTCTTTGTTCTATTGAGTCATCTCTTAGCCTCCTCCTCTCTAACAAAAACAGCCTCAAGTCCCTCGGCCTTTCCTGATAAGATCTTCCCACCATACTAAGCAACATTCTGTTAAATTTCCTCTGCGCCTTTTCCAATGCTTCCACATTCTTCCTATAATGTGGCAACCAGAACATGTAGCTTACCTATTCAATATTTGACAATGGACAAATAATTACAAATTTCCAAATGTTTTCCTAGCAGGTGGACTGAATATAGAACCCGGTTGTAGTCCATAGAGAAGTAATACATGTAATGACACGTGGCTTACCTGTCCATGACTATAAAGGAACGAAATTAGGACACCAGATGATGGGTGTACAGGACTTTATGAAAATAGGGACATGGGCAGCAAAACTTTAGAAGATCCAAGTTTACAAGACAACTGCATTGTAGTAAGCCTCCTTGATAACAATTCACAAACCTGTTTGACCACAAAATAAAAGGAATTTAACAAGAGACATCTCAGTATATGTATGCTTGACTCTATTTTAATACAGAGTTGTCTTTGTTTGAAACTGTACCAAACCAACATGAAAATCCCATTTCTATAACACAACTATATGCAATTATTAACCCATTCAGCCATATTCTAAGCAAAGGAGATTGGCAACTTTGATAGCAAAATGTGTTAAAGGCCTTATGTTGAGAATCTCTGTGCTTGATGGTACAATGTTGTTTTGGTATTTATCATTATTTTTGATATTGCAGATTATATACAAACAAGGAACTAATGATACATTGTTTGTTTTAATGTGCTATATTAAGTACCTGAGTCCATATTCCAGCTTATTTCTGTTCAATTGTTTTTGCACTTCAGTGTTTTCGCAAGACAGCCACTCAGACTGTGGCTGTAATTTGTGTTTTGTCAGCAGTTCAAGGAGCTTAACAGACATCTTCGGGCTACTTAAGATGCAGGAGCTCACAGCACTTGATTAACGTTAGCAATTTTGAAGCACACGAGGAATGATCACCAAGAACTGGTGTTCCCAGTGAGGACTATTATTTACAGGGAGTACAGCTGGTAAAACTGAAGACGTAAGGCTTGTGGTTTTCCAACCATTCATTTTAATCAAATAGAGCATTACAAGCTGCAAACCCTCAATTGTACAAAACCTGAGCATTCGATTGTAAGATTGCCCCGAGGGAGAGCAGAAGAGGGAGAAAGAACTTTTCAGGTGAATATTTTTTGAGGGGCAATTCCAGGTGATGGAATGGATAGAGTTGGCAACATTATGGGAATGCCATCATGTGCCAACACATTTCTTGCTTTGTCGCTCACAGATTCATACAAAGGCACTCGCGTACACATCTTTATGATGGGTCCTGCTCCTGGCCCTATTCTCGCTTCAGTTCTAACTCCCACTTCCACTCTGTGCTCCTGCTCTGACACCTTTGCTTCCGCTTTCACTCAGGACTCTACTCTCGCTTCAGGCCCCACTCCCAAATGAACTATCCTTGCAGCCTTGGAAATTGCAATTGAAAACTTATTTTCTAACTCCTTTCTACTAGATAATCAAGTGCAAGGAGAAACTAATCTGTGATTGAACAAGCAGCTTTATAGCATCTGTTATATCTCCAGCAGTGTTTGAGGGTTTGATTCTGGCTTCTTGGCCTGTTGGACAAGCCTGTTCTCAGAATAGGCATTTGAAGTCTAGCAGTTCATGGGGATGATTATTCTTTGTCGCAGTGCATTTTGTATCTTCCACCTTTGACTTACTTTGTGATTAGCTGAGAGAACCATAACTTTCTTATCTGTTCTGGGTCTAGTGGATGGTATCTCTGTGAAAGAAAGGAAATTTCTGTTGTGTATAACCTTCCTCAAAATCTAAAGACTGAATTTCCACTACTTTTAAATAAAAGATTGAAGAGCGTTGTTGGAAAGAAAGTGAGTCATTCAACTGGTAAGCATCATCTGTTTTTACTAAAATTCTGAGCAATATACCAACAATATCACTCAATAAGATATTTTGAGAGACAGGATCTACAGGCATTCAAATATGCAAAGACTGCTTAGAGACTGTCAGCATGTCTTACAAATTTGATTGAATTTTTTGGAAGTGGTAACCAAGAAGGGAGATGAGGACAGTGCAGTTGATGTTGTCTACATGGACTTTAGCAAGGCCTTTGACAAGGTACCGCATGGTAGGTTGTTACACAAGGTTAAATCTCATGGGATCCAGCATGATGTAGCTAAACGGATACAAAATTAGCTTGATTACAGGAGCCAGAAGGTGGTTGTAAAAAGTTGTTTTTCAAATTGGAGGCCTATGACCAGCAGTGTGCCTTAGGAATCAGTGCTGGGTCACTGTTATTTCTCATTAATATAAATGATTTGGATGAGAATATAGGAGCCGTGGTTAGTAAGTTTGCAAATGGCACCAAGCTTCGTGGCATAGTAGACAGTGAAAAAAATTATCTCAAATTGCAATGCGATCTTAAACAATTGGCCCAGTGTGCTGACGAATGGCAGATAAAGTTTAATTTAGATAAATGTGAGGTGATGCATTTTATAGATTGAATCAGAGCTGGACTTACTCAGTTAATGGTAGGGTGTTGGGGAGAGTTACAGAACAAAGAGATCTAGGGGTATATGTTCATAGCTCCTTGAAAGTGGACGAATGGTGAGGAAGGTATTCAGCCTGCTTGGTTTCATTGGTCAGAACATTGAATACAGGAGTTGTACAAGATATTGATAAAGCCGCACTTGGAATACTGTGTATAGTTCTGGTCACTCTATTATAAGAACATAAGCACATAAGAATTAAGCCCCTCCAAGCCTGCTCAGCCATTCAATAAGGTCATGGCTGATCTTTTCAAGAACTCAGCTCCACTTACCTGCCCACTCATCATAACTTTAATTTCTTTTCTGTTCAAAACTTTATCTTTCCTTGCTTTAAAAACATTCAATGAGATAGCTTCAGCTGCTTTACTGGGCAGGGAATTCCACAAATTCAAAATCCTTTGTGTGAAGAAGTTCCTCCTCAACTGAGTCCTAAATCTGCTTCCCCTTATTTTGAGGCTATGCCCCCTGGTGCTAGTTGCACCCGCCAGTGGAAACAACTTCCCTGCTTCTATCTTATTTATTCCCTTCCTATCTTATATATTTTTATAAGATCTCCCTCCAATCTTCTGCATTCCAATGAATATAGCCCCAGTCTACTCAGTCTCTCCTCATAAGCCAACCCTCTTAACTCCCTAGTGAATCTGCAGTGCCAGTATATCCTTTCTCAAGTAAGGAGACCAAAACTGTACACAGTACCCCAGCTCTGTGGCCTCACCAATACCTTATACAGCTGCAACATGACCTTGCTGTTTTTAAACTCCATTCCTCTCGCAATGAAGGACAAAATTCCATTTGCCGCCTTAATTATTGCTGCACCTGCAAACCATCTCCTTGAGATTCCTGCACAAGGTCACCCAGGTCCCTCTGCACAGCAGCATGTTGCAGTTTTTTACCATTTAAATAATAGTCCATTTTGTTGTTTATTCCTACCAAAATGTATGAGTTCACATTTACCAACATTGTAGAAAATATATTATTAAACTAGAAAAAGTACAGAAAAGATTTACTAGGATGCTATCGGGACTTGATGGTTTGAACTATAAGAGGCTGGACAGACTGGGACTTTTTTCTCCGGAGCTTAGAAAGCTGAGAGGTGATCGTATAGAGATCTATAAAATAATGAGGGGCATAGATCAGCTGGATAGTCAATATTTTTTCCTAAAGTTAGGGGAGTCTAAAAGTAAAGGACATAGATTTAAGGTGAGAGGGGAGAGAAAGAAAATGCCCAGAGGGGCAATTTTTTCACTGAAGATGGTGAATGCTTGAAACAAGCTACCAAAGGTAGTGGTAGAGACAGGTACAAATTTGTCTTTTAAAAAGCATTTACACAGTTGCATGGTTAAGAGAGATATGGGCCAAATGTGGACAATTGGGACTAGCTTAGGGTTTGATTAAAAAAAAAAGGGCGGCATGGCCAAGTTGCTATAAACTTCTATGATTGCATGGTAAGCTTCATCTCTGTTTTTTCTAAAATTCTGAGCAACATTATCACTCAATAAGGATATACATTGATTACAAAGAATATAAATGGCAACCATTGCAGCTAAGAAGGACTATAATCCTGTCTTTGATTCTATGCTGGACCTTATAATTTGATGTCCAATGGATAAAAAGAAGCCTGTTGAGGTCAGTGACACCACAATACAAGCATCTCAAAATAACTTTCCTGGAGTTTCTATCCTCTGGTTGGTTTGGTGGGCTTTCGTGGATAGATGGCCACATGCCTACCCAATCTATGGAATCACATAGAATATTATATCCTCATTAAATGTTCTAATATTGGGCTGCTTCATATACTGGACCACCTAAACTAAAAGAGCAGAAGGAGGCATTTTGGCCCATCCAGCCTACTGTCATTCAATGAGATCGTGACGGATTTGATATGATAACCACACTTGCAAACTGAATGCCAAATTTTACCATGTTATGGTCACTGTTTCCTAGGGGCTCTTTTGCTCTAAAATTGTTCATTAACTTGCCTTATTACACATTGCTAGGTACAAAATAGCTTGCTCCCAAGATGGATCTACAACATATTGTTTTAGGAAATAATCTTGAATGCTATCTTATGAATTCTACTTCTTCCAATTTGATTTTCCTAACCTACATGAAGAGAAAAGTACCAATGATTAGTGTCCTTTTTAACATCCCCTTATTATCTTCTAATTTATTTATTTTCCATTCTATTGATTACTCCCACTACTGTCTTCTTGTTCTTGTTATTTCTTACGTCTATCACTATCTATGTGGTGTCAGTAGAAAGTTCTTTAGCAGCTGTCCCTGTAGATTTTTGAACTTTTAAAAAGTACAGAAATCAACAATTGGCTGTAGAATCATTCCCAACAAGCAGAAGAAGTCAACAAGCCACCAATCTGTACAGAAATCATGATGTCTTTAAATAGCTCATCTTTAATTAGGAAGCAAGAGGCTTCCTGCTGCTTGACATGTGTTCAGTTGTAGTTAGCCTAAATAGTGTGTGTCAGCTAGAATTCCAAAATGACAGTGCTTATATCAGAACAACTTGGCATGTTGAGTAGCATGGATCTCAAAAACAGGCATTACTGAGCCCAATGTCTTGCTTCCTGTGTTTACAACTTGCCACTTGAAAACTTGAGCAGGTCGTGTACGCTCATAAATACCTGACAATATGTTTAGTAAAGGGAAGTAGCCGAAAGAGCAGCGTATGCCTATGTTCAGGAGTCAGTAAATAAAGGCTTTTTGACTGTTCATTTCCATGAGTAGAGAAATAATTCTTCATATTCAACTCCTGTGGCTAATTTATATGGGTGAAAGACAACTTAGCAAAACATGTAACTTTCTTTTTCTTGAGCAAGTTTTTCCAATGAAGATGCATTGCAATTTCATGCAGAAATCCTCCTGCTGTTGAGCTGCCATTGATATAATGACAACTGATTGCTATCCATTGAACTCTCAATCACTAGATTTGCTTGCTGCCATCATTCACATCATAATTTGACTGAAATATTTGTGATGGATTAGTAATAATTCAAGATATCTTGTAATGACTGGAGAGTCCATTTTTGTATTCTGCAATCACCTGACAGTAAAAGGTTCTGATGATCGGTCATTGACCTGAAAGATTTAACTCTCTCCACTGGTGCGGTCTGATTTGCTAAGCATTTTTTCCTTTCATTAAAATATTCTTCCTGGTGTGAACGGGTCATTGCTGGGCATGAGGCAAACAGTTGAATGTTATTTATGTATATCAGATGTTAACACTTGTACAAAACCCAATCAATTAATCAATTAAAGAAAAGATTAACAGTTAATAATTATTGCACTGACAACATATTAGCTTACATTTTTCATTGGCCAGATGGACAGAAGCAATATACCATATTAATCAAAGTCATACACAGAGAAGCTGTGATAATATGTACTAACATGCCAACTGGTCAACAAGACACCCATCTGTTACAGTTTACAGAAATAAAGTCATTGCCTGTGTGTGACAAGATAAAGGTAGCTTGTGGAACAACTTACAATACCTAGGGAAAACCCAGTATATTTTCAATGCCTGGCTAAAATGCAAATTAAAGAACATATTTTCTTGCCTAAAGTAGAATAAACTCTTATGGTCTGCTTTTCAAATCTAGTTGTATTACTCCTAGCAACCATGAATTCTGCCTACTGCTGGACTCACTCCTGTTTCTCTTGTTGTAATATGCCTTGTTGTAACTGCAGCATGATATCATTAGAAAGTAAATACATCATATGATCCAGTTTTAGTTTTGCTTTTGCTTTCAGCAGAGGACATGTACAAACACGCAGACACAACTCTGATGTCTTAACATATATACAGAGGCATAAAACTTTATCATAAGCCTAGTCCCAAAGGATTTACCTATAACATATTAGACAATTCCTTATGAGCAATTAGTGCCTTTGTATCATTATAAAAACACAAGCTCCCTGGGGAGATAAAACAAGGTATTTGCTGCTCAAGTTCCAGGCTGAACAAGCTGGAGTTTAATATTCAGTGTTTAACTGGAAGACCAATATCAGGCTGAACGGAAGTTGGCCTGGGAAAGGTCTTCATGAACTCTCAAAAAACTTTTGAGACAACACAGACTTACCCTATTAAATTAGCAGTGAGCAGGTTCATTCTAGCTTCTGCCAGCCATTGGGATTTGTGAATCTCAAATACGTGAATTATCCCGGATTTCAAAATAACATGAGAGAAAAAAACTAAATTTATCCGGAATGCTGTGGCAAGACCACAAATAGCTTACACGTTCTGGAGTCTCATGATGAGAGCTGAAATAACTAACACAATCCAGAATATCCTGGAGAAAGCTGAAATAACTAACACAATCTGAAATACTATGGTTAGCTGGAATAACAAATTCAATGCAAGAAGGAATGGATAGAAATGCACATAGATGTAGAAAACTATAGAATCAGATGATTCTCAGTAGATCAGATGAATTTGGAGGTTCTTCAAATCACTCACCGTTCTGATATTTGCTGTTCCTTCAGTGTTGCTGGGTTGCATTCCTGAAACTTCCTCCCTATCAGTAATGTGGGTGTATCTCATGGACTGTAGCAAATCAAGAAGGCAACTTGCCATCACCTTCAAACAGACAACGCAGGTTGGGGAATAAAAGCTAGCCCAGCCCGTGAAGCCTATATCCCTTCCATGAATCCACAAAAACATTTATCCCTTTACAACAATCATTCAGTCTTATTGTTTTTCTCTACTGGCATAGACTCAATATCTTTTTTGGGAAAGTGTGAAGTAGAATTTCATTATCCTTTATACAAAAAATAGTGTTGGTATTACTGTTGAATAATCTGGCTTTAATTTTAAGATTATGCCATTCTGTTGAGGTCTCTCATACCACAATCTTGATTTTCCTTTTAAACACCTCAAACACTCCACTTAGATAATTTCTTATACTCCAGGTAACATAGTCCTAAATATGCAACCGTCCTCATGAGTGCGGAATTACAGCGCAGAATTGCTGAGCAGAGATTGATAGCCAAGTTCCGCACACGAGGACAGTCTTAACAGGGATCTTGGCTTCATGTCACACTATCTGTAACCCCCTGTAACTTGTCTGGATTAGCAAAAAACCTCACTTACTGTGCTGTCTGGAGAAAATACACAATTCTCTAACCAATGCTCAGGATTCCCTTCACACACATTGTCAGCCACTTTAACGCTTGAATAGCAGGTTAGATGTAAGGATTCACATTCTAATCAGCAATCTGTAACTGTCTGTGTGGATATGAGTGCCTCTGCAGATCAGAACACTGCATTTGCCTGATGAAGGCTGTAAAGTCGAAAGCTTGCGGATTTACTATCAAATAAATTGGTTGGATTTAAAATTGGTGTTGTAAAACTTTACTGAGTTTACCCCAGTCCAACGCTGGCATCTCTACATCATGACAAAAAATATGTACAGAGCTTTCACCTGGATGGTGAATTTGAATCAGAATACTAAGCAAGTGAGGCAGTGATGTTCTGATATTGTCCCTGGATTAAAAACCCAGGGCATCTGGATTTGAATTCCACCATGGCAGAAATTGGGAATTAAAAGTCCTATGATAACTATGAAACCATTGTTGATTGTTGTAAAAACCCATCTGGTTCACTGATATCCATTAGGGCTGGAAATCTGTCACCCTTAACTGCTTTGGCCTGCATGTGACTTGACCCACAGCAATGTGTTTTACTCCTAAATGTTCTCAGGGATTGGTAATAAATCATGGTCCAGCCAGCGATGCCCACATCCCATGAAAGTATAAAAAAAAGTAGAGAAGGCACTATTTGGCAGGTTTCTATATTTTAAGATAAATATTCAAGGTTTAAGAACATGAGAGATAGGAGTAGGAGTAAGCCATTTGCCCTTTGTATCTGCCCTGCTGATCCAATTGTAGCTTTATGTCCACATTCCTACCGGTCCTCCACTCCCATAGACCATAGCCCTTTGCTCCCATGTAGGTAGAAAATTGGTCTACTCATCTTTGAATATATTCAATTATCAAGTGTCCAGTGGAGTAGAGACTTCCAAAAATTAACAAGTTCCGAGAGAAGAAATCTTCCCTTCCTCCAATCTCTATCTTAAATGGGAGACCCCTTATTCTGAAACTGTGCCCCCCCAATTCTAGATTCCCTCATTTCATTTGTTTTAATAAGATCACCACTCATTCTTCTAAACTCTAACTATTATAGGACCAATCTTTCTTCAGAAAATAATCCATTTCGGAATCAACCTCATGAATCTCATCTGAACTGCCTCCGATGCAAGTACATCCTTCCTTAAACAGAGTGGAAACTATTCAAAACTAGAGGTGTGGCCTCACCAATGTTCTTCACAGTTTTAACAAGACTGACCTATTTTTACAGGTAAGCCTACTCAATGCAATAAAAGCATGATGGACTATGAACTGACATCAATCAGATATTTCCTAAAGTTTAAGATCAGCAATCTTGGGGCTAGTGTTAGATTTATTGAGGGAGATGAAATTCCTGGGAAATATCATTTTGCTGCAAAGGCATCTATCATTATAGCATGAACACAGTTACAACTTTCCTGGACCTTTTGTCTCACTTAAACAATAGGTTATGATTTAAATCCTATACCAAGCACGAGCACATAATGTGGGATGATGCAGCACTGAGAGAGTGATGGTTTATCCCGGGTGCCATTGTTTGAGTGATTTTTAAACTGAATTCGCTTCCTTTGGTTGACGGTAAGGATATGGCAGTAAAGAAGAGCAGGGTGATATGCTCCTCTGTGCCCTGGTCAATGTTTATCCCTTAATTAACATCACTATCAGAGTGATTGTGGGCATTGCTGTTTTGTCTGTGGATGGTTAGCAAACACCTAGAGCTGGCGAAATGTGCTATCTCAATACATGCTCTTTCTTTCGAAAGAAATTCCTTCGAATCTGAACTATTCACCTGCTGTCCATTAATTCCGACAGACAGTAACAACATTATTCCCCCGAAAAGAAAACCCAGAAGAGTTTCCACTCTTATGTGGAATTATGTGCCAGAGTTGCCTTGGCCTCCTGGAGAACCGTTGAGTGCATTGCAGTAGGGAGGTACGAGTGATATCATTGCTAGGTCTTTATGAATGAAAGGGCGGAGGTGGGGACAATGCCAAAGGCAGTGGGCAGCTGAGTCTGGACTCCCCGGAGTGAGACATCAATTCAGCATCAGATAGATCCTTCTCTCCGCGCTCCAGCAGACAATCCGGGTAAGTGAGCAACTTTGTACCGCATCTCAATACCAGGTGAAGCAGCTTTACCCAGTCCAGTAACTGGATGCATCTGTTCAGTTCTGACATTGTTTTGCAGCGTGTAAAAAAAACTTACCCGATGAAATGTGTGTTGTGTTTTCTCACAGAATGTCGTTTGTGATTATCCAGCTTACTCTCGGCGCTCTGCTCATTTATGGTAGGAATGAAACATTACTTTTCTACTTGCTGGCCCCAACTATTATATTAAACTTCACGTAAACCATTTTCTGGCTGAGTATGCAGAAAATTTATTCAGATTGCTACCACCAGCAAACCTCTGATATGTTAAAACCACGAAATACGCACATTTCAGGCAAAGGTGTTTTTTTCTTTAAATTCTGTGAAGGTCACATTCACAAAATGTTTAAAAAAGCCTTATCCGCCGTCTTTTCAGCTTATGCCATGCTGTTTGCACATTGGACTTTTTTTTTGTTTAAAAATGTTCATGATGATATTTTGGAGTTTATTTGAGGTTTTTATTTATTAATGTCACAAGTAGACTTACATTAACACTGCAATGAAGTTACTGTGAAAAACACATTGCATCAGTTGACATTTGAACTGGTTAGAATTTATTTCTATGAATGGTTATGAAATGCTTTGCAGTTAAAATTTATTGAACGAGTTCATAGCAGTCTGGCATGCTGAATTCATGAAACACCTGTCTGACTAAATTGGTTAGCAGAGAATTATTTCAGAAAGTTTTATTGTTGACTGAAGTCATAATTGAAAGTGCCCTAATGGACTCTTGTTTCACTGTCCAAAAATGCTGCCAGACGTGTTTTCCCAGCGCATTCTGCTTTTATTTCAGATCGCTAGCATTTTGCTTTTATTTATAGGATTATTTGATTTGAACTCTAATTATTATTATTAACATGTGCACTAGTAATTCAGCCAGATTTGGGGGGGGGGGAGGGCAATTTTTTTTTGGTCTTAGAGATGAAAGTGGAACTGAGCGCAGAATCTGAAGATAGTTCACTAAGTCACATCCCCCAAACATTCCTGCTTTTAAACACTTTCTGAAACCAAGTTGAATGTGACAGTCGCTGCCACACCCGACAGCAGCAGATAGCCAGTTAAGGACTAATTAGTCCAGCAAAATGGCACTGTTGGGATCTATCCAGTGACAGACAGCATCTGCCCCCCACCCTCCCACCATCCCAATGAACCTGAAGCTAGAGGATAATGTGGTGGCAGGTTGCAGTGGAGGGCCAACAATACCTCCTCTAAATCCCCCCATCCCAAAGACATGAGCATCAAAGAGCTACAGCCATGGCTACAGAAATCCTATAGTGGGGTCCCTCAGCCACAGTGATGCCAGCTATGGCTGTTCTTCATTTTGAAATGTTGATAAAACTTCAGAGAGCACCTCTGTTTTCAGGGGACCTTGCAGTTTCTGATATGCTTTAACAGCTCTTACCTCATCTAGTGAGGCTGTTGATTGTCCAGATTTTGAGACCACCTGACTGGGTCTCCCGCCTCAAGAACTCATCCGCTGTCCTTAATTAGAAAGCAAAAGGTGAGGTTAATTAACCACTGCGATAAGATTACAATGCAATGCGACCAGCGACAACATTTGATTCATGACATGTTTTTGGTCCTGACGTGAGAAAAATCTGAGAAGTGGTAAGATTCCATTCTTCTCAATTAGCCAACTGGACAACACAAACTATATGCAATGTCCTAAGAAAGAGTTTATTTATTTGTTTAGTGTCTTATCACATCCATCAAATGCTCCAAAGCAATTTCACAACCAGTGAGTTATTTATTTTTGAAGTGAACTCTCTGTTTTAAGCCAGATTGTGCCAGCAGGACACAACACAGCACCTTTATGCTGATATTTCACATTTCCCACATTATACTCCATTTGCCAGATTTTTGCCCCTTCACTTAACCTATATTTTTGTATAGCCTCCTTAGATCCTCCACATAATTTCCTACCATTCATCCATTTTAGTAGGCATAACAGCAGAATGGACTGTTGTCCCCATATCTGCGTGGATTTCCTCCAGGTGATCTGGTTTCATCCCACATCCAAAAGACTGGCAAGGTGCATTGACCATGCAAAATTCTCCCCCACCTGAGCAGGTGCCAGAGTGGGGTTACTTTGGAGTTTTCACAGTAACTTCACTGCAATGTTAATGTAAGCCTACTTGTGACAATAATACAAAAACGTTGTGAGATTTTGATTTGATTTGATTTATTATTATCACATGTATTAACGTCCAGTGAAAAGTATTGTTTCTTGCGTGCTATACAGACAAAACAAAACTTTCACAGAGAAGGAAACAAGAGAGTGCAGAATATATGGTTATAGTCATAGCTAGAGTGTAGAGAAAGATCAACTTATTGCAAGTCCGTTCAAAAGTTTAACAGCAGCAGGGAAGAAGCTGTTCTTGAGTCAGTTGGTATATGACCTCAGGACTTTTGTATCTTTTTCCCGACAAAAGAAGTTGGAAGAGAAAATGTCCAGGGTGCGCGGAGTCTTTAATTATGCTGGCTGCTTTGCCGAGGCAGCGGGAAGTGTAGACAGAGTCAATGGATAGGAGGCTGGATGGGAGGAGAAAGCATGCGGATACACAATTATTCAGAAGTACATATATTTTAGAAGTTTGTGCTGTATTATGATATTGACCATTTTATTTTTTCCTTTTTGTTCTTGAATGGCCAGAATAGAACAACAGTCACTTACAAAGAAAAATCTACTCTTTATATAGGATCTTCCATTTCCTCAGGATATCCCAAAGTGCTTCACAATGAAGGAATTAGCTTTGATTTTTGGGTCTAACTTAGCACGATTGACTTGTTGGTGGCTCAGGTAGGGCAGCAAAACCCAAATAGTGTTAACATCTGGGCCAGATTTTAATTTTGTACATCTGTCTCCTGGCTGAAGCTGGCAGGAACAATGCCACGGTTGTCTAGCGGGAATGGGATTTGTGTTGACGACCAAATTCCTCAGCGAACCAAAGAAAATCATCCCTGATGGATTGGGGGATGGAGTGAGAGGATGGTAGGATGACGGTTAATATGGGGGTGAGGGAGGAGGAGGTGGGTGGAAGGAGGGGTGCTGCTTTCAGGGATGATGTCAATCAGGGGAGCGTAGAAATAGTCATAGCTAGAGGTACTCAAGGATTCTTCTCAGGATGTGAAGGAGAATTTGTGATACTGGCCCTCAGGGAATGTTCCAATAATGAAAAAAACATCACTTACCTCTTGAGGACTCATTCTGCTTCCCACAAGGCTTCACTGACAAAGGTTTCCATTGTGGGGCCCACTTTCTGATTGCTAGTGAAAATAGTGCAGTGTTAGTTATGTCAACAGGCCATGGTATTCACTTTTAAATTAGACCCCCAGCCCTTTGTGACAGGAGTTTCATTTATCTTGAAAATTGACAATGATAAAATGCCACCGGCAGGAATGCAGATTCATGTTGATTAATTGAGCCACCCAATTTTTATCCTCCCACATTCTGTGCCCCTGACAAAGTGCGGGGGTTGGAAATAGCCACTACTATTTGTCATCAAATGCTGCAGGCATTTCCACAAATAACAATGAGTTGAATAGGTGGTTAATCTGTTTTTTGGTGACATTACAAAGAACAAAGAACAAAACAGCACGGGAAACAGGCCCTTTGGCCCAACGAGCCCATGCCGCCACCCTGATGTTCCCACTTCTACCCGTGATCCTTGTCTATGTTTATAGATCTATGGATTAAAAACCAAATTTGAGACAATTTAGGGAGAATTTGTTTTGCCAATTAGCCTAAGAGCACATCTTTGGGATGTGGGAGGAAACCGGAGCTCCCGGAGAAAACCCACGCAAGCACGGGGAGAATGCGCAAACTCCCACAGACACAGGCCCAAATCCATGTATCTGCACAGCACAGCGATAGTCACTGAGCTGTCGTGTTGCCCATCAAATGGTCCAGGTCAAGCGTACACTAACGACGTGAAGCACTAGGATACTCTCAAAAAAAAAATCCAAGAGCAGCCCTCTCACGACCCATCGCGTGTATGCCCCTCGTTAGACAACAAGGTGGACCAAAGCACCTGTAGGATAAAAACAAGTACATCAATATCATCATCTATTTACACACTTCCCAGGGACTCCCAAGGCTCATGATCCCTATTTTAAATCAGTTTTCTATACCCCTCCATTCCCATTCTGTTCATGTGCCCATCTAAGTATTTCTTAAATAACACCAGAGTACCTGCCTCCACCACTTTACTTGGCAGTGCATTCCATACCCCCACCAACCTCTGTGTGAAAAAAACTCCCTCTAGCATCCAAATTATACCTTACCCCCCTCACCCTAAGCCAGTGACCCCTCGTGCTATTTGAGTCCATCCTAGGAAAAAGCTTAACTCTGTTTACTCTATCTATGCCCCTCATAATCTTGTACATATCTATTAGATCTCCTCTAAGTCTACGTCTTTCTAAAGAAAACAGTCCCAATTTGCCTAACCTCTCCTCGTAACTCAGACCTTCCATACCAGGCAGCGTCCTGGTAAACCTCCTCTGCACTCTCTCCAGAGTCTCCACGTCCTTCCGGTAGTAAGGCGACCAGAACTGGACGCAGTATTCCAAATGAGGTCTAACCAATGTTTTATACAACTGCAACATTAAAGGCCAGCTCTTGTACTCTATACCCCTTCCTATAAAGGCTAGCATACTATGCTTTCTTCACAACCTTCTCCACTTAGTAAAGGGATGTTAACCAGGATACCAGAACTACGTACTGATCTTCAAAAAAAGTTTACATCTGTCTGAAAGAAGTTAGCTCAATTTAAATCTTATGTGAAAGACAACACCTGAAAAAATGACACTTCCTCAGAGTTGCACCAAAGTATTCGTCTAGATTAAATGATTGAGTGATGGATTGGGCCTGAAGCCCAACTTTTTAACTTTTTAAAACATATCTTATTCCATTCTTGAAGTTACAACACCAGTGCAAAGGGTGGGCCTGGCAAGCCTAGATCCGTAGCCTTGCATGCTCCGAAAGCCAAATTCCAATTGAATCCAATTCATGGCCTTCACAAGATCCAAGATGACAAGAAAGTACATTGTACCCCCATCTCAGGCTTGATCTGATGCTTTATCTGAGTCAAAAAGACTTTGAAAAATTGCATCAGTCTCACCAGCTACCCTGATCATTGATCTATCTTAGCCAGCGAGATTCCCTGCACGCTTACAGGTTCACCACTGCCAGGCATCAGCACACCCAACGTGCAATGGGCTAGTCTCATCCTGGACAAACCATCTGCAAAATCGTGGTTTCACCCAAAAGCCAAAACTCTTAGGAAAAAGTGCTGCCATCTAAGACAACTGGCATTAGTATCACTATAAGAAGTCTCACAACACTAGGTTAAAGTCCAGCAGGTTTATTTGGTAGCAAAAGCCATTTCAGAGTGCTTTAGGAGAACAGTGACCACGACACCACACATCCCTGCCACAGCAACATCTGCATGACATGATGGATCATCAACGTGGATGTCATCATCTCATGTGAGAATACCATCCACTGAGTACATGGTACGTAGTTTTGCAACTCGGCCAACGTTGTCTACCTGATACGCAGTAGGACAGGATGTCCTGAGTCATGGTACATTGGGGAGACCGTGCAGACACTACGACAATGGATGAATGAACACCGCTCAACAATCACCAGACAAGAGTATTCTCTTCCTGTTGGGGAACACTTCAGTGGTCATGGACATTCAGCCTCTGATCTTCGAGTAAGCATTCTCCAAGGCGGCCTTCATGACACACGACAATGCAGAGTTGCTGACAGAGATTGATAGCCAAGTTCCACATGCATGAGGATAGCTTCACCCGGGATCTTGGGTTCATGTCACACAACCTGTAATCTTCACAACTTATCTGGGCTTGCAAAATCTCATCTACTGTCCTGGCTGGAGACATTACACATCTCTTTAACCTGTGCTTAATGCTCTCTTCACTCACGTTGTCTGTATCTTTAAGACTTGATTACTTGTAAAGACTCTCATTCAAATCATTATTTTCTAAATTGAGTTTGTGTCTTTATATGTCCTGTTTGTGATCAGAATTTCTACTTACCTGACAAAGGGGCAGTGCTCCGATTGCTAGTGGCTTTTGCTACCAAATAAACCTTTTGGACTTTGACCTGGTGTTGAGAGACTTTTTACTGTGTTTACCCCAGTGCAATGCCAGCATCTCCACATCATTAGTAATTCTAGTCAGGGAAAGTGCATCAAACATAAAATGTTTCTGCCTGTTTTGTATCAATATTTTACTTAATTTACATAGTGCAGACAAATTTATTTCAGTAATTGGTCGGTTGAATATTTGGTTACATATGTGAAGATTTAGTAAACTTTTTTGAAAAAAAAACTGCTGCCTTTGTTGGAATGTTTATTTTTATGAAATTAATTAGTTCTATTTTTAAATTGTTTTAAGTATTCCGGCACAGCATCCAAATAAAAGTAGAACAAAGACAGCATTGATAGTTTGAGTAAAATTTCAGCAATCATTTGAGTGAGGCTATGGCCACACTAAATTGAGAGGAAATATTTTAGACAGTGTTGTTGCTTCTGATCATTATCCAAGAGAGCTCGCATGTCTGGGTCTGTGGATGTTGGCTGGGCACAACTTTGGACTCTGCTGCTATTTTCTCTCATAATTTTCTGATTCTCTCAGTACAGGACTAGTGAGTTGGGCCAAGTACTGAAGAGCAGCCAGGGACTGTAAAATCTTAACCTCACTGTAACTTCAGGAAATGAGGTGGAAAATTACTGGTCACTAAGCTTTGGAAGGAACTATTACATGAAGGATCATTCGCACATTAGTACAGTATTTCATGTGCTTTCTTGCCAAAGATGATGTAGCCTTCGGCCTTCCAGGGATAAACAGCTTTAGATTGGAGAGATTGGGACTGTTTTCCCTGGAGAAAAGAAGGCTGAGAGGAGGTTTCATGGAGGTATTTCAAGATCCTGAGAGATATGGACAGGGTGAATAGTGAGAAACAGCTCCCTTTTAAGCAAGCATCAAAATTTTTTCATCCAGAGGCGGCTGCAGCCTGGAACAAAGTTTCTGAGAGTGTAGAGGAAGGTTCGACCAAGGTATTCAAAAAGGATTTGGATTGTTATCTGAATCGAATTCATGTGCAAAGTTACAAGGATAAGGCAGCAGCATGGGATTAGATGGAATTCTCAGTGAGATAGTGCAGACTTGATGAGCCTCATCCTCTATTGGACACACAAGACAATTGAAAGAGTAGATATCCAGAACTGCAAGGAGGAGATTAGCTTGC
Source organism: Sphyrna mokarran (assembly GCA_024679065.1). Taxonomy (NCBI): domain Eukaryota; kingdom Metazoa; phylum Chordata; class Chondrichthyes; order Carcharhiniformes; family Carcharhinidae; genus Sphyrna; species Sphyrna mokarran. The sequence continues at coordinate 32,366,760 of JAGIQG010000010.1, read as the reverse complement.
TTAACATTAATGCAGTGAGTGCATGGACTGGAAGGTCAATCTTCTTTGTTAATTATACTCAGTGTAACAACATGATTGCGTACATATCGTGCAACTACTATTGCAGTAAGTCTACAGTAGACGCCATCTCCTTGGCCCTGCACTCAACCTAGAACATCTAGATAATAAGGACACCAATGTCAGACTCTTATTTATTGACTACAGCTCAGCCTTCAACACTATTATTTCCATAAAATTCATCTCTAAAATCCATGGCCCCTTCACCTGCAACTGGATCCTGAACTTACTTACATGCAGACCACAATCAGTCAGGATAGGCAACAATATCTCCTCCATGATCATTCTCAATACTAGTGCCCCACAAGGCTCAGTCCCCTGTTATACTCCTTACACGCCTAAAACTGTGGTCAAATTTCCCTTCAATGCGATTTTCAAGTTTGCTGATGATACCACTGTAGTGGATCGGATCTCAGACAATGATGAGAAAGAGCACAGGAATGAGATAGAGAATCTGGTGAACTGGTGCAGCAACAATAATCTCTCCCTCAATGTCAACAAAAAGAAGGAGATTGTCATTGGCTTCAGGAAGTGTAAAGGAGAACAAGTCTCTGTCTATATCAACAGGGATGAAGTGGAAAGAGTTGAGAGCTTCAAGTTTTTAGGTGTCCAGATCACCAACAACCTGTCCTAGTCTCCCTATGCCGACACTATAGTTTAGAAAGATCACTAATGCCTCAACTTTCTCAGAAGACTAATGAAACGTGGCATGTCAGCTACGATTGTCACCGACTTTTACAGATGCACCATAGAAAGCATTTTTTCTGGTTATATCACAGCTTGATATAGCTCCTGCTCTGCCTAAGACCGCAAGGAACTACAAAAGGTCATGAGTGTAGCCCAATCCATCATGCAAACCAGCCTCCCATCCATTGACTTGGTTTACATTTCCCGCTGCCTCAACAAAGCAGCCAGCATAATTGAGAACCTTATGCACCCCAGAATTCTCTTTTCTACCTTCTTCTTTCAGGAAAAAGATACAAAGGCCTGAGGTCACGTACCAATTGACTCAAGAACAGCTTCTTCCTGGTTGCTGTCAGACTTTTGAATGGACTTATCTTGCATTAAGTTGATCTTTCTCTATGCTTTAGTTATGACTGTAACACTACATTCTGCACTTTCTCGTTTCCTTATCTGTGAATGGTATGCTTTGTCTGTACAGCACGCAAGAAACAATACTTTTCATTGTATCTTAATACATGTGACCAGAAGAAATCAAATCAAAAAAGTAAATAAAATCAAAAAAATCACTGATTCCAACTTGTAAATGGAATACCACATAGTGGGTTCAGGAATACCATCTCAGAACGAGACAGACATTAAGATATATTTTTGAGGATCTAGCAGCTTGAAGGAGTCTGTAAATGATAGAAAGCATTTTTGCCTTTTATAACAAGGCGTTATCTCTGATTGTCATATCTTACAGAGGAGATGTCAGGGCTGAGCTTTTCACTCAGAGGGTGGTTGGTAAGTGGAATCGGCTGCCATCAGTGGCGGTAGAGGCAAACTCGCTGGGATCTTTTAAGAGACTTCTGGATGAGTAATTTAATGTGATTGAGGGTTATAGATAGGCCTGGTATGTGGGGATATGATCAGCGCAACTTGTGAGCCAAAGGGCCTATTTGTGTTGTAGTGTTCTATGTTCTATAGACACGAAAGAACACAGAATTTTTCCTTAATCCGGGACATGGACACTAAAGGACAGAGAATCTGAGCTTATCTTGAAGAAGCATCTGGTATTTGATTAAAAAATGTAATTGTTTAAGTTCTAGAATTTGTCCCTGGAGCAGAGAATCATTTATTTAAGGTTTATTTTAGTGGTTCCCAAACTTTTTTCACTGGGCCACATTTTCAGAATAAATATTTGCTTGTGCCGCACCAAATTTTTTATTGATAAGAAATACACTCAAAAACAAAAAAAAAACTCCTAGCAGTGCTTGATTCATAACATAGAACACAACTACTTCATATGATCTTGGGAAATCCAGAAAGTATAAAACAATGCAGCTACTTAAAAATATGATTCATTCCCAAAATATAGAAGAGTCTCTTACATATCTGACCTTAAGTAAATATAAAAATTCAATGAGAGGTGTGAGCTTGTTTTTGTCAGATAACCTCATTTATATTAGGTCTAACTTAAGACAAACAAACTCTCATCTCCTCATCAACACAAAGAAACCTTTCTCTTTTCTGGTTTTTGATATTTGTCAGAGCTGAAACTCCCTGTTCACAACAATAAGTTGTGGAGAACTGTAGAAGAAAAGCTAATGCTCTTGAAGAGATGCGTGGATACTGTTTCTGGTTGTATATCCAAAAAGAGTCCAGTGGCATGTTCCTGTCTTTCATTTTCTAGGTGTGATCACTTGAATTGCAGGCCATTTCCTCCTCCTCATCCAATGTCAGACCTGAATAGTTGGAATTTGCAAAGGGGGTCTCTAACCCAGTCAATTTTTTCTGTAGACAACGATGGGATCAATCTTTTCTACCAGTGTTCCTCTATGAGGCCGTACAATTCATTATCGTTTTAAAAATTTTTACCAGTGGGAACATTTCAAGGTTATGTTGCATCGCTCTTCCAAGCCAGAGCTGAAGCTTTTTTTAATGCAGTTAATTTGTCAGTAGTTGTGAGGATATTGTCATCACGGCCTTGCATACTGGCATTGAGCACATTCAACTGGGAAAAGATATCAACCAAATATGTCAGAAATGCACACCAGTCATTGTCATCCAGTTGGTGGTACAATGGGTTCCCTTCTTGTTCCAAAAATTCTCTTAACTCATTCTTCAATTCCAATACCGATTTAAAACTTTTCCGCAGGACATCCAGCAAACCTCTGAGTGCAGAATTAGACATTGATTCCATATCTTTGCAGAGTTGAGCAAATAATCGCGCCTTTAGTACTTTGATGAAGTTTGCAATGCGCACAGTCTGATCTAGAACCAGCTTAAAATCAGCATCAAAGGTCTTGGTGATTAATGCCTCTCTGTGTAAAAAAACAGTGAGTTAATATTACATCTGGATGTTTCTGTTCGTTGAGTGCCACCAAGGGTCTCATATTCCCTATCATACATGGCGCTCCATCTGTACAAATTCCAGTACAAGAATCCCATGAAATCTCAGCTTTTTCCAAGTACTTAGATAAGGTTTAGAACATAGAACATAGAACAATACAGCACAAACAGGCTCTTCGGCCCACGAGTTGCGCCGATCACATCTACCAATCCGCAGACCTATCTATAACCCCCTATCCTATTCTTTTCCATATACTCATCCAGAAGTCTCTTAAAAGACCCCAGTGAGTTTGCCTCAACAACCTCCGACGGCAGTCGGTTCCATTCACTCACCACCCTCTGAGTGAAAAACCTACCCCTGACATCTCCTTTGTATTTGCTTCCCTGCACCTTAAATCTGTGTCCTCTCGTATTGACCATTTCAGCTCGGGGAAATAGTCTCTGAGAGTCCACCCTATCTATTCCTCTCAACATTTTATAAACCTCTATCAGGTCGCCTCTCAACCTACGTCTCTCCAGTGAGAAGAGTCCCAGCTCCCTCAACCTATCTTCATAAGGCCTGCCTCCCAATCCAGGCAGCATCCTTGTAAATCTCCTCTGAACCCTCTCAATAGCCTCTACATCCTTCCTATAATGAGGCGACCAGAACTGCGCACAATACTCCAACTGGGGTCTGACAAGAGTCTTATAGAGCTGCATCATTACCTCCTGACTCCTAAACTCTATTCCTCGATTAATGAAGGCCAGTACACTGTATGCCTTCTTGACCACTTCCTCCACCTACGAGGCCGATTTAAGAGTCCTATGGACCCGGACCCCAAGATCCTTCTGCTCTACAACACAGCTAAGACTCCTACCCCTTATATTGTACTCCATCCCATTATTCCTGCCAAAATGGACCGCTACACATTTATCTGCGTTGAAGTCCATCTGCCACTTCTTCGCCCAGTCTTGCATCCTGTCTATGTCCCGCTGCAACTTTTGGCATTCCTCCAGACCATCCACAACACCACCGATCTTTGTATCGTCGGCGAACTTACTAACCCATCCCTCCACTTCCTCATCCAGGTCATTTATGGAAATGATAAACAGCAGGGATCCCAGAACAGATCCCTGGGGAACTCCACTGGTTAACGACCTCCATGCAGAGCAAGACCCATCCACAACCACTCTCTGCCTTCCGCCGGCAAGCCAGTTCTGGATCCACGAGGCCAAAGCCCCTTGGATCCCGTGCCCTCTCACCTTCTCCAGAAGCCTTGCATGTTTGGATAATATCTTGTGCTATGGTATGTTTTTCAAGCTCCTTGCAAAATAGAAACTGTATGATTATTTCATCATTGTGAATGAATCTGATATAGGCAAGCAACTGTGCTTTTCCACTAATGTCGGTTGATTCATTAACTTGAATAATAAATTTAGAATTCTTCATACTTTTGAAACCTTACAAATAAATGTGATAATAACACACTATACTATACTATACTATTCTGCACTTGAATGGCATGAAATCTGGAAACTTCTTTGGGTTTCAATACATGAATATTTAAATGTTTCTTTGATTGTCCTTGAATCTTCCAGCCACACTTGCCATCCTCTTTCGCCGCACTATGTGGCGCACCACAACCTTTGGGAATCATTGGTTTATTAATTAGTATCACAAATAGGCTTACATTAACACTGCAATAAAGTTAAAGTGAAAATCCCCTAGTCACCACGCTCCGGCACCTGTTCTGGTACAATGTGGGAGAATTTAGCAAGGTCAACGCACCTAATCAGCATGTCTTTCGGATTGTTGGAGGAAACCAGAGCATCCGGGGAAACCCACGCAGACACAGGGAGAACATGCAAACTCTGCACAGTTAATCAAGTCGGGAATCGAGCTGGGTCCCTGATGCTGTGAGGCAGCACTGCTAACCACTGTGCCTCCATGCCATCCCTTTGGCAGCAGTGGAAATCAGAAAACAAGCTTGCTGATTTACACCATTCCCTTCTGTGTTCCTGAAATTACTGAATTCTTGCTGCGATGACTTTTCCTAGCATTGTGTATTCTGCAGTCTTGTCTAAGTAGTTATTCTTTGTGTGGAAGTTAAGATAGAGCATTTCAGCAAGCTATTTGACAGTGGAGGACATCACAGCTGAGCCTCTTCATGTTGTTACCCGCTGTCTGTACCCATGCACGGCTGAAAATCCTAACTGATATTTTTCATTCCCAACCAATGCACCCATGCATATCTCAGCGCAAACTGGAAATTAAAGTTCAATTCATGATGAAGATCGGGTACCTATCAAAGTTTTTCAAGTCTTCTACAGATGATTTGTGTAATTGATATCAAAAAATATTGTCTGTTTGACAGGGCTTGCAGCAGCACCATTTTTGGCTGATCAAGAAGCCCATCACTTCATCCGCAGCAAAAGGCAAGCTGATGCAATGCAAGGATACTGGGACCCAAACAGTGCACACAATGTGTGGGGAGTCACTCGGGCAGAACAGGTAACGACTGAATGTGATCACTCTCAGATCTGGTTAGGTTGCACGTTCTTCAGAATGGGGGATAACCTTCCTCCAGCTGAATTTAAAATTACAGATAATTTGGGTAATTTAGAGAATTGATCCAAGTGTGGTGAGTTTACCTTGGAATATCAAAGAAAATTGAATGGGGAGTTTTATACACTTAGAGAGGAATTTTCTCTTTGGATTGATCCCTGTAGATTCTTTGGGTCAGTCACTGAATAAGGGACCATATCAAGAGTAATCCATGTGAGTAATTTCCTGATGAGTAATTGGAGACATAACATATAGTAATTAGAACCATTGAAGCATAGAAAAATTATACCATAGAAAGAGGCCATTCAGCCCATCTTGTCCATGCCAGACCAAGAATACCCAGATGCCCTTTCTAATCCCACCTTCCTGTACCAGGCCCATAGCCCTTGTTTAATAAACTTAAGGTGCAGACCCAGGTATCTTTTAAAAGAGTTCAGGCCTTCTGCCCCTACCACCACCTCAAGTAGCAAATTCCAGACACCCCCTGTGTAAAAATATTCTTCCTCATGTCTCCATTACACCTTATGTCACTTATTTGAATCTATATCCCCTGGTTTTAAAATTCTCTGCCAAGGAAAACAATTTTACCCTAGTAATATTTTTAAAAGGAGCAGATGACTATTGTATCATGACTGGGGATTTTTTGCTAATATCATGGACCACATTTTGTTTGGCCACCTGCAGGCAAAAGCCCTACAAAATAGGGCACTGTGCTACTAAAGATGTGCCCACTGCTTACCCACCCTCATCCTCACCATGCTTTTATGAGCCACGTGGGAGGCATTGCATGGGTTGCCCTCCCTCAGCATATAATCCAGGCCCATGTTTCAGTCGACTGTAGACATATTGGCAGGAATTCTTCAGTTGTTCACACAGAAGAATTTTTTAGTCCTATTGCATCCCTTATGTGGGTTTCCCAGCGGTGAGTCCAGAAGATTCCACTAAATGGCACACTGCCTCCCGCTGTGAAAAACACACCGCAGGGAGGGCAGAAAATAACCCCCTCCCCGCCACTCCGTCCCCATCGTGAGAGAATTACTACCATCATTAGTTAACCAAGTCATTTGTATTATTGTATGACTACCAGAATGAAGAAGGTACATGAGGTGCATTTCATTTGTCCAGCAGTATCCAATTCCTGTGCATTGCAATTCTTTTAGATTTATTTTGGAGCAGAAAGCTATTGTTATAACTGTTTGCAGTTGGTTTTATTGTTTCAAAAACATTGCTGCGTTTCACAAGAACGGGTAAATAAAACGCAACTTGGTAATTTGGCTGCAATAAATCTGAAGAACGATTCAATGATCCAGCTCTTTATTGAGAGGCTTGTTAGGCAGCGGTGCAAGTTAGGAAATCAATCATGCAGTGTGGTGGGCTTATCTCTAACCTGTGCTCATTGCTGGCATTGACTGAGAGAAAAAGAAACATATTTGTTTCCAGCATGTAACTCTTCACAACCATGAGTCAAGTTTTTTTTGGTTCTGTTAGGATGTCATGATCGGTACAAGCTTGGAAGAGTGAAAGAGCCTGTTTCCATACTGTACTTTGCTTTGTTCTTTCATAACCTCTGATGATAACTACATAAACATTCACTACATATTGAAGAAAATGAATCTGAGCTGCCCGCAAATTTAAAAGTTTTTCAATAAACATTTGGTGGATTTTGATGCCCCCTGCTGGCAGATTTCAAAGCAGCGGATGTCTTGTAAAATGCAACTCATGGTTCGTTTGCCACTTTCCTGCCCATCCCCGGCCTATCTCCCATTTTACAGCGGGAAAGAGGGGTGATGGAGGTATCAATTGGATGTCTATTCTTGGCCCTATTGAGGCCCTTAAGTGGTCAATTAAAGACACTTACAGGCTTTGTTCTGCCTCATTGCTATTTTACCAATGACAACAGGAAGTCCATGCCAAGCAATTAGCTCAGAAGCTTTATTTGCATGTTCTGATGTAATATAAGGGGATATCCTCCTTTGGAGATTTCCTTGTTCATCAGAGTCACCACAACCTCTCAGGTCATGTCCCCTTTAACCTGTTCGTTTCCATTATCTTCTCAAGCCTGAACATCCCATAATCGCCTCACTCCTTATTTTCTTGTAGGTTCTGCTGATACCCCTAATTTACCTTCAATTGTCCTTCATTAGCCCCTGTTCCTAGGGGACTGACTATGGCCCCAGACTGGCCAATGCTTGAACCTGGGCTGCTGGGAATACAGAGCTGCTAACCGCCTGATTGGCCGGCTGCTCTCTAAGGCAGTTATTATGGGGCAGAAGGCTCTCCCTCTGCAAGTCAATGCCTCACCGGACATTAAGTAGTTATGGTACTGGTGAAGCTGCATTGCCCATTGACTCTTTAGAGAAGAGGATGTGAAACCCTGCATTTTGAAACATCTGATCATTGCCTTTGCCCTCAAGAACAATCAGTTGCAAACTACACTAGTTGCATCAGCAAATAATGGGGATAAATTAAATCCTCCTACTGTTGTATCTCTGACTCACTTTTCCATGGAGTGTAGTTTCTCCCGTGGGAATACTGAATCAGGGAATTTAAACTACAGTGCAACTGAGGAAATGGGAATATAGATAGTTTTGTTTAATCTTGTACAGAAGACATGCAGCACTTGCATTTAGCCTTAAGTATCATGGGCTTGAATGTTGCATGTAATCTTTCTAACTTCATTGCTCTTATAGAATCAAAGCCCCTACTGTGCAGAAGGAGGCCATTCAGTCTTTGAGTTTGCACCAACAGAGCATCTTTCCCAGACCACACTCCTTTCCTTTTCCCACCAAACGGCCGTCTCATTCCTGTAACTCCATGCACTTATCATGCCTAATCCACCTCAGCTTTGAACACTACGAGGCAATTCTATTACTTTTCACAATTATTTGCTGTACTTACAGGCTAGTCTTTTGGGATTCATAAACTTTGTGATTTTTTTTTGTTTTGCTACTTTGTCAGATAACCTGGAATTTTGAAGAAATGTGAATGACACCAAGATACAAACCTCAAACAGGATTACCAAATGAAACTTGACTTTAATTTAGTCATGTATTTAACATACGGGATAAATAACTGAGAGCAAAGGTTGGGTGGGCAGGGTGGTGGGCAGTAGGATTTGGACAGTTTTTTCCCTGCTTCCAACATGAGAGTTTATTGGAAATTTGACATTTTATACATGGTAAATGGAATTTTCAAATTTTGGAGAACACATTTAAAATGTCAGATTTTAGTTATTGCTAGTTGACATTATCATTTATGTTCAGTATGGTCTACTAACATTCCCCAAACATAATAATTATCTTTCTCATGACACTTAGTGGCACTTTAATTAGAAACAGCAGGCATTTTTTTGGAGTAATTATTTTGAATTTGCGCTTCTGGCAGGTGGTGCACTGGAGGCCAGAGGAATAGAAGTCATGTAATGGACCAAGAAGCACAATACAGGCAGTATGCAAATGTTATTCTAGCTGCTAATTTAAATGATTGTCATGTGAAGCTGGTATTAACATTCTATATAATGGCTGCACATTTGAGCAGGGGAATCAAAATCCTGAGAGGCTAAGATGATCTACAGCTAAAACAAAAATTCCTCACTGCCGTCATCAGCCATGACCTCAGCAGGTATCCCTTTCCCTAACAAGCATCCCTGCAGCTTAGGGTGACCCTCAAATATCCCAGGGATTTGAGATAGTTTCATTCTTCGGCAATCATGCAAATTCCCTGGAAAATGTGCACGTGCAACATGCATTTTCCTTAAAGGGTGGTGACAGACCATCTGAACATTCTGGGAGTGGAACCACGGAAATGGGATTCCCTGAAGAGGCGGAAAGAGACGGCCTGAGAGTTCTGAACTCTCCACTCACCTGACGAAGGGGCAAACCCCGAAAGCTAGTGGGTTTACTATCAAATAAACCTGTTGGACTTTAACCTGATGTTGTGAGACTGTGTTTACCCAGTCCAATGCCAGCATCTCCACATTTTGAGAATGTGGGCAACTGACATAGTTGAAGGTTTACTCTTGATTGCTAATTAGTTTGATGAGAATGAGACTCAGGAACGTTTGAAGGCCATATTACTCTTTGAATGAGAGAATGGCAAGATTAATAGTCACTGTTCTCATATAGTCTGCATCAAGATCATTGCTGTCAACCCTTTACAATGGACAGTCATTCCAACAGTTTTAAATACTTGAATTCCTTCACTCTTAATACACCCTTCTCCCCAGCTCATGAGCCCCACACCCACAGCTGTCCCATAACCACATGCCAATAACAGCTGACTAACTCATTGCTCATTTTAATTTACTGACAGCAAGGCTGCAGACTGACACAATGCTCTGAAAACACTTTTAAAATACTGGCTGCAGATTTCAGAACAACTCACACCAGCCGTGATCACCATCCTGTAGGACGCACCCAAACGTCTCACCAAAACCCCTTAACCACTCTACTTTGGAGCTAGTCAGTGGGAATTGTCCCATTGAACACCCTGGTAAGATGGAGAGGGGTACTCACCTTCTTGCTCACTTTCGCAGGTCAAGGTGCCTGACTCCTGTTTTAAAAACCAATAGTAATTCAAGGCCATGTGACATCACACTGATGGGTGCAGTCAGTGAAGTCTGAAAATTTCACTTTGATCTCGCTAAGTACATTATAATGCATTCAAATTGAGGCAAATCAGGTCTGCACCCTTTCTGATCTTGAACCTCATCACATCATCAGGGAGAGTCTGGGACATCACCTTCTGAAATATTGCTGGAGCAAATCTTGTCTTTGGTTTCTTGCCAAATCCTGTCTTTGGCCTCTTGCCAAAGACAACCATGATGGGATTTGTGCCTTTGGCTAATGGGCCCACTTAATCCCACCCACAATGTCTGATGATCTATATCTCAGCTCCCACTAGAGCAAAAACAGAGGTCACTCAATATGTTGGTGCTGTATTGGAAGCTCAGGTTGAAGTTATATGAACTCAGCTTGCTGCCATATAAGCTCAGACTGCTGTCATCATAACTGTGCAAAGGAGCTTGCAGGGTGTCATAGCAGTTTAGAGATATGTCCTCCAACAGATTTCCGGGATCCCTGACATACTACCCTGGCAGAGTGAAAGAGCAACACAAACCTGCTGCTATTCGCAGGATCACAGCATTCAATCTCCCACCAGTTCCTGTCTGCTACTGCTCTTACTGTTGCCTATCAACTAGCCAGTCCATATTCTTGCTGTCCATGCTGAGAGGGTGCAGTTTGAAGCTGGGTCTTCCAAGAGCAAAGGTGCTTAACATGTCCTGCATAGCCATTTCCCCCAGTGAAATTTACCACTCTTCCATTTTGCAGCCGATGTAATGTCACTGTTTAGGACCAGTGAGGCAGGCAATGGAAGTAGAATGTGGAAACTAAGGAAATGTAAAAGGTAATGAACTGACATTTGTATGCGATACAATATAGTGTGAATGAAACATCTGATTTCACTGTGTTTTTCACTTTACGTTGTGGCCAAGTAGATCAATAAGATTCCAATTATTTGGGTTATAATCAGTTCAGATTTTTATACATCCTTCAACTACAATATAACAAGAGCAGATCTTGAGAATCTTGTGGATTCTTGGAGGCTATTTCCCAGGGCTGAAATGGTCGCTACGAGAGGACACAGGTTTAAGGTGCTGGGGGGCAAGTACAGAGGAGATGTTAGAGGTATGTTTTTCACTCAGAGGGTGTGAGTGAATGGAATCGGCTGCTGTCAGTGGTGGTAGAGGCAAACTCACTGGGTCTTTTAAGAGACTTCTGAATGAGTACATGGGATTTAATGGGATTGGGAGTTACAGATAGTTCTATGGCCTGGTAGGTATAGATATGATCAGCACAACTTGTAGGCCGAAGGGCCTGTTTGTGCTGTAGTGTTCTATGTTCTATGTCAATGTTCTATGTCAGATTGTCACTTTGTACTGTCCCAAAGTGTTTAAAGAGTTTAGTGAACATTGTCAGTTGTGACAAATGATACGATGTGATGTTTTATTTAATTAACAAGCTGTGTCATGTTCAGTAATAATCTTGTCATTTAGCGGGAGAACGATGTGAAGAAGCTCCCTTCATTTTTAAGAATTTCTGCCAAATAACTAGTAATTTTCCACCCATTTGTTTTAATGGTTATAAAATCAAGCCTTGCTCTCCTAATTTCCCAAGAACATTGCTTTCTGTCAGATGGTGAATCTACATTCAGTTCCAGGCACTATGGAAATTGATAGCTACACTTTCAAATGCTGTTGGGAATGGAAACAGCTGCGGATGTGATTTGAGAATCACTTTCCTGGAGCGTTGGCACTGCATCTCGCTGTCGTTGGAATGCAATGCAATTTTCAAAAGATGACAGGGAAAGAGTGGTGTTTGGAAACCACAGGGACTGTTCAAGTACTTGTAATGCCAAGAAAAAGGCTTCAGTGATCTAGTTTGAGATAATCAAAACAGCAAACACAGGGAACACAGTATCTGGAACATGTCTGGGTGAACCTGACCTGAAATGATGGGGAGTTTTTAGGGCTAATTGGGACACTGGCCAATTTATTTCAGTAAGAAGTCTCACAACACCAGGTTAAAGTCCAACCAATTTTTTCAAACATGGATAATAACACTCAGCTTTTCAACCAGTGATACAGAATTGCAATTGCTGTTAACCATGGATGATTTTAATCTACATATAGATTAGATGAATCAGATTGACAAAGATATCATGGAAACTGAGATCATAGAGTGTTATCAGGACAGTTTCTTCGAGCAATAATTCTACAGCCAACCAGAGGGCAGATGATTTCTGATTATCAGATTATCAGACGAGTCTGATAATATGCAGCATGATAGGATTTGTCATCAATATCATAATAAAGAAGACTCATGTAGCAGTGATCATAACATGGCTGAATTTTGCGTTCCCTAGATTCTGGAAAAGTCCTATCAGATTGGAAAATAGTAAATGTAAAGAAGGGAAATAAAAGGCAGAATACTTTATGTCAGCTTAATATCTGACATGGAAAAAATGCTGGAGTTTATTACTAAGAAGATTATAGCTGCGCTCTTAGAGAATCTCAATGCAAGCAGACAAAGTCAGCGTAGTTTTGTGAAATGAAAATTGTGTTTGACTGAACTAGTAGAGTTCTTTGAGGGGGTACCAAGCAACTGAATAAAGGGGAACTTGCAGATGTGATGTATTTAGATTTCCAGAAGGCATTTAGCAAGTCAGCATATTAAAGCAAACTAAACAAAATATGATTTCATGCTAAAGAGGATAACACAGAGATTGGTTAACAACAGGAAACAGAAAGTAAGCATAAATAATTCATTTTAGGTTGGCCAGTTTTAACAAATGGAGTGTCACATGGATTAGTGCTGGAAAGATGATTTGGATGAAGAGACTAAAAATATAGTTGATCAATTTTCAGATGAAACAAAGATAGTTAGGAAGGCACATTGTGAAGAGGATATAAAGATTCCATAAAGGGATATACATAAATTAAATAAGTGGACAAAAAAAACAGATGGAGTTTAATATAACAAAATGTGACTTGTCTACTTGAGCAGGAAGAATGAAAAAACAGAATGTGATATGAATTGGGTGAGATTACAGAATTCTGCAATACAGACAAATCTAGGTGTTCTGCTACATGAATCACAAAAGACTAGTTTGCAGGTACAGCAAGTGAATGGAAGGAGAATGAAATATCATTCATTGCAACATGAATGGAATATAGAAACAGAAAAGTTTTACTGTTGTTATACTAAACATTGATGAAACATAGAATCATAAAATCCCTACAAGAGGCCATTTGGTTCATTGAGTCTGCATCAACTAATGACAATTCCACCCAGATCTCATACTGGCCTGTCTGACAATAAGAGGCAATTTTAGCATGGCCAATCTATCTAACTCACACATCTTTAGACTGTGGAAGGAAACCGGAGGAAACCCAAGCAGACACAGGGAAAGCACGCAAACTCCTCAGAGGTAATCACCGAGGCTGGAATTGAAAACTGGTCCCTGGCTACTGCGAGGCAGCTAACCATTGTGCCACCTTGATGCCCACCTAGAATACTGGGTATAGCTTTGGTCTCCTTATTTAAGAAAAGACAAAATTGCATTAGAAAAAATTCAGAGAATATTCGGGTATTTGATTTGATTTATTATTATCATATGAATTTATATACAGTGATAAGTGTTGTTTCTTGTGCATTATACAGACAAAGCATACCATACATAGAAAAGGAAAGGAGAGGGTACAGAATTAGTATTACAGTCATAGCTAGGGTGTAGAGAAATATCAACTTAGTATGAGGTAGGTCCATTCAAAAGTTTAATGGCAGCAAGAAAGAAGCTGTTTTTGAGTCAATTGTTTCGTGACCTCACACATTTGTATCTCTTTCTCAATGGAAGAAGGTGGAAGAGAGTATGTCCAGGTTTTGTGAGGTCCTTTATTATACTGAATGCTTTTTTGTGGAGACTTTGGAGAAGGTACAGAAAAGATTTACCAGGATATTTCCTGTCATGGAGGGCATTTGCTATGAGGAGAGATTGAAGAAACTTGTTCTCACTGGAATGATGGAGGTTGAAGGGCGACCTGATAGAAATCTACATGATTATGAGGGGCATGGACTGGGTGAATAGTCGGAAGCTTTCTCTGAGATGGGAAGATTACTAGGAGACATAAGTTTAAGGTACGAGGGGCAAAGTTTAAAAGAGATGTACAAGGCTAGTTTATTACATAGAGAGTGGTGGGTGCCTGGAGCTCACTGCTGGGGGAGATTGTGGAAGCAGATACGATAGTGATTTTCAAGGGACATCTTAACAAATACATGAATAGTTTGGAAATAGAGGGATATGGTCCCCAGAAGAGTAGGGGGCTTTCGTTCAGTTGTACAACATGGTTGGTGCAGGCTTGGAGGGCCGAAGGGTCTGTGTAATTCTCTTTATTCTTTGTTCTTGTTCTTATTTGTGCTTGATACAACAGGGACAGTGATGCTATGTGAGATGGCAATGTCAGGGGTATTCTATTTCAGAAAGGTAGTGGAGGATGCAACAAGAGTTGACCTTTACAAGTGCATTTTTTTGGGTTCTGAAGTTATACCCTCATTCTCACTGCAAGGACTGAGCAATGCCCTCTAGCAAAGGAAACTTGCTGCCCTTACATGGTCTGGCCTACATATGACTCCGGCAATGTAATTTACTCTTAAATCCTCTGAAATGACTTGTAAATCGCTCAGTTCAAGGGCAATTAGAATTGGACAATTAATGCTGGCCCTGTCAGCATCATGATGTAGAGATCATTGACATGGACGACATCGTCAAACGTGAGAATACCATTCACCAGGTACATGGTACATACTCTTGCAACTCGGCCAACGTTGTCTACCTAATACGTTGCAAGAAAGGATGTCCCGAAGCATGGTAAATTGGGGAGACCATGCAGACACTACGACAGCGGATGAATGAGCATCGCTCAACAATCACCAGGCAAAACAGTTCCCTTCCTGTGGGCGAACACTTCAGCAGTCATGGGCATTCGGCCTCCGACCTGCGGGTAAATGTTCTTCAAGGGGGTCTTCACGACACACAACAGCGCAGAGTCACTGAGCAGAGACTGATAGCCAAGTTCTGCACACATGAGGCCGGTCTTAACAGGGATCTTGGCTTCATGTCACACTATCTGTAACCCCCATGACTTGCCTGGATTAGCAAAAAACCTCACTGTGCTGTCTGGAGACAGTACACATCCCTCTAACCTCTGCTGTTAGCCACTTTAAGACTTGAATAGCAGGTTAGGTGTAAGGATTCACATTCTAATCAGCAATCTGTAAACTATCTGTGCTGATATATGTGCTTTTGGAGACCAGAACATCTCATTCGCCTGACGAAGGGCACAAAGGCCGAAAGCTCGCAGATTTACTATCAAATAAATCGGTTGGATTTAAAATTGGTGTTGCCAGACTTTACTGAGTTTACCCTGTCAGCATCGCCATATCTCATGAATGAATTAAAAAATAGAGCAAGAAAGAGTCAGTCAAAATAGAGTAAGTACAGTGGGACTCTTTATGTTTACGAATACTCAGCAGGCAGGGCTCTAGTTAATAAGTCAACAACAGAGCAGGAATGGAAAACGTGCCATATGGAATACAGACTGTCTTTTCTGACAGACAGGCTGTCACAGAACAAACCCTCCAATTAACTTGCTTTCCTTGCCATTGAATCAAAGTTTTGTTCTGTGAAGGTTTGTGTGCAAAAGTTTTCCATGTTAAATGATGTCATGCATGGTGTCATTCTTTCCAAGCACATCTCCAAATCTCTTTCATAACCAGCAAATGGCAATGGAAACAGAATTATGTTGTTTGGTTCTAATCATGATCTGGGACAGAGGCAGCAGTTACAAGTTGATGATTTAGTATTTGGATGAGGCAGGGTGACTTTCAACAGCTGTAACTGTGACTGAGATTTTGGATCCATTCTGCTCATCCCTTATTCGAGAAGGGGCGGAAAAGCTGCTTCACATAGCCTGCCTCACATAGTCTGCTTCACCTCTCCCAATTGGATAACTGAGTCCAGAGAGATCCCTTTCTGGAATAGAAAAACACAAAATACACAAGTACTAAACTTTGGGATCTAGAACATTAGGATCCTCAAGAACATTCCCAAAAATGATGCCCAGAGCATTACATTTCATTTGTTGCCTGAGACCTGTGGTGTTACGACATTGACATTATCTTTCTGAGTGAGACCTAACAAGTTAAAGAGAGACAGGTTATGTTTTATTCTGGAAAAGTAAACCAGAAGAATGTAGAATTTATGGAGTTAGATTTACAGTAAAAATGAACTTGAGAACTGGCTTCATGATCTCCCTCTTGGAAGAATTGTGCATCTCATGAATCTTTGTTTCAAAGTGACAAGGAGTCAATTCAATACTTTGATCAATATCGATACCCAAATCTGGATGTCAACAATGAAATAAGGGAAGAGGTCTATGCTAAATTTAACTGAGCTTTCAGTAGAGTTCCAAAGCAGGGTTAGGCTTATTCTTTTCACAGAATTCAATGCCAGAGTTGGAAGATTTTCATTTTTGGAATGGAACTGTTGGCAGGAAAGGAATTGGAAGTGTCAACTCCAGTGGAATTCTTCTCCTTACCAAATGCAAAGAAAATGGGCTTATCATTCTCCAACCACTGGCACCTTTTTTTTTTAATTTCCTCATCATAGAAGGTTACAGCACAGAAGGAGGCCATTTGGTTAATCGTGTCTGCAAAGGCTATATCATTAAGACCTAGTACCATTTCCCTGCCTTTTTTCCATACTCCAGTACATTGTTTCTATTCAAGTAAACAATTCATTAGATGTGAATGTTGCTGGTTAGGCCAGCATTTATTGGCCATCGTAATTGCTCTTGAGAAGGTAGTGGCATGCAGCCTTCTTGAAGTGCTGCAGTTCATTTGTTGTAGGAACACTGACAATACTGTTAGGAAGCCAGTTGCAGGATTTTGACCCAGTGACAATGAGGGAAAAGTGATACCATTCCAGGTCAGGATGCTGTGTGACTTGGAGGCAAATTTCCTGATAGTGATAGAACATAGAACGTTACAGCACAGAACAGGCCCTTCGGCCTTCGATGTTGCACCGACCAATATAAAAAGCAATGCCCCTCCAAACTAAACCATTCCCTTCTCTTCCATACACTTATCAACTAACCTCTTAAATGCCACCAAACTTGGCGCAACTACAACTGCTGCAGGCAGGGCATTCCACTCCCGAACCACCCTTTGGTAAAGAACCTACCTCTGATATCCGTCCTATAACTATCACCCCTTAATTTAAAGCTGTGTCCCCTCGTGCTAGCTTTCTCCATCCTAGAAAAAAGGCTATCACTGTCCACCCTATCTAAACCTCTAATCATCTTATATGCTTCGATAAGGTCTCCTCTTAGCCGCCTCCTCTCTAACGAAAACAACCTCAAATCCCTCAGCCTCTCTTCATAAGACCTGCCCTCCATACCAGGCAACATCCTGGTAAACTCCTCTGTACCCTCTCCAATGCCTCCACATCTTTCTTATAATGTGGGGACCAGAACTGCACACAATACTCCAAGTGCGGCCGCACTAGAGTTTTGTACAGTTTGCAACATGACGTTGCGGCTCCGAAATTCAATCCCCCTACCAATAAAAGCTAAGACTCCATATGCCTTCTTAACAACCTTCTCGACTTGACTGCCTACTTTCAGGAATCTATGCACATACACACCAAGATCCCTCTGTTCATCAAGACTACTAAGAATCCTACCATTAGCCCTATACTCTACACATTTATTATTTCTGCCATAGTGCATTACCTCACACTTTTCCACATTAAACTCCATTTGCCACCTCTCGGCCCAGCTCTGCAACTTGTCTAAGTCCCTCTGCAAACTATAAAACCCCTCTTCACTATCTACCACACCACCAACTTTAGTGTCATCTGCAAATTTACTAATCCATCCTTCAATACCCTCATCCAGATCATTTATAAAAATTACAAACAGCAGGGGCCCCAAAACAGACCCTGAGGTACACCACTTGTCACCGAACTCCACGATGAATATCTCCCATCAACCACCACCCTCTGTCTTCTATCTGCTAGCCAATTCCTAACCCAATTAGCTAAATCACCCTCCTATCCCATACATCTGCATTTTCTGCAGAAGTCTTCCATGGGCCACCTTATCAAACGCCTTACTAAAGTCCATATATACCACATCAACCGCCTTACCCCCATCCACCTCTTTAGTCACTTTTTCAAAAAACTGAATGAGGTTAGTAAGGCACGACCTACCCTTCACAAAACCATGCTGACTATCCCAATCAATTCATTTCTCTCTAAATAACTATAAATCCTATCCCTAATAATTCTCTCCAATACTTTGCCCACAACAGAAGTAAGACTCACTGGCCTATAATTCCCTGGAAGGTCTCTTCCCCTTCTTGAACAACGGGACCACATTCGCTATCCTCCAGTCCTCCGGAACCACACCCGTAACCAACAACGACCTGAAGATCAGAGCCAGAGGCTCTGCAATCTCCTCTCTTGCCTCCCAGAGAATCCTAGGGTAAATCCAGTCCGGCCCAGGGGACTTATCCAACTTCAAACCCTCGAGAATATCTAGCACATCCTCCCTATCTACTTCAATACTTTCCAGTTTGCAACCCTGTACCTCAGTGTTCTCCATAACTACATTTACATCACCCGGCGTGAATACCGAAGAGAAATATTTATTCAGTGCCTCTCCAATCTCTTCAGGCTCCACGCACAACTTCCCACTGCTGTCTATGACTGGCCTAATCTTGTCCTAACCAATCTTCTATTCTTAACATATCTAAAGAAAGCTTTAGGATTCTCCTTAATCCTATCAGCCAAAGTCTTCTCGTATCCCCTCTTAGCTCTCCTCAACTCACTCTTTAGCTCCCTCCTGGCTAATCTATAGCTATCCATTGCACTAACCGAGCCTTCAATCCTCATCCTGACATAAGCCTCCTTTTTCCTTTTAACCAGCAAATCAACTTTTTTCTTACACCAAGGTTCTCTTACTCGACCATTTCCTCCTTGCCTGACAGGGACATACTTATCAAGGATTCGCAGCAGCTGCTCCTTGAATAAGCTCCACATTCCAGATGTTCCCAGTCCCTGTAGCTTCCTAGTCCAATCTATGCACCCTAATTCTCTCCTGATGGCCTCATAATTACCCTTCCCCAGCTATAACTACTGCCCCCAGCTTCATGCCTATCCCTATCCATCACTAAGGTGAACGTAACCGAATTGTGGTCACTATCACCAAAATGTTCACTAACTTCCAAGCCTAACACCTGGTCTGGCTCATTGCCCAGCACCAAATCCAATGTAGCCTCACCTCTAGTTGGCTAATCTACATACTGAGTCAAAAAACCTTCCTGCACACTCTGTACGAAAACTGACCCCTCTAACGAGCTAGAGCTATAGCTATTCCAATCAATATTAGTAAAGTTAAAGTCCCCCATTACAATTACCCTATTACTTTCACTCCTGACCAGAACTGACTTTGCAATCCTTTCCTCAACCTCTCTAGAACTTTTAGGAGGTCTATAAAAGACTCCCAACAGGGTGACCTCTCCTTTCCTGTTTCTAATCTCAGCCCATACTACCTCAACAGACAAGTCCTCATCACACTTCTTTTCTGTCACTGTGATACAGTCTTTGACTAATAATGCCACTCCTCCCCCCCCTTCTACCTCCTTCTCTACTCCGACTAAAGCATTTGAACCCCGGAACCTGCAACATCCATTCTTGTCCCTGCTCTACCCAAGTCTCTGAAATGGCCACAACATCGAAGTTCCAGGTACTGGTCCAAGCTGCAAGTTCCTCTCCCTTATTGCGAATACTCCTTGCATTAAAGTATGCGCATTTCAAACAATGCCCTACCCCACCTGTACCCGATGTTCTCATGCATCTGCTTGCCTTGCCTTCCTGATAGAAGTCACGGGTTTGGAAGATGCTGTCAATCATTTTCCATGCCCAGAATCATAAAGATGTCCATCTAATCAGAGCAATGATGGGGCAAGTGACTGCTAGACGAATTATTGACTTATTTTTCAATTCTGTCCATCAAACTGGTTCCCAAACAATAGGCGCAATAGAGCAGATGTTTACAAAAAAATCAATGTCGAGACAGACTGATCCAAACAAAAGCAACCAATTCTAACAATGCCTTAAGGAAAAAGTTTCAAATTTTAATCATGAATAGAAGAAGTATTCAGTGCTTGAGGTATCTTTAACTCCAAATCATCAATTCCTGCAGTGAGAGACATGGATTTTCTGTCAAAAAACATCAGGATTGGTTTGATGAACATGATTCAGATATCAATACTCAGGTTGATTGCGAATGCAAGACTTACTGCTCCTGGCAGAATGATTTCAACTCAGAGCGAAGACACTGGCTTACCAGCAAGTAAAGGCCAAGGTACACAGGTGAACCCATGACATGTAGAACATGTCATGAGCAGACAAGGCAAAATAAATTCAATAACTCATTGACATGAGTTCACTACCAATAAGACCATTCATGGTGCAATTACTCAAGGATCAATCCCTCTGAGGCCTAAAGATGGGAGAAATCTGATCAAGGAGGAGGAAGCTGTCAATACCTATCTTGACTCTGCTTGATTGCATTTAAGTTTTCTAATTATCCCTTACAACCTCCTTAGTAATAGATTTCAATGTTTTCTGAACAACAGATGTTAAGTGGCTAGTAGTTTCTTGCTTTCTGTTTCCCTCCTTTCTTAAAAAAAGTTATATTTCGCTATTTTCCCATCTTATGGTACCTTTCCAGAATCTAGGGAATTTGGGAAAATCGAAACCAATGCATCTGCCATCTCAGCAGTCAGTTGTTTTAAGACCCTGCCGTGAACACCATTAGAACCCAGGGACTTGTTAGCTTTTAGCTCTAAAGCTTTTCTCAGTACAGTCCCTGGTAATTGTTGTTGTATCAAGTTCCTCCCATCCCTTCACATTCTGATTCATAATTATTTTATGGGATGTTATTTGTACCCTCTACAATGAAGACAGATGTAAAATACCTGTTCAATTTATCAGCTTTTTCTCTATTTTCCATTATTAATTCCCTTAACTCACTCCATGATCACTTAGTCCTTTCCTTCTTAGAAACTTGTAGAAACTCATATTATCTGTTTTTATATTTCTTGTCCACTTTCTCTCATATTCTAATTTCTCAAGCATTTTTTTTTGTTGTTTTTATAAATTTTTAACTCCTGTATATGGCTCAGAAACTTGGACTGCATTCAAAAACCACCTCAAGACCCTATAGAAGCACTATTCAATGCTATCTGAGATGGATTCTTCGCATCAGCTGGGAGGACAGGCATACTGTGTTCTAGAAGGAATCATGAGCAACAACATAGAGGCCATGATCATCCAAAACCAACCCCACCAGGCTGGCCATGTGATTAGGATGTCAGAGTCCTGATTGTCAAAGCAAATCTTTGTCTAGCTCGAGGAAGGCTCTCGAACAAGAGGAGGACAAAGACATCCGGAAGGCTTAACTCAAGAACTGCAACATAGATGTATTGTCTGGGAGACCCTTGCTCAGAAGAGACTTTTCTGGTGAAACCTGCCAATTGAAGGGACACAATTCTTTACAGACATCTCATGACAAGAGGAGGCCCGAGGAAGAAATACCAGCGATCTGTCTCATTCCTGTACTCTGTCTCGTTATCGTTTGAGATCTGATCCACTGTGGTGGTGTTGTCAGCAAGCTTGAAAATTGAATTGGAGAGGAATTTGGCCTCACAGTCTTCGGTGTACCAGGAGTATAGCAGAGGGCTGAGAACACAACTTGTATGGCACCGGTGTTGAGGATGATCATGGAGAAGGTATTGTTGCTTATCCTTATGGATTGTGATTTGTGGATTAAGAAATTCAGGATGCAGTCTCAGAGGGAGAATCCGAGCTCCAAGCCATGGAATTTGGAGACATGTTTCATAGGAATAATGATGTCAAAGGCTGAGCTGTCATCAATAAATAGGAGTTTGACATAGGTGTTTTTGTTATCTAGGTCTTCCAGGGTTGAGTACAGGTCCAGGGAGATGGCATCTGCTGTGGACCTGTTATGGTGGTAGACGAACTGTAGTGAATCCAGGCGATCCGGAAGGCTACAATTGATTGTTGCCATGACTAGCCTTTTGAAGCATTTCATAATGATGGATGTTAGAACTATTGGGTGATAAGCATTAAGGCATGCTGCTTGGCTTTTCTTTGGTACTGTGATGATGGTCATCTTCTTGAAGCAAATAGGGACCTTAGATTGTTGTAAATTGTGGTTGAAGATGTCTGCCAATGATATATTCCCACCAGCTGATCTGCGCAGAAGCTGACTGCTCCTTTGAGTACCAGCCAGTCACTTTCCATGGGTTGATTTTCAAGACACCTGCTCTGACATCTGCAATGGTGACCTCAGATAGAGGTTCATCCAATGCTTCTAGGGTGGAAGGTATGCTCTTGCTGACCTCTTGTTCAAAACGAGCATAGAGAATGCATTGAGCTCATCAGGGAGGGGTGCATTGGAACCAATGATTTTGTATGCCTTCATCTTGTAGCTTGCTATAGTCAGCGGAGGCCTGTGTGACTAGCCTGGAACTCTAGCTTGATCTGGTACAATCTTTTGGCATCTTTGATGGATCTCCTTAGATTGTTTCTGACTTTCTTGTACAGGTCAGGCCATGAAGACCATGGAAGTTCCATCCTGCCTGAGCCCTGACCCCTAGCACTGGCAGTAACAGCCTTCTGGATTCTTGCTCTTGAGGGATATGGACTGTGTAAGGGCAGAAGCTTTTTTTTTTGGTTAGGACATCAAGATCAGCACAGACTTGGAGGGCTGAAGGGCCTGTTCCTGTGCTGTACTTTTCGTTGTTCTTTAACTGCAGAGAACTGTATCTATCCTATTGGCTATACTGTCTGCTACCACCACTACGTTCCTATAATTCTTTCACCAACAAACCTCCCTGCACCCCCCACTCTGCCACGAAGGGCTTCCTCCATAACAGTGCTATGGTCATTTGCTTACCTACCCTGCACCTCCCTGCCTTTGCCCAAACACACAACACAGGTTAAACTCCATTAGGTTTATTTGGCAGCACAAGCTTTCGGTGACTGACACTTTGAAAGCTTGTGCTACCAAATAAACCTGTTGGTCTTTAATCTGGTGTTGTGAGACTTCTTACTGTGTTCACCCCAGTCCAACATCGGCATCTCCACATTTTGTCCAGACAAGCAACATGCACCTCAAACCTCAAACTAAGGGCCTCCCACTTCCACTTTTTTCAATCCGCATAACTGCCTCAGTCGCAGTCCACATCCTCATGTTCCTGACCATTGACTAAATTAGGAAACCCTAACCTAAGGGATGTGACTGCCTCCTGGTACAAAGTGTTCAGGTAACTCTCTCCCTCCCTGATGTACTGCAGTGTGTGCAGCTTGGCTTCCAGCTCAGTGTCTCTGAGCTGAAGCTCTTTGACGCACAAACATTTACTGCAGATGTATTTGTCCTGCGCCACAATGCACCCGAGAGCTTCCACATTTTGCAGTCATGACATAGCACATATCCTGCCACCTTTATAATGACTTAACTAATTCATTAATGTACCCTACTACTTGCAATAAGATTTACTTCTGTTAGAGGTCTCTCCTACTCTCTGGTCTCCTCTCCTCTCGTCAAATCTCTCCCACTCGCCAGGTCTCTCTCCCTCACTTAGTCCGTCTCCCTTTGCTGGGCTCCTCCTCCTCCTCACCGGACCCCTCTTCTCCTCGCTGGGCCCCTTTCCCCCTCCCCTGGGATCTTTCACCGTAGTCTGGGGTCTCTCCCGCTCGCTGGGGTCTTTTCCCTTCGCTGAGTCCTTATCCCCCTCACTGGACCCCTCTCCCTCACTGGTCAGAGATATAATCCCTTCGCTAGGACTAACCCCATGTCTCTGGGGTTCTCACTCTGCTTGTTTGGTTCCTCTCCTCCACTCCTGTGTCTTTCTCTCCTTTAGATAATGGGTCTCCCTCTGCCGGTCTCTCTCACCACAGAATGGAATCTCCCTCCCTCTAGCTGGGTCTCTCTCCTTGCATCAGCACTTTCCTTCTGTTGAGTTTCCTCCCCTTGATGATATCAGAGTAATCCACTTCCCCCAGCGCTTACGTTTTGTGTATTCTTCCATACCAACCATTCTGCTGAAAATAATATCCTTTCATTTACTTGTTCAAAACATCATTTTGAACGCCTCTTACCATACCTTGGGATTTGTAACAAAATCGATAAAAAGAAAAGTATTTCATCCGACAAATGTAAAGGATATACATTTTTATCTATGGTTGCTGCTCTGTTAACACCTTGTTGCGTATGCGAGGAGCATACGCAACAAGGTGGATGAACTTGCAGCCTGGATTGGTGCTTGGGACTTCAATGTTGTGGCCATTTCAGAGACGTGGATAGAGCAGGGGCAGGAATGGTTGTTACAGGTTCCGGGGTTCAGATGTTTCAGTCAGAGCAGAGGTGGTGGTAGAAGAGGGGGAGGAGTGGCATTGTTAGTTAAGGACAGCATTACGGTGGCAGAAAAGACATTTGATGTGGACTTGTCTGCTGAGGTAGTGTGGGCTGAGATTAGAAACAAGAAAGGATGTCACACTGTTGGGAGTTTTTTATAGGCCTCCAAAAAGTTCCAGAGAAGTAGATGAAGGGATTGCAAAGTTTATCCTGGATAGGTGTGAAAGTAACAGGGTAGTTGTAATGGGGGACTTTAACTTTTCTAATATCAATTGAAAAAGCTATAGTTCAAGTACGTTAGAGGGGTCAGATTTTGTTCAGTGTGTGCAGGAGGGTTTCATGACTCAGTATGTAGATAGGCCAAGAGGTGAGGCTATATTGGATTTGGTACTGGGTAATGAACCAGACCAGGTGTTAGACTTGGAGGTGGGTGAGCACTTTGATGATAGTGACCACAATTCGGTTACGTTTACCTTAGTGATGGAAAGGGATGGGCACATACTGAATAACAGTAGTTATAGCTGGGGGAAAGGTAATTATGAGGCTATTAGGAGAGATTTAGGATGCATAGGGTGGAGCAGGAAATTGCAGGGGCGGGGGACATCTGAAATGTGGAGCATATTTAAGGAACAGCTTCTGCATGTCCTTAATGAATATGTACCTGCCAGGCAGGGAGGAAGGGGTCGAGTGAGGGAACCATGGTGTACTAGGGAAGTTGAATCTCTGGTGAAGAGGAAGAAGGAGGCTTATATAATGATGAGACGTGAAGGCTCAGTTAGGGCACTGGAGAGCTATAAATTAGCCAGGATGGAGTAAAAGAGGGAGTTAAGAAGAGCTAGAAGAGGACACGAGAAGACTTTGGCGGATAGAATTAAGGAGAATCCTAAAGCTTTTTACAGGTATATAAATAATAAAAGATTGGTTAGGGCAAGATTAGGGCCAGTCAGAGATAGCACTGGGAAGTTGTGCGTGGAGCCTGAGGAGATAGGAGAGACACTGAATGAGTATTTTTCGTCAGTATTCAAGCAGGAGAAAGACAGTGTTGTCGGGGAGAATACTGCGATACCAGGTTGTAGACTGGGTAGGATTGAGGTTCATAAGGAGGAGGTGTTAGCGAATCTTGAGGGTATGAAAATTGATAAGGCCCCTGGGCCAGATGGGATTTACCCTAGGATTCTCTGGGAGGCTAGAGAGGAGATTGCAGAGCCTTTGGCTTTGATCTTCATGTCATTGTTAGCTACAGGTATAGTGCCAGAAGACTGGAGGATGGCAAATGTTGTCCCTTTGTTCAAAAAGGGGAGTAGGGACCATCCTGGAAATTATAGATCAGTGAGCCTGACTTCTGTTGTGGGCAAAGTCTTGGAAAGAATTATAAGGGATAGGATTTATAAGCATCTAGAGAGAAATAAATTGATTAGGGATAGTCAGCACGGTTTTGTGAAGGGTAGGTCGTGCCTCACCAACCTTATTGAGTTTTTTGAGGAGGTGACCAAAGAGGTAGATAAGGGTAAGGCAGTTGATGTAGTGTATATGGATTTTAGCAAAGCGTTTGATAAGGTTCCCCATGGTAGGCTACTGCAGAAAGTGCAGATGCATGGGATTGAAGGTGATTTAGCAGTTTGTATTAGGAATTGGTTAGCTGATAGAAGACAGAGGGTGGTGGTTGATGGGAAATATTCAACCTGGAGTGCAGTTACAAGTGGTGTACCGCAAGGATCTGTTTTAGGGCCACTGCTGTTTGTCATTTTTATAAATGACCTAGATGAGGGTGTAGAGGGTTGGATTAGTAAATTTGCTGACGATACCAAAGTGGGGGGAGTTGTAGACAGCGAGGATGGATGTTACAGTTTGCAGAGGGACATAGATAGGTTGCAGAGCTGGGCCGTGAGGTGGCAAATGGAATTCAATACGGATAAGTGTGAGGTGATTCACTTTGGTAGGAATAACAGGCATATGAAATATAGGGCTAATGGAAGGACCCTTAATAGTGTTGTCGAGCAGAGGGATCTTGGGGTACAAGTACATAGCTCTTTGAAAGTTGGCACCCAGGTTGATAAAGTTGTTAAGAAGGCGTACGGTGTGTTAGCTTTTATTGGTAGAGGGATTGAATTTAGGAGCCGTGAGGTTATGTTACAACTGTACAAAACTCTGGTGCGGCCGCACTTGGAGTATTGCGTACAGTTCTGGTCGCCGCATTATAAGAAAGATGTGGAAGCATTGGAAAGGGTGCAGAGGAGGTTTACCAGGATGTTGCCTGGTATGGTGGGAAGGCCTTATGAGGAAAGGCTGAGGGACCTGAGGTTATTTTCATTAGAGAGAAGAAGGTTATGCGGTGACCTAATTGAGGCTATAGATGATCAAAGGACTGGATAGGGTGGATAGTGAGAGCCTTTTTCCTCGGATGGTGATGACCAACACGAGGGGACATAACTTTAAATTAAGAGGTGGTAGTTATAGGACAGATGTCAGAGGCAGGTTCTTTACACAGAGGGTGGTGAGGGCGTGGAATGCCCTGCCTGCAGCAGTTGTGGACTCGCCTACTTTGGGGGCATTCAAATAGTTGGTGGATAGGCATATGGATGATATTGGAATAGTTTAGGTTAGAGGGTCCACTGGCCGGCGCAACATCGAGGGCCAAAGGGCCTGAACTGCGCTGTAATGTTCTATGTTCTATGTTAAGAGTTTTATTTCAGTTGGCTTTTATTGGTATTTATTATTTCCCCAAAAGAGTTTTTGGCTGAGCATAGCATGGAGCCCTTGGCGTTATTTGAGATTTGGTTTTGTTTAAGGCAGTATCTTTCTCAGGGCTGTCCTTTTTACTTTGTCCCTCAGCTTATTTGATTAAGTTTATTTGGTTTTTGTTTTTAAAACAAAATAATTGGAGCTGTTGGCGTTGAAATGAGGACAATGCAATACAAATGATAGCTAATTGGCTGTTTTATTTGATAATGTCAAGGATAAAACAAATCTGGTGGGGTATGAGATGGTCTGCTGATTCTCCATCACCATTCTGTGTTACTGTGCAGCACTGATTTTAGTCTTCAAGAGCTTTAAGAATCTATCCCTGGCAGGAGTCCTGGGCTAGAATTTACTGAGAATCTGCAGCAACAGAACCCTACATGAAACAGGTGGCTACCACTGGTCTAAGTTGGCACTATAATTAGCTGTATGAATATTTGATATGAATCAAGTGAACAATGTTGAAAATGGAAAATTAATTTGTGGAAAGACCTTTATTATTCATGAGTGACAGGGAAAGACAAGCTCTAGTTCATACTGTTGACATGTTAGTGGTAGCTGGAATGGCTGCTTACCTTTTTAATTGGGGTCACTGTAATTAAGTAGCTACTATTAATGTTTTGTTTGTCACTTCAGCAATCCTTGTGTAATAGTTCATGCGTCACTACTTTTTACAAACTCCAGCTCCTTCCCAATTCCTATGTCTAATGCTCTTAACTACTAATTAAACAACTACGTTGGAACGTTGAATGCATCAATTGTCAAAGCTATTTGAAATTAACAGATGGCAGGAAGCATACCCTCACAAATAGCTAGTAGGTCAGCTGGGCATCCTTGCAGTGAGCTGACAATCAGTGTGTGACTTTCCCTTGTACGGATATTCCTTAATGTGCTATGGTAGAGACGTGGCATGGTAGGATGTGACAAATTAGTTCAAGTTGGCTCACTGCCATAAAATCACAAGAAGCGCCAGTTCACAAACAGATGGTCTCAGAATAAAGTGT
Organism: Sphyrna mokarran; assembly: GCA_024679065.1. Taxonomy (NCBI): domain Eukaryota; kingdom Metazoa; phylum Chordata; class Chondrichthyes; order Carcharhiniformes; family Carcharhinidae; genus Sphyrna; species Sphyrna mokarran. Next base: position 32,338,334 of record JAGIQG010000010.1, on the reverse strand, counting down.
CTAGTTTGTCTGACACAGATTTTTTGTTGCAACTTGACTTGTTAGTTCAAGAAATACCTCTCAGCACATGACACTATAGAAAGTGCAAAAAGCTGATGCATCCTTTAGATTCTACAACAATGGCCTTAACTCCAGTTTTCTGCCAAACCTCCTCTGAACTTTCTCTGAACTGCTTCCAATAGAAATATACCCCTCCTTAAGTAAAGAGGTCAATCTGCACGCTCACCATTGTTCTGTGTAGTTGTAGCAAGACTTATCCATTTTTATATTCTCCATTTCAATAAAGACCTACATTCAATTTGCTATCCTAAACACTTGTAGCTACTGCTGGTTCATGTACATGAACACACTGATCCCTTTGTATTGCAGCTGTCTGCAAATTCTTTTCTTTAAATTGCCCCATTTACCCCTAGGCCTATTTCTAGCCAATCCTCAGTAATGTATCATTCCAACACCAAAAGTTATTTTCCCGCATGGTAACCTTTTCTGTCACAGCTTATTAAATGGCTTTCTGGAAATCCAAATACACTACATCTAACCATTTCCCTTTATTCACCCTGCAAGTTAAGTCATCAAAGATTTCTCAATCATAATTGCACTTTCACAAAATAACGTGGAGTCTGTCTGATTGTATAATCATTTTCTAAATGTCCTGCTAGACCTCTTTAGTATTGAATTCTAGCAATTTTCCAGTGATCAATATTAGACTAACTAGTTTATAATTTCCTTCTTTCTATCTCCTTCCTTTGTCGAACAGGATTGTTAGATTTGCAATTTCCCAATCTGCAAATCTCGGGAATTTTGCAAGATTTCAAATAATGCATTCACTTTTTCTACATTCAATTCTGTTCAGACCTTAGGATGCATATAATCTAGTCTCAGAGACTTCTCAGCCTCTAAACCCTTTAAATGATTATTTTAAGATCCTCTCTTCCTTTTGCTCCTGCTTTTCTACTATACTTGGGATACTTTTTGTGTCTTCTACTGTGAATACAAATACAAAATACTTGTTCCAACTCTCTGCCATTTCCTTATTTCCCATTATTAATTCCCCAATTTCACCCTTCAAGGGACAAAGATTCAGAGTTGCTACTCTTTTCCTTTTAAATACTTATAGAAGTTTTTTTATGTCATAGAGTCATCATAGAATCCCTATAGTGCAGAAGGAGGCTATTCGACCCATTAAGTCTGCACCAACCACAATCCCACCCAAGTGCTATCCCCTTAATCCGAAAGATTTATCCTGCTATTCCTCATGACACTATAGAACAATTTACCATGGCCAGTCAACCTAACCCACACATCTTTGGACTGCGTTAGTTTGGACTCTGTTAATTTTTTTCTCATACTTCAATTTCTCTCTACTTTTTGATCATTCTTCACTGGTTTGTAAAGCTTTCTAAATCTCCTGGCCTAATACAAAATGTCGCAACACTGTCCATCTTTTAATTTAGAGGAATTTCATTAGTTAACCATGAATGGTGCATCCTTGTGAGTTTAGTTCTTTCTCAATATAATATATCTTTATTGATATGCGAATATATATTATGAATTATCTCTTTAAATGTCTGTCACTGCTTCTCTACTGTCTGACCTTTTAACTTATTTTCCCATTCAACTTTAGTCAACTTTATCTTCGTATCTGTGTAGTTATCTCTATTTAAGTTTAAGATACTAGTTTTGGACCCAAATTTCTCACCGTCAAATTGAACATGAAATTCTATGATGTTATGATCAGTCTTACCTAGAGCATCCTTTACTATGAGGTCCTTAGTTTATTTTTCAATTACCTGTTCTAAATTAGGTTGTACCCTATTTGATTCCAGAACATATTATTCTAAAACAAATTCCAAATAGTCTCAATGAACCCATCCTCAAAGCTATTTTGGCAATTTGATTGGTCTAGTCTATACGAAGATTAAAACCTCTCAGTTGGTCACGTACCAACCAACTCAAGAACAGCTTCTTCCCTGCTGGTGTCAGACTTTTGAATGGACTTACCTTGCATTAGTTCATCATTCTGTACACCCTAGCTATGACTGTAACACTACATTCTGCACTCTCGTTTTCTTCTCTGTGAACGGTATATTTGTCTGTATAGTGCGCAAGAAACAATATTTTTCTCTGTATGTCAATACATGTGACGATAATAAATTAAATCAAATCAAAACATGGCTCTGTGAAAGGGAAGTCATATTTGACTAATTTATTAGAGTTCTGTGAGAAATTAACAAGCAACACAGATAAAGGGGAACCTGTGATTGGGCTGCAGTTAGGTTTACAGAAAGCATTTGACAAGGTGTCACATTGGAGATTACAATGGTTTAGTTGGTAACATATTGACATAGATAGAGAATTGGTTAGCTAACAGGAAGCAGAGAAGGGATAAATCCATCATTTTAAGGTTGGCAAGGTGCTGTGACTAGAATCCCACAGGGATCTATGTCGGGACCTCAACTATTTACAATTTCTATCAATGATTTAGATGAAGGGACTGAATGTATGTCTGCTAAATTTGTTGGTCATGATATACAGATGCCGACGTTGGATTGGGGTGGTAAGAACTCAGTAAGAATTTAGCAACACCAATTTATAATCCAACCGATTTATTTGATAGTAAAAACACGAGCTTTCAACACTCTGTGTCTTCTTCAGGCAAATGCAGTGTTCTGGTCTGCAATAGCACACATCAGCACAGACAGTCAGAGATTGCTGATTAGAATGCGAATCCTTACATCTAACCTGCTATTGAAGTGTTAAAGTGGCGAACAATGTGTGTGAAGGGAATCCTGCGCATTGTTGGAGAATTGTGTGTTTTCTCCAGACAGCACAGTAAGTGAGGTTTTTTGCTAACCCAGGCAAGTTACGGGGGTTACAGATAGTGTGTCATGAAGCCAAGATCCCGGTTAAGACCGTCCTCATGTGTGCGGAGCTTGGCTATCAGTCTCTGCTCAGCGACTCTGCGCGGTCGTGCATCACGAAAGCCCCCTTGAAGAACATTTACCCGCAGGTCGGAGGCCGAATGCCCATGACTGCTGAAGTGTTCGACCACAGGAAGGGAACTGTTTTGCCTGGTGATTGTTGAGCGATGCTCATTCATCCGCTGTCGTAGTGTCTGCATAGTCTCCCCAATATACCATGCTTCGGGACATCCTTTCTTGCAACGTATTAGGTACACAACGTTGGCCGAGTTGCAAGTGTATGTACTGTGTACCTGGTGAATGGTATCCTCACGTTTGATGATGTCGTCCATGTCTATGATCCGGCATGTCTTGCAGAGGTTGCTGTGGCAGGGTTGTGTGGTATTGGGGTCACTGTTCTCCTGAAGGTTGGGTAGTTTGCTGCGAACAATGATCTGTTTGAGGTTGTGCGGTTGTCTGAAAGCAAGAAGTGGGGGGGGGGGGATGGCCCTAGCGAGATGTTCATCGTCATCAATGATATGTTGAAGATTCCGGAGAAGATGTCGTAGCTTCTCCGCTCCGGGGAAGTACTGGACAACAAAGGGTACTCTGTCCACCGTGTCCCATGTTCGTCTTCTGAGGAGGTCAGTGCGGTTTAGCAGCAAACTACCCAACCTTCAGGAGAACAGTGACCACAATACCACACAACCCTGCCACAGCAACCTCTGCAAGACATGCCAGACCATAGACATGGACGACATCATCAAACGTGAGGACACCATTCACCAGGTACACGGTACATACACTTGCAACTCGGCCAACGTTGTCTACCTAATACGTTGCAAGAAAGGATGTCACGAAGCATGGTACATTGGGGAGACCATGCAGACACTACGACAGTGGATGAATGAGCATCGCTCAACAATCACCAGGCAAAACAGTTCCCTTCCTGTGGGCGAACACTTCAGCAGTCATGGGCATTCGGCCGCCGACCTGCGGGTAAATGTTCTTCAAGGGGGCCTTCGTGACACACGACAGCGCAGAGTTGCTGAGCAGAGACTGATAGCCAAGTTCCGCACACATGAGGACGGTCTGAACAGGGATCTTGGCTTCATGTCACACTATCTGTAACCCCCGTAACTTGCCTGGATTAGCAAAAAACCTCACTTACTGTGCTGTCTGGAGAAAACACACAATTCTCCAACAATGCTCAGGATTCCCTTCACACACATTGTTCGCCACTTTAACACTTCAATAGCAGGTTAGATGTAAGGATTCGCATTCTAATCAGCAATCTCTGACTGTCTGTGCTGATGTCTGCTATTGCAGACCAGAACACTGCATTTGCCTGAAGAAGACAGAGTGTTGAAAGCTCGCGTTTTTACTATCAAATAAATCGGTTGGATTATAAATTGGTGTTGCTAAATTCTTACTGAAATTTGTTGGTGACACACATAGGAAAGCAACTAATGAAGAGGAAACTGGGATATATATATATATATATATATATATATATATACTTTAAGTGAGTGGTTAAGTATTTGACCAGTGGAATATAATGTGGGACTTGTCCACTTGAGCAGGAAGAATAGAAAAGCAGTATGTTATTTAAATGGAGAGAGATTGCAGACTGTAAGGTACAGCGGGATCTACATGAATCAGGAAAAATTTTTCATCATTAAAGGATGTAAATACATTAAGAACAGTTCAGACAAAATTTCTGGATTGAAGTGCTCATATAAAATCATAGAATCTTCGGTGCACAGAAGGAGGCTATTCGGCCTATCGAGTCTGCACTGATCACAATCCCACCCAAGCCCCATTCCCATAATTCCTCAGATTTACCCCTGACATTTTAGCATGGCCAATCCATCAAACCTGCACATCGCTGGACTGTGGGCGGAAACAGGAGCACCTGGATGAAATGAGGAGAACGTGCAAACTCTACACAGACAATGATCCAAGGCTGGAATTGAATCCGGGTCCCTGGCACTGTATGCAGCAGTGTTAACCACTATGCCACCATGCTGCCCTTATGAGGAAAGTTTGGATGGGTTCAGTCTGTATCCATTGAAGTTTAGAAAAATAAGAAATGTTCTTACTGAAGCATACACGATCCTGAGGGGCTTAACAGGATGGATCATAGAATCCCTACGGTGCATAAGGAGGCCATTTGGCCCATCGAGTCTACACCAACAACAATCCCACCCACGCTAAATGCTGGAAGGATGTTTCCCTTTGAACTCTAGGAGGTAGGGTTTAAAAATAAGGAAAGGCAATTCTCTCATCCCACTGTGCGCTAAAAATCAGAACGCCCAGAGCGAATCTCCCAGCACTGTCAGTTCCTTGCTAAAATAGGTGCAAAGATGCATTATACATGCAGGTGGCAATTTAAATATATTTTGAATCATACTACCAGGCCTGGGACTGAAATTTATGGGCCTGCCCACTTCTCCTCTGCACCCTCCCACCTCCCCGTCCTTCGCGAGGAGTGTTTCACTCCAGTGGGTTTTAGTATAGCTCTCCACTTGCAGGGAACTGGTGGCCTGACTCTGATGGAGTGAACGTAGAACGTTACAGCGCAGTACAGGCCCTTCGTCCCTCGATGTTGCACCGGCCAGCGGACGCTCTAACCTAAACTATTCCAATATCATCCATATGCCTTTCCACCGACCATTTGAATGCCCCCAAAGTAGGCAAGTCCACAACTGCTGCAGGCAGGGCATTCCACGCTCTCACCACCCTCTGTGTAAAGAACCTGCCTCTGACCTCCGTCCTATAACTCCCACCTCTTAATTTAAAGTTATGTCCCCTCGTGTTGGTCATCACCATCCGAGGAAAAAGGCTCTCACTATCCACCCTATCCAATCCCTTGATCATCTTATACGCCTCAATTAGGTCACCGCGTACCCTTCTTCTCTCTAATGAAAATAACCTCAGGTCCCTCAGCCTTTCCTCATAAGGCCTTCCCACCATACCAGGCAACATCCTGGTAAACCTCATCTGCACCCTTTCCAATGCTTCCACATCTTTCTTATAATGCGGCGACCAGAACTGTACGCAATACTCCAAGTGTGGCCGCACCAGAGTTTTGTACAGTTGTAACATAACCTCACGGCTCCTAAATTCAATCCCTCTACCAATAAAAGCTAACACACCGTACACCTTCGTAACAACTTTATCAACCTGGGTGCCAACTTTCAAAGAGCTATGTACTTGTACCCCAAGATCCCTCTGCTCGACAACACTATTAAGGGTCCTTCCATTAGCCCTATACTTCATATGCCTGTTATTCCTACCAAAGTGAATCACCTCACACTTATCCGTATTGAATTCCATTTGCCACCTCACGGCCCAGCTCTGCAACCTATCTATGCCCCTCTGCAAACTGTAACATCCATCCTCGCTGTCTACAACTCCCCCCACTTTGGTATTGTCAGCAAATTTACTAATCCAACCCTCTACACCCTCATCTAGGTCATGAAGGGAGGGAGCAATCAGAGCCACCTAGAGCGTTTGGTGCTGGAGAGTGCCCCCTGGGCACTGGCACTTTGGCAGTGCCAGGATGGCCCCCTTGCACTTTCCAAGGGGCAAAATGCAAATGCCTATGGGGCATCTTGGCAATGCCCGCTGAGCATGGGGCGGTGCCAAGAGTTGGGGCCTGGTGGACCAAGGCTAAATGGGGGCCTTTTCGGACAATCAGTGGGGGTCCCGCTGTTACTCTGCAGTCAGGATTGGTGGGAAAGGGAGGATGGCCAGCGATCGGGGTGGGAATTGACACTGTGAGTGAGGAAGAATGGATCTGTGAGCATGCTGGAGATCAGGACTGAGCCCAGACATGTTTGGGCGGCAGCAATCAGGCTGTGGATGTTAGGATTAGGGCTGGTGTTGCACGGATCGCAGGGTTGGCTAATGATTGAGTTGGCCAGCAATTGGAAGCTGGCTGATCAGGCCAATCTCAGCACTGATAGATTAGCGCACGCACATGGCCTGTTCAGCACTTTATTTCCAGCCTCTCCATCAGAAATAGGCCCTGCCCTCTGACGTAATTCATGTTGCAGCAGTACAGAGGTTGGGAGATTCTTCTCTGAACTCCCATTGAAAAAAAGAAGTGTTTTCATACTCATGTTTTCAGGCAAATTTGTTACTTAGAATTTTTTTCCCAAGCCAAGAGACTTCTACAGAGCTGTCCTATAGCTGAGATGGCTGACCCATCACAACTACAACCATCTTCCTATGTACCAGGTATGACTCCAACCAGTATAGAGTTTGCTTCCCGAGACCCCTTGATGCCAGTTTTGCGAGGGCTCCTTGATGTCAGATCCGGTCAAATGCAGCCTTGATTTTAAGAACTGTCACTCTCACCTCACCTCTGGAATTCAGCTATTTTGTCCATGTTTGAACCATGGCTGTAATGAGGCCAGGAGTGAGTGATCATGGTGAAACTCAAATTAGGCATCACTAAGCACATTATTACTGAGCAGATGGTGCTTGATAGCATTGTTGATGGCCCCTTCCATCACTTTACTGATGATCAAAGATAGGCTGATTGGGCAGTAATTGGCTGGGTTGGATTCGGCCCGCATTTTATGTACAGGACATACCTGGGCAATTTTCCACATTGTTGGGTCGTTGCCAGTGTTGTAACTGTACTGGAAGAGCTTGGCAGCAATGAGTTCTGGAGCACAAATCTTCAGTACTATTGCTGGAATGTTATCAGGGCCCATTGCCTTTGCAGTGTCCAGTACCTTCAACCATGATGTGGTGAATTCTGTTTTAGTGGCCAGATTACTTTAGAAAATTCTAAAAAGCAACTTCAATATGTAAACTTTTACAAAGGCAAATGAAACTCCATTTTTAAAGCAAAATAAAATTTTATTTTTAAAACTACTTTAATAAAACATAGAAAATTCAACATGAAAACATGCGATAGACGGACAAACAAAGACTTCGGCCAACGGAGAATCCAAGGTAGGGTCAATGACACAACCATATTACTGAGCTTTCTCTGCAGATCTCCACTTTTGTGCCAGAAATTTGAGCAATTATATAACTTAGTTCTCTTAGATACAACTCAGCAATTAACTTAATAGAACATAGAACATTACAGCACAGAACAGGCCCTTCAGCCTTCGATGTTGTGCCGACCAAAATAAAAAGCAATGCCCCTCCAAACTAAACCATTCCCTTCTCTTCAATATACTTATCAATTAACCTCTTAAACGCCACCAAACTTGGCGCATCTACAACAGCTGCAGGCAGGGCAGTCCACTCCCTAATCACTCTTTGAGTAAAGAACCTACCTCTGATATCCGTCCTATAACTCATACCCCTTAATTTAAAGCTGTGTCCCCTCGTGCTAGCTTTCTCCATCCTAGGAAAAAGGCTATCACTGTCCACCCTATCTAAACCTCTAATCATCTTATATGTTTCGATAAGGTCTCCTCTTAGCCGCTCCTTTCTAACGAAAACAACCTCAAATCCCTCAGCCTCTCTTCATAAGACCTGCCCTCCATACCAGGCAACATCCTGGTAAACCTCCTCTGTACCCTCTCCAATGCCTCCACATCTTTCTTATAATGTGGGGACCAGAAATGCACACAATACTCCAAGTGCGGCCGCACTAGAGTTTTGTACAGTTGCAACATGATGCTGCGCTCCTAAATTCAATCCCCCTACCAATAAAAGCTAAGACTCCATATGCCTTCTTAACAACTTTATCCACTTGACTGCTACTTTCAGGGATCTATTGACACATACACCAAGATCCTTCTGTTCCTCAACACTATTAAGAGCCCTACCATTAGCCCTATACTCTACACATTTATTGTTCCTGCCAAAGTGCATTACCTCACACTTTTCCACATTAATATGGCTTAATATTACTTAATATGACTTCATTTAATATTCGACATGTCAATCCATTTTTGACTGCATTCTTAACTTGAATTACAATCTGATACCTTAAATACTAGTTTGCCATTTGTTTATTCAACTGTTGAAAGCTGTGATGACTTCAGCCAGGTTAATAAGATTGGCTTGCTAGAATATGAACTACCCAGTGAGTCTTAGCTAAGTTAATTTGCATTAGTTTATTTGTTTGGTATTCAAAACAGCTACCTGATGAGGCTTATTCAAAAAAAAGATACCCGATGAGTCTTAATTAATGGTTAAATCAGGAGCCTCATGCTCCCTATTTAAAGCAAGTGTGTCAGATACCCAGCCTGCATTTAGCAGGGAGCAACTGGAAAGTTGGCTGTGTACAGATGCATGGTGTAAATAAAGTAACTTGGTGTCAGGACTTTCACCTCCATGGAGTTATTACAGAAGCAAAATCCTGAAACAAAATGGCTTTCTGGTTGCTTAGCAATTCAAATCTATAATTTTAACTTGTTCAATGTTTTGTGGGGCAGTCGAAACTGGTTCATCTGCCCGATAATAGAACATAGAACATAGAACATTACAGCACAGAACAGGCCCTTCAGCCTTCGATGTTGCGCCGACCAATATAAAACGCAATGCCCCTCCAAACTAAACCATTCCCTTCTCTTCCATATACTTATCAACTAACCTCTTAAACGCCACCAAACTTGGCGCATCTACAACTGCTGCAGGCAGGGCATTCCACTCCCGAACCACCCTTTGGGTAAAGAACCTACCTCTGATATCCGTCCTATAACTATCACCCCTTAATTTAAAGCTGTGTCCCCTCGTGCTAGCTTTCTCCATCCTAGGAAAAAGGCTATCACTGTCCACCCTATCTAAACCTCTAATCATCTTATATGTTTCGATTAGGTCCCCTCTTAGCCGCCTCCTTTCTAACGAAAACAACCTCAAATCCCTCAGCCTCTCTTCATAAGACCTGCCCTCCATACCAGGCAACATCCTGGTAAACCTCCTCTGTACCCTCTCCAATGCCTCCACATCTTTCTTATAATGTGGGGACCAGAACTGCACACAATACTCCAAGTGCGGCCGCACTAGAGTTTTGTACAGTTGCAACATGACGTTGCGGCTCCGAAATTCAATCCCCCTACCAATAAAAGCTAAGACTCCATATGCCTTCTTAACAACTTTATCCACTTGACTGCCTACTTTCAGGGATCTATTGACACATACACCAAGATCCTTCTGTTCCTCAACACTATTAAGAGCCCTACCATTAGCCCTATACTCTACACATTTATTATTTCTGCCAAAGTGCATTACCTCACACTTTTCCACATTAAACTCCATTTGCCACCTCTCGGCCCAGCTCTGCAACTTGTCCAAGTCCCTCTGCAAACTATAACACCCCTCTTCACTATCTACCACTCCACCGACTTTAGTGTCATCTGCAAATTTACTAATCCATCCTTCAATACCCTCATCCAGATCATTTATAAAAATTACAAACAGCAGGGGCCCCAAAACAGACCCCTGAGGTACACCACTTGTCACCGAACTCCACGATGAATATCTCCCATCAACCACCACCCTCTGTCTTCTATCTGCTAGCCAATTCCTAACCCAATTAGCTAAATCACCCTCTATCCCATACATCTGCATTTTCTGCAGAAGTCTTCCATGGGCCACCTTATCAAACGCCTTACTAAAGTCCATATATACCACATCAACCGCCTTACCCCCATCCACCTCTTTGGTCACTTTTTCAAAAAACTCAATGAGGTTAGTAAGGCACGACCTACCCTTCACAAAACCATGCTGACTATCCCCAATCAATTCATTTCTCTCTAAATAACTATAAATCCTATCCCTAATAATTCTCTCCAATACTTTGCCTGCCACAGAAGTAAGACTCACTGGCCTATAATTCCCTGGAAGGTCTCTCTTCCCCTTCTTGAACAATGGGAGCACATTCGCTATCCTCCAGTCCTCCGGAACCACACCTGTAACCAACGACGACCTGAAGATCAGAGCCAGATGCTCTGCAATCTCCTCTCTTGGCTCCCAGAGAATCCTAGGGTAAATCCCGTCCGGCCCAGGGGACTTATCCAACTTCAAACCCTCGAGAATATCTAGCACATCCTCCTTATCTACTTTGATACTTTCCAGTTTCCTACCCTGTACCTCAGTGTTCTCCATAACTACATTTACATCACCCTGCGTGATAAGGGCTCAGTCATCTGGCAGAATTCCTAGACTGGACACCCTGTTCTCAAGCACAAAATTACATTATTTGTTCCTTTAAGCAATGCATGATTTCATAACTAAACCAAATTTAAGTTACATTGTAACAGAGTTTCATGGTTAGCTAATTTACTGACACAATCAGTCCTTGAGTTTTACAATTTAATATTGGCAGGCATATTAACCTTTATTTCAAAAATATCATATATTAAATGCCCATTTCATTCTTAAACCTTATATTAAAATATTAGCAGCTAGATATCTTCATGTTGAGTATTATATGATTAAATATTCCTTTCATCAAACCATTTTTTGATAAACGTGGAGTGGATCGAATTGGCTAGAGACTGGAATCTGAGGTGCTGGGTACCACTGGAGGAGGCCGAGATGGATCATCCATTTGGCACTTCTGGCTGAAGATTGCTGCAAATACTTCAGCCTTATCTTTTATACTGATGACAAGGGAGATGTTTGTCGAGCCTACTCCTCCAGTGAATTGTTTAATTGTCCACCACCATTTATGACTGGCTGTGGTAGGACTGTAGAGCTTATATCTGTTCCATTGGCTGTAGGATCACTTAGCTTTGTCTGTGACTTGCTATTTATCCTGTTTGGCATGCAAGTAAACCTGTTTGGTATCTTCACCAAGTTGATGCCTCATCTTTAAGTATGCCTGGTGCTACTCCTATCATGCTCTCCTGTACTCTCCATTGATCCCTTGGCTTGATAGTATTGGTTGAGTGGGGGCTATGCCAGACTATGAGGTTGCAGATTGTGTTAGAGTATAGTCCTGCTGCTTTTGATAGCTCACATCACCTCATAGATGCCCAGTCTTCAGTTGCTAGATCTGTTTGTAGTCTGTTCCATTTAGCATGATGACAGCGTCACACAACACAATGGAGATTATTCTTAATTTTAAGGTAGGATTTGTCTCCACAAGGATTGGAGGTGGTCACTCTTACAAAGAACAAAAACAGCACGGGAAACAGGCCCTTCAGCCCAACGAGCCCACGCCGCCACCCCGATGTTCCCACCTCTACCCGCGATCCCTGTCCATGTGGTTCGGGAGTGGAATGCCCTGCCTGCAGCAGTTGTAGATGCGCCAAGTTTGGTGGCGTTTAAGAGGTTAGTTGATAAGTATATGGAAGAGAAGGGAATGGTTTAGTTTGGAGGGGCATTGCTTTTTATATTGGTCGGCGCAACATCGAAGGCCGAAGGGCCTGTTCTGTGCTGTAATGTTCTATGTTTATGTTCTATGTTTATAGATCTATGGAATAAAAACCAAATTTGAGACAATTTAGGGAGAATTTGTTTTGCCAATTAGCCTAAGAGCACATCTTTGGGATGTGGGAGGAAACCGGAGCACCCGGAGAAAACCCACGCAAGCACGGGGAGAATGCGCAAACTCCCACAGACACAGGCCCAAATCCATGTATCGCACAGCACAGCGATAGTCACTGAGCTGTCGTGTTGCTCATCAGATGGTCCAGGTCAAGCATACACTAACGATGTGAAGCAGTAGGATACTCTCGAAAAAGATCCAAGAGCAGTCCTCTCACGACCCATCGCGTGTATGCCCCTCGTTAGACAACAAGGTGGACCAAAGCACCTGTAGGATAAAAACAAGTACATCAATATCATCATCTATTTACACACTTCCCAGGGACTCCCAAGGCTCATGATCCCTATTTTAAATCAGTTTTCTATACCCCTCCATTCCCATTCTGTTCATGTGCCCATCTAAGTATTTCTTAAATAACTCCAGAGTACCTGCCTCCACCACTTTACTTGGCAGCACATTCCATACCCCCACCACCCTCTGTGTGAAAAAACTCCCTCTAGCATCCAAATTATACCTTACCCCCTCACCCTAAGCCCGTGACCCCTCGTGCTATTCGAGTCCATCCTAGGAAAAAGCTTAACCCTGTTTACTCTATCTATACCCCTCAAAATCTTGTACACCTCTATCAGATCTCCTCTAAGTCTACGTCTTTCTAAGGAAAACAGTCCCAATTTGCCTAATCTCTCCTCGTAACTCAGACCTTCCATACCAGGCAGCATCCTGGTAAACCTCCTCTGCACTCTCTCCAGAGTCTCCACGTCCTTCCGGTAGTAAGGCGACCAGAACTGGACGCAGTATTCCAAATGAGGTCTAACCAGTGTTTTATACAACTGCAACATTAAAGGCCAGCTCTTGTACTCTATACCACTTCCTATAAAGGCTAACATACTATATGCGTCATGGACAGATGCATCTGTAGTCAGCAGATTGGTAAGGAGGAGGTCAAATATGGTTTACCAGATAGTCTGTCCAGTTTCATGCCTTTTTATCATCTTCATAGCAATTGAAACAACCAAGTGATTTGCTCGGCCATTTCAGATGGCAGTTGAGAGAAAACCACTTTGCTATGGTTCTCAAGTCACAAGTAGGCCAGGTCAGATAAGGACAGCAGATTTCCTTCCCTAAAGGACATTAGTGAACCAGATAGGTATTTCCAACAATCGACAATGGTTTCATGGTCATCAGTAAATTTTTAATTCCATATATTTTTTATTGCATTCACATTCCACCAGCTGCTGACGTGCAATTCGAATCCAGGCCCCTTTAGCTGAATTTCTGGATGTATCGTCTGGCGATAATACTACTAGGCCATCGCTTCCTCCTCTTACTAATTTCCCAAAAAGCTCCTGAAAAAATGTAAAATAACTATTTACAAATAATACTCCACATGCAATTTTCCCCTTAAAATCCGAAAGCATTATTGGGAGCAATTCTCCCAGCTCACTGCACTGCTTTTATAGGATTTCCAGTGTTGTCAGGTCCACACCAGAAATTGACACAGAGCTGCATAATTTATTTAAATTAATATTTTAATATATTTTAAATCTCATTAGTGGGCCTGGGACTGAGATCTCCAGGTCCACTAGCATGTCCTCCCCTCACCTGGAGTTGGTCATTCCAGTGGAATTTACTATCACACCCCACTTGTGGGGAGCCTGTAGCTCAGCTCCACTGGAATGAATGTGCCTCCCAGAGGATCAGGAGCTGGGGGTAGTGTCTTCTGACCATTGCCATCTTGGCAGTGCCAGCCTGGACTTTCTGGCACTTCCCAGGCATTGAGGATGGGGTCTAATGGGGTGGGGCTTGGTGGGGGTCAGGACCTCGGGATAGACCTGTGGGAGTAGCGGGTCCCACTGCCACTTCGCACTCGGCCTGAGTGACAGAGGGAAGGAGGCTAGCAATTGGGGCTGGCCATCAGACGGTGATGAGAAGTCGGCCTACTGGGGTTGTTGGGACTGCAGTGGGGGGAATGGGAGAGGGAATCGGGGCAGTGGGGGTGGGGATCGAGATGCCTGGGAGGTGGGAGGGATTGAGGCTGGCCTGGATATGTTCGGGGTCCAGTGACCAAGCCCTGGGGGTAGGAGGGACAACATTGCGGAGTTACAAGGCTAGCCAACAAATTGAGCTGGTCAGCAATTGGGAGGGCGACAATGCGGGGCCACTGCAAATGTGCCAATCATGGTGCTGATGGATGGGAGTATGCACAATGGCCCACTCAGCACTATGCTGCCAGCTTCTTCATAGAGAATATGCCCTGCCCACTGAATTTTAGCATGATTCGCGCTAAGGCACTCTGCAGTGAACAGGGTGTGGGTGATACATTTTGAAACTCCCATTGAAAAAAGCACGGGGATTTACGCTAGTTTTTACACGAATTTTTTTTTGGTAGACTATCATTCATTTGATGCATTTTTTCCTTTGTTATCCATTTTTTGACTGCATGAATTTAATACAATTCAGGCAAGTGAATATTGGACCTCTTTGAGAGACACAGCACAATACTATATAGGTTTGAGTTCGATCGGCTTTGCATCAGATCCATCCGTTACACAGTGAGTACTGAATTAGTTATTTTATATAAGTATTGTATTTCACAATAAACAAATAGCCTGATGTGCAGTCAACGGAAATGCAGAGCTAACATAGCAAAATGTTTGGTGCTAGTTATAATTTGCATCCAGAAAGGTAAATACCCCAATGTTGTGCTTGGAGATTAGGCTCATGCCAGCAGCATGCCTGCTCTAAGGAATGAGGCAGGTCAACCTGAGCAAACTTAACACTTCAATTTGCAGTTCCAAAGGAGGGAAAGTTCAGAAGGCAGAGCAAGAGCAAAGACTAAATTCATAAACGCCAGAATGATTTGTGTGAAGTACAGCTCCTTACTCACTCAATGTGAAATGGGGAATTATCCTTCACATCTTCCAAGCATTGGCAGCCTGCTCCAGGTACAAAATCTTAAATAGGTAGTTGAAATCTCCTGTTCCTAGTGGCACATGACACAACTAACATATCCTTAAATTATTTTTGCAATGCACAATTGTTAAATGGTCTTGCGCAGTCACGCTCACAGTAATTTAAAGGTAGTTACTTGTACAGCCTGTGTGGGAACTTGCAGGTTAAGAAATAATTGAGATGGGTGAGGGGCCCAGATAGAATGAATAAGAGAGATGTGTTTTCCTTAGCAGAGAGGTCAGTGCCTGGGTTGAGGGTGGGATGAAGGGTAGTAGTATAGATTTAAAGTAAGTCGCTGAAGAATTAAAAGGGAATTTTACCATCCAGAAAGTTATTGGGGTCTGAAACTCTGTCTGAAAGACTAATTGAGGAAGAAACCCATGTTTTACACAGCTGAAATTCCCTAACCTGCCTGGTTAAAGAGGTTGAAGAAGCAGCACTTCAAAAGCTTGTGATACTAAATAAACCTATTATTTTAACCTGGTGTTGTGAGACTTCTTTCTGGTTACAGAATAAAAGCTGAAAGTCGAAATTAGACTGGATGACCCTTTCAGTCAGCCAAATGGGCCAAATGGCTGTCTCCTCTTGCGTCAATCCAATGGATTGTTCTTCCCCACAAATGATGCTTCTATTTGCCTGTTATTTCAGACTTGCCTTATCTCTGAGTAGTTTTATAACAAAGGACATCTTAACAAGGAAAAAGCTTGACACAACCCCTGTCAGTTGGATTAGTGGGCTTCTATAGTCTGACTACTTAATTTCAATTTGCCTGATTTCAGTGGCCCTAATGGAAGTTATATTCTTGGTAGCATAGCTCATAGGTTCATAAGGGCTTTTAAGTTTTTCTGGAAATTCAAGGTCTACAGGCAGCGATATAGGATGTTGACAGTGTGGCACTTTCTTTGGGGAATTTAATCCTGGGTTCCTGGATTGTTACAATTAGCATTTTCTCCAAAAATTCTCCAAGGCTTGTCAAAATGTTCCGAGTGCATCATTTCTGCATCTGGATGACAAATATTAAATACTCTATCTCCTCCTGCCACATTCAATTATTTGAACAAGATGTCAGTCTGAAAGTTCTGTTTCTCCAAAGGAAACAAGTCTCTGTTCGGATACTATTAAGCATAATGATTTGACTTGCAGGCTCCCAGCAGAAGTCTTATTCTTTGGAATATTAGGCTAACACTACATGGTCAGGAAATCCTCCCCTTGGCTTTCTGAAATACATTCCAATAGTGTAAAATGTTTGATTTGGAAAGATTAAAGCCTGTTTAAGAGATTTGTTTTACTGTAATGTTTTTCAGGTTTGTTTGTACATGAGATGCTTATTGGTTTCTTGGACCCCAAGAAAGTGCGCCCCAAGGAAAACAGATGTTATGCAGATAGTTCTCTGGAAATCACCATTGCAATGTTGCAGCTCTTTCGAAAAAGCCTTTTAACCTTCAGAAGGGTGATGCTAATATAACTCTGTGATTGTTGTCTGCTTAAATGTGAATTTCTAATGTCTCTTTGTAGGGAGCATATCAGGAGCTACATGGATTACCTGCGACAGACAAGCATTTACCTTCAACAGCAACCCACATACAAATGATTCCAAAGTATTGATGGATAAAAAGGACATCAAATAGTTCTAATCTTGTGATTAATTCAGAGCAGATAGTGAAAGCCTAGAAGTCATGTCATTGCCAATCAATCTGCTGTGACAGCATGGGAATACTTCTCTGCTTGTATCAATGCACATTGTAACCACAGCTCAATGAGCTCTAACTGTGCCAAGATTTATCCAAGTAGGGGCTATGTATTAAGCATTGCCTGAAAAATGTTAATCAATAAATGCTGATGGTAAAAATTTTTATTGTGTCTTGTGATATTTATCTACATATTCCTGATTTTTATTCAGAATGATTTTTAAAGTCTACTGACAGTTTAGAGCAAAATTAACTGCTGTTTTCCACAGTGAGGAAAGGTCAGCAGTACTCCAGCATTCATGTCAGGTGCCAGTGCGTTCACAAACTGGAAACATCATTCTGAGATTATGGGCACACAGCCTATGATAATCTACATAAAGACTACACTTCCCCACTGCAGTCAATCTCAAAATATTAGCTTTACATTCTCTTGCATCTTTATACACCAAGCACTAGCTTTGAAAGATATTCAGGTTGAAGACTACATGTGTATGCTCTTTGTGATGAGTGTTGCCAGTTTTGGGGAATGGACTACTTTGCCATTTTTATATTCAGTTTCAGTTTGCACACTTTACCCAGAATCACAGAATTGGTATGCAGAAGGAAGGCATTTGGCCCATTATATTTGCACCTACTCTCCAAACCTTACTATAGCTTAGTGCTACCTCCTACCTTTTGCCTATTTCTCTGCACATTGTTTCTGTTCATGTCCTCTAACGCTTTGAATGAACCTGCCACCACCACACTTCCTGGCAGAACATTCCAGACCCAAACCACTTATTGTGTGAAAAAGGTTTTTTCTTACATTACAATTTTTCTTTTGTAAATCACTTTGATTCCCTGACCTCTCATTCTTGATCCTTTTACTAGCAAGAACAGTTTCTCTTTATCTACTCTATCTAGCCCCTTCACGATTTTGAACATCTCTCTCCAATCTATCTCATAACTGAAGCTTCTCATCCCTGGAACCATTCTTGTGAACCTCTTCAGCATTCACCAATGCATTCACATCCTTCCTACAGTGTGGCGTACAGAACTGTATACAATGTTCCAGGTGAGGCCTAACTACTGTCTTGTATAAGTACAGTGTAATGTCTTTGCTCATGTACTCAGTGCCTTTTTAATGAAGCTCAGAACACTATTTGCTTTATAACCGCTCTCACCAGCTATCCTGCCACTTTTGGTGATCTATGCACATACATACCAAGTCCCTGTGCTCCTGGACCCCCTTAAGAATTTTATATTGTCTCTTTATGTTCTTCATCTCATAATACATTACCTCACACTTCTCCACATTGAATTTCATCTGCCACCTATCTGCCCATGCCACAAACTTGTCTATGCCCTTTAGCAGTTATACTAGGTAATAACTGAGCCATATAAAACATTCATTAAGCCACAGCTAGAGAACTATGTGCAATGTGGTCACCACACCATCGGAAGGATGTGATTGTACTAGAAAAGGATCAGAGGAGATTCTCCAGGATGTTGCCTGAAATAGGACGCTTCAGCTATGGAGAGAAGGTGAATAGGCTGGAATTGCTTTTCGTAGGGCGGAGAAAGCTGATAGGGCATCTCATCAAGGTGTACAAAATTATGAGGGATGTGGAAAGGCCAGAAATAAAGAACATTTTTCCCCTTTGTAGAGAGGTTGATAACCAATAGACATACATTTAGGGTAAGGAGCAGGAGATTTATAAGGGATTTGAGGAAAACACTTTCCATCCAGAGGGTGATGAGAGTCTTAACTCACTGCTAGAAAGGGTTGTCAAGGTGGGAATCCTCACAACATTTAAGAAGCATTTAGATGAGCACTTTAAATGCCATAGCAAAGAATGCTATGGCATTTAAGTGCTGGAAAATGGAATGAAATTAGATAGGTGTTAGGCTGGCACAGACATGATGGGCCAAATGGCCTCTTTCTGTGCTGTAAAACTAGGTGGAATTTTCCTGTGCTGCCCGCCACAGGAATTGTAGTGGGTGCGAGCAGACCATGCAAAGATTCATTGACCTTGGGAGGAAACTTCCAGTCTTGGGATGAGCGCAGCCACCAAATTCCAGCCAATGACTCTATGACTAAGGTTTTATATGAATTTAAATATGACTATTTTGGGTTACAATTGCTGCCTCTTGCCATCTTCTAAACAATGAGAAATAAAAAAGTCTTTAGTCAGCACAATAGTTCCTGTGACAGTCAAATTATTGATTGGCTCTCAAAATGTTGCTTCTAGCTTTCCACATGCTATTAGAGGCTGTGCTGCTATTCTGTTCACAGAGCCTGAAGGTAAATGGCTGATACATTGCTTAATTGTATGTTGATGAACAACAATGTTGGCAATCTCAAGTGCTGATGAACTTTCACCATCTCATTTATTTCCCAACTTCTCAAAGAATAGTGCTGCAGCAGTGTTGCTACTCCTACAGTATATAAATTAAAAGTGAGGATATGTTACCATCAATTTCTGGTTGTGTAGATGGGACTAGCCATGATTCATAACCTTGCATCATTCCGAAGTTTAGTGTTCTCCCAGGTGGCTGAAGGTTGGGCAATACATTCAATGTGACAGTGCTTTGTCATAACCAGTCAAACAGCATGGTTGAGCTGTAATGAAATGCAGTCCATGTCTAGGCTTGGATGCCGAACAAGAAAGGCATTAGCATTCAGTCACCCAGCACTGTCCATTGTTTCAGGGATGCCCCTGAGAATAGAAAGAAAAATCAGGAGAGTTTTAAGACTGATTGTTGTATTCGTTTTACATGATTGCCAAAACTCAAGACCTACTCAATGTGTACGCAAGTTCCCACAAGAACCATTACTCCCTAGTAGCTTGTACCTTGCCATGAATGAGTCAAAGTTTGCTCTCCAAATCTCCAGGTATCCCCAGAGTTGCAGCAACCATCAATGTGAGATACAGCAATTTTTGACATATGTTTCCCTTCAGAATTTATACTGGAATAACAACCTTGATCATCTTATTTCTTCATACAGGCTGCTTGTGACTTGGATACATGGTAGGGAAGATTGTTACATGTTTTCTTCGCTTCAGCCCAACTGCATGGAAAGAAATAAGCCATTGGTTCCGTTCAGAATGTCCTCATCTTTTCCGTGTTCTCTCCTCCTCTCTGTCTTGAGTCCTGTTTGTTTCTTTCTTCTATTCTCTCCTCTCTTTTGTTCTCTTACTTCAGCTCTTCAAAGAGAGTGGAATAGAAATTGTTCTAATGATGTTTCCTTTCTCAGAATTGGTACTATGTCTTAGTGTATGTGCTCATTCACGTGGCCATAAATAATACTAAATTATTGCTCATCATTATTTGAAAGAAAATAGACAGGCAGCCAGCACTAATTGCACTCTTCATTGGCAGCTTGTCTAATTAGGGACATCGATACTGCACATTGCCGATAATAATAAATGGCAGTCTGTATTTCTTACTGATGAGGAATACTTTGGCTGCAAATATCTGTTAGTGAAGATTCTGATAATGAGCAGGAATTCAGAAACTTCAAGAACCCTTTGTTTTTGAGTGCGCTTTGATAGTTTTGATGGAGAAGGTGAGCAGAGTGGGGGGATGCTCTATCTATCAAGTATCTGAAGATTAGAAAACAAGTTATCAAAAATTAGATGGAACAGATAGCTCATGACAGTAATGTTGAAACAATGATCCTAAGATGAATTCTGAGATGAACTGATATCTCTCATTATTCTGCTTAGCCACTCATAACTCTTCCCACTCTATACTGAGGAGATTGGAGAGGCACTGAATAAATATTTCTCTTCAGTATTCACGCAGGGTGATGTAAATGTAGTTATGGAGAACACTGAGGTACAGGGTAGGAAACTGGAAGGTATTGAAGTAGATAGGGAGGATGTGCTAGATATTCTCGAGGGAAGTTGGATAAGTCCCCTGGGCCGGACGGGATTTACCCTAGGATTCTCTGGGAGGCAAGAGAGGAGATTGCAGAGCCTCTGGCTCTGATCTTCAGGTCGTCGTTGGTTACGGGTGTGGTTCCGGAGGACTGGAGGATAGCGAATGTGCTCCCATTGTTCAAGAAGGGGAAGAGAGACCTTCCAGGGAATTATAGGCCAGTGAGTCTTACTTCTGTGGTGGGAAAAGTGTTGGAGAGAATAATTAGGGATAGGATTTATAGTTATTTAGAGAGTAATGAATTGATTGGAGATAGTCAGCATGGTTTTGTGAAGGGTAGGTCGTGCCTTACTAACCTCATTGAGTTTTTTGAAAAAGTGACTAAGGAGGTGGATGGGGGTAAGGCGGTTGATGTGATATATATGGACTTTAGTAAGGCGTTTGATAAGGTGGCCCATGGAAGACTTCTGCAGAAAATGCAGATGTATGGGATAGAGGGTGATTTAGCTAATTGGGTTAGGAATTGGCTAGCAGATAGAAGACAGAGGGTGGTGGTTGATGGGAGATATTCATCTTGGAGTTCGGTGACAAGTGGTGTACCTCAGGGGTCTGTTTTGGGGCCCCTGCTGTTTGTAATTTTTATAAATGATCTGGATGAGGGTATTGAAGGATGGATTAGTAAATTTGCAGATGACACTAAAGTCGGTGGAGTGGTAGATAGTGAAGAGGGGTGTTATAGTTTGCAGAGAGACTTGGACAAGTTGCAGAGCTGGGCCGAGAGGTGGCAAATGGAGTTTAATGTGGAAAAGTGTGAGGTAATTCACTTTGGCAGGAATAACAAATGTGTAGAGTATAGGGCTAATGGTAGGACTCTTAATAGTGTTGATGAACAGAGGGATCTTGGTGTATATGTGCATAGATCCCTGAAAGTTGGCAATCAAGTCGATAAGGTTGTTAAGAAGGCATACGGAGTCTTAGCTTTTATTGGTAGGGGGATTGAATTTCGGAGCCGCAACGTCATGTTGCAACTGTACAAAACTCTAGTGCGGCCGCACTTGGAGTATTGTGTGCAGTTCTGGTCCCCACATTATAAGAAAGATGTGGAGGCATTGGAGAGGGTACAGAGGAGGTTTACCAGGATGTTGCCTGGTATGGAGGGCAGGTCTTATGAGGAGAAGCTGAGGGATTTGAGGTTGTTTTCGTTAGAAAGGAGGTGGCTAAGAGGAGACCTTATTGAAACATATAAGATGATTAGAGGTTTAGATAGGGTGGACAGTGATAGCTTTTTCCTAGGATGGAGAAAGCTAGCACGAGGGGACACAGCTTTAAATTAAGGGTGATAGTTATAGGACGGATATCAGAGGTAGGTTCTTTACCCAAAGGGTGGTTCGGGAGTGGAATGCCCTGCCTGCAGCAGTTGTAGATGCGCCAAGTTTGGTGGCGTTTAAGAGGTTAGTTGATAAGTATATGGAAGAGAAGGGAATGGTTTAGTTTGGAGGGGCATTGCTTTTTATATTGGTCGGCGCAACATCGAAGGCCGAAGGGCCTGTTCTGTGCTGTAATGTTCTATGTTCTATGTTCTATACCCGCAACCTCCTTCAATCATTGAAGTATTCTTCATTCCAACTCCTTATAGTTCCACTGTAGCACTTTCCTCATTATTATTTATTTTACTGTCTCTACCATCATTCATATACCAGCAACCCTCACATTCCATTTCTCAAAATGTCTCACTGACCTAACACTGAAAGTCTTCTGCCTCAATTTTCACTCCCGGGCCAGGGGTGCAGAGTTGGGCCGATTCCTGGCCCCATAAACACCACTCAGGAAAAAGTACACTGACGGGTGAAATTTTCAGTCAATATTGGAGGGGAGCAGCGATGGGGGATTGCTGAGGAGGAATGGATGTAAATGGGAGGGGCAGCATGCAACCCCAAAAGATGTTAGAGGCTGCTGAGTGCAGAGGCCAGCTTCAGTGCGCCAAACATTTGCCCTGGTAATTAAAATAAAAACTGCCCTCATACCATCCCAACGCCATTTGCTGCCCATCCTCTATCCTTGCTAATCTATCTACTTCATGCCCTCTACCTACTATTCCAAATCACACAGTATCCACCATGGGCAGTCCTTAGGATGTGGAGATGCCGGCATTGGACTTGGTAAGTACGGTAATGATTTGTGTCTTTATATGCCCTGTTTCTGAACACAACTCCCACTCACCTGATGAAGGAGCAATGTTCTGAAAGCTTGTGCTTGTGTTACCAAATAAACCTGTTGGACTTTAACCTGGTGTTGTGAGACTTCTTGCAGTTCACAGAACCCATGCTGAATTACATAAAATTATTTTGTCTTCTGACAAATTCACTCTTTAAAAATCAAATTGATTAAAAACTCAATTCACTACATTTAAATTCCTTTTGAATAGAAGTATTTATATTCATTGTCCCATTTTAAATAATTTAGAAACATTTGGAGCTGTCATTCAAACAGTGAAGTTAGTATGCATTTTACTGTATTAGAGAAGCTTGTGAGAGCAGCACTAATGCAGCACTAACCAGATGATAATAACTCTTAGTCTTATGTCAACAGAGTGAAATAGCAGGAACTGATATTTTTAGGACCTGGAACCTTTCTCTAATTTAAAGGGCAAGAGATAAAAATTGTTTGTTAGTTCTCTTGATAGTGCTTGACAACTTTCTTGACAGAACTCTTGGCAGCTCCAACGAGTTTATGTACCATTTATGCAAATTCATGTCTATTTTTAAAAATGCCAAAGGGCTCTTTTCACTCACAAAGGGATCCTTACCATTCCCAAAGGACACTTAACCTCTCCCAAAAGTGTCCCAGAAACATATTCAAAAGAGTATCCAACCAATCCAAAGAATTCTGGTATCTGTACACCTTCTCCTACTTGAACTGAAGTGTACATCAGGTGGGATTCACCTAAAAAAATTCCAAGTATTGAATTCACATAAAAACGGGAGTAAATCCTGCTTTTTTTATGAGCGGGAGTTTCAAAATGAATGTCTGCTCAGTGTAGTGTGAATCATGCAAAAAAATCAGTGGATGGGAGCTTTCCCGCCCAAGAGGCTGGCAAACCAAATTTGACACAATTTAGGGAGAATTTGTTCTGCCAATCAGCCTAAGAGCGCATCTTTCGGATGTGGGAGGAAACCGGAGCATCCAGAGAAAACTCATGCAAGCACGGGGCGAATGCGCAAACTCCTACGGA
Organism: Sphyrna mokarran; assembly: GCA_024679065.1. NCBI lineage: Eukaryota > Metazoa > Chordata > Chondrichthyes > Carcharhiniformes > Carcharhinidae > Sphyrna > Sphyrna mokarran. The sequence continues at coordinate 32,314,226 of JAGIQG010000010.1, read as the reverse complement.
CACAGGCCCAAATCCATGTATCTGCACAGCACAGTGATAGTCACTGAGCTGTCGTGTTGCCCATCAAACGGTCCAGGTCAAGTGTACACCAATGACGTGAAGCACTAGGCTACTCTCGAAAAATCTACGAGCAGCCTTCTCGTGACTCATCGTGTGTTGTCTAACAAGGAGCATACATGCGATGGGTCATGAGAGGACTGCTCTTGGACCTTTTTCGAGAGTATCCTAGTGCTTCACATCGTTAGTGTACGCTTGACCTGGACCATTTGATGGGCAACATGACAGCTCAGTGACTATCGCTGTGCTGTGCAGATACATGGATTTGGGCCTGTGTCTGTGGGAGTTTGCACATTCTCCCCGTGCTTGCGTGGGATTTCTCTGGGCGCTCCGGTTTCCTCCCACATCCAAAGATGTGCTCTTAGGCTAATTGGCAAAACAAATTCTCCCGAAATTGTCTCAAATTTGGTTTTTAATCCATAGATCTACAAACATGGACAGGGATCGCGGGTAGAGGTGGGAACATCAGGGTTGCGGCGCGAGCTCATTGAGCTGAAGGGCCTGTTTCCCGTGCTGTTTTGTTCTTTGTTCTCTTTGTTCTTTGTTCTGTGTGTGTATGCCCCTTGTTAGACAACAAGGTGGACCAAAGTACTTGTAGGATAAAACAAATACATCAATATCATCGACTATTTACACACTTTCCAGGGTCTCCCAAGGCTATGATCCCTATTTTAAAGTTTTCTATATCCCTCCATTCCCATTCTGTTCATGTGCCCATCTAAGTATTTCTTAAATAACCATGGGCTCTTAACTTATTCAACAGAGATGATTCAGTTTCAGGCTAGATACATCCTAACAATAGGTAAAGGCAGGAGAACCAGAGCCAGTCCTCTATGTATGATGATGGAGATAGGAAATATAATGAAATAAAACAAGAAGTTGTATGCTGCACACCAGATGGATACTTCAAGTGAGAGCCAGGCCAAACACCCTAACTTCAAAGTGCAAGTAAAGAGGCAACTAAGACTGACAAAAATAAAATATAAGAATAGAATGGTAGTTAACATAAATCAGAATATAGAACATAGAACATTACAGCACAGTACAGGCCCTTTGGCCCTTGATGTTGCGCCAACCAGTGGTACCAATCTAATGACCCTCTAACCTAAACTATTCCAATGTTATCCATATGCCAATCCACTGACCATTTGAACGCTCTTAAAGTTGGCGAGTCCATAACTTCTGCTGGCAGGGAATTCCACGCCCTTACTACCCTCTGAGTAAAGAACCTACCTCTGACATCTGTCCTATAACTACCACCCCTAAATTTAAAGCTATGTCCCCTTGTGTTAGCCATCACCATCCAAGGAAAAAGGCTCTCACTGTCAACCTTATCTAACCCTCTGATCATCTTGTATGTCTCAGTTAGATCACCTCTTAACCTTTTTCTCTCTAACGAAATAATCTCAAGTCCCTCAACCTTTCCTCATAGAACCTTCCCACCATACCAGGCAACATCCTGGTAAACCTCCTCTTTACCCTTTCCAATGCCTCCACATCTTTCTCATAATGCGGCAACCAGAACTGTGTGCAGTATTCTAATTGCGGATGCACCAGAGTTTTGTACAGTTGCAACATGACCTCACGGCTCCGAAATTCAATCCCTCTACCAATAAAAGTTAACACACCGTACACCTTCTTAACAACCTTATCAACCTGGGTGCTAAAGGCTAACACAAAAATTCTAATTTTGGGCATGTGAATAGTAAGCAGGTAATATAATGTGCACTGGGTTCTATTAGGGACAAATACGTTTATATACCCAGTGCAAGAATAGAATACCTAAAAAGTACCTTGTATTGGTGTTTATTTAGAAAACTGATGTTATCAGTAGAAGTGGAGTTAGTACAGATAATGGATGAGATGAAAATTGAGACAGAGAAGGTATGTTAAATCTTTGGTTTCCTTACTGATAACCTTTGGTTCCCTTACTGATTAGTGATCTGTCTATCTCAGCCTTGAACATACCTAATGATCCAGCCTCTGTAGATGTTTGCTGTAAAGAATTCCACAGATTTACTGCCCTGTGAGAGAAGAAATTTCTTTCCATCTCTGTCTTAAATGGGTGACTTCTTCATCTGAGTTTATTTCTTTTGGTTCTAACCCTCCTACAAGGGAAAACAACCTCTCAGCATGTTCCATACCAGACTCCTGAAATTCCCATATGTCTCAATAAGGTCATTTCTCATTCTTCTAAACTCCAATGTAGCCCAACTGACTTAAACGCTCCTCATGAGAAAATCTCTCCATATCTGGGATCAACCTAGTGAACCTTCTCTGTTCTGCCTTCAGTATATCTTGCCTTAGATAAAGAGACCAAAATGTTCACAATATTCTAGGTTTTGGTTTAACTAGTATCTTGTATAGTTCTAGCAAGACCTCCTGAAACCACTGCTGCCTCACAGCACCAGGGACCCGTGTTTGATTCCCAGCCTGGGTCACTGTCTGTCTGGAGTCTACACATTCCCCCCATGTCTGCATGTCTGCTTTCTCCAGACATCAGAGTGTAATGACTAGGGAATTTTCACAGTAGCTTCATTGCAGTGTTACTGTAAGCCTGCTTGTGACCTTAGTAAATAAACTTTATACTTTAAAACCTGAAAGGATTAAAAAGCAGATAAATGCTTTAAGAATTATGTAAAGCAGCTGTGACTGCACATTAAATAGAATAATGGACATAGATGGTAACTTTGGTAACTACAAGGGAGTCTCAAACTATTTCTCCAGGTGATAGTTGTAGACGATCTAGGAATTGGAATATGTGCTTCATTAACAATCGGATAGTCTATTATGTAGACATGCCTTATTAGTACTTGGATATTGTAATTAATGAAGTGTATTGATTCTGTGACTGATTAACCAAAATAATGTATGTCAAGTGCCATAAGCTGGAATATTGATAGGTTATATGTAATAGTAAATTTAGATCTAAATTTTTGATTGGTGTATGCAAATCATCTATAACTGAGCCTGAAGGTATAAATGCCTTTGTTTGGAAATCCTGCAAACTACATGGTGGGAAGTTGGTTCCCTTGTTATAGCTTAATATAAATCTTGAACTTGACTTCGAATGTCACTGGCCAGTTATGAGGAGTGAGGTACACAATAATCAAACAGCTATAAAACTCCCCAACACTATCCTATTTTTATATTCCATTCTCTTTGGAATGAAGGCCAACATTGCATATGCCTTCTTTATTAGCAATTGAGATGTTCAGTATCAGTATCAGGGTTGGCACCTTGGTCACCTATTTGTGACAATCTGTGAGTTTGTGCCTCAGCTATAAGGTTGTATCAGTGAAAAGCTAGCAGCACAGACCAGTTTGAGCTCATGACCTGTAAACATAAGTTACCAAAGTTGTAATTGTTCCCTTTGTGAACCAGACATGGTAAGTGACATTGAGGAACATAAATCCCCTCAATAAAATGATACTTGATTTAAGAATGCATGAAATTAAGCAATGAGAATAGAGGTTTTTAGTCTTTCAGACTATTTTCTCCCAGAGTAGTTCCTACTGAACATTCATTCAACCTTCTAAGGGCACCCAAGACCCATCCTACACATTTCTGTTTCTGGTTTCAAAGTACCAATGGTAAGCGAATTGGAAAGATCCAACTGGAAGAAAGTGTTATTTGGCTTTTAATTTAAACACCTTCCAAGTATTCTAGGTAATGAGACAAACAAGGACAGTAATTCAACTATTTCTTTATTTAATACTTTTCTTAATAACTCAAACATTAAACAGTTGCAACTTATTAACTCTTTACTGAAATTTACTCTAACTGAACATCAACTGTCAACTGAATTTTAACTCTTAACTGCACATTAACTTTAATTATTTACCTAAAATATTTACTACTGAGTTTAGAAAAAACTTTGGTGAAGAAATATCCTCAGTGTATAGAATCTATCTTCTTCTCTGAAGGAAATTCCTTCAGGACACATGTTTCTTACAATGGTTGATGTCAAACAAAGAATGTAAAGCCATTTATCTATAATTTCTCCACTCATTTCCAGAAGATTCTCTGTCATCCAGCCAACTGTGTAACCAGAAACCAATCACATAGCTTGAGCACCCAATGAATTTATTTGCACACTACACCATTATGCTTTGTTGATTTGTTATGTACCATACATAGCGATAATAAAATCTGATGCCACAATGTTTGTTCAACTGTAAACAACTTCATTTATTTAATCAACACAAGAAGCTTCAGATCACAGCTCCCAAACCAGAGCCTTACCCAGAGCAACTTTATGACCTGCATCTGGTTTTAATTATAAATTCACCAAAAATCTCACCATGCTTCAATCTCAGCCAGAATAGCCATTTTAAAGCCACTATTGCCATTATTATTGTTAAATTATTATTGAAGTCATTCATTTTCCATCCAGAAAAGGGATCTAGAAAATGGCCTTACCTTTAGCAACAAAAAATACATGGAAATTTAGCTGCTAATGCCATTGCTAATATATTTAAAGAAAAAAATTGAGATTTATTTTTAAAAGCTTAAAACAATTGCTGAAAGAAGAAAAATAGTACCAACATTTAAAATATGCCATAACCACCAAATTTTTTCTCTCTCTTTTCTCTTAATTGGAACCTCCTTAATCCAAACTTTACTTTTTTTTGTATCTGTTTTGATTGAAATTCACCCTATTTTCTTCTCCAGTGATCTTGTTTCTTTCTCCATCCTTACAAACTTTTTGTTTGAGGAGCTGTTCTGGTCAGCACAGTGGCACAGTGGTTAGCACTGCTGCTTCACAGCACCAGGGACCTGGGTTTGATTCCTGACTTGGGTCATTGTCTGTGTGGAGTTTGCACGTTCTCTCTGTGTCGGTGTGGGTTTCCCCCAGGTGCTCCAGTTTCCTCCCACATTCTGAAAGACTTGTTGGTTAGGTGCATTAACCTGGATTGTGGTGACTAGGGGAATCTCACAGTGTTATTGTAAATCTTACTTGTGACTAATAAATAATCTTTACTTTTTATTTTGTTCGCAATGGTCCCAATTGTCCCAGTTGTCCTCAGCACATGCTATCCATCTCATACTTCCAGAAGATGATACAAATTTTGGGCTGGAAGGTAAAAGAAGATATTGTTGAACAAGACATACCACAAGATGGCCCACTCCAGCAAAGTCTGAGCTAATATATTTCAGGTGGCCTTACAGTCAGAAAAAAATCCAGCCATGCTTTGGAATGACTGTGAAATTAATCAAACTGCTATATATGGATGCAAGTGTCCTAAAAAGGAATAATCACAGAAGTATCAATGAGGTAAGTGACCACATGCTTGGTAAAACAATTTTTAAGAATTGTTTTAACAACTCATGGGGCAGATTTTATGACCTCGCTCATCTCAAAACTGTAAAATCCTGCCCGAAGTCAATGGAAGTTTCCAATGTCTGTCCCTTACCCATGGCGGGCAGGCCAACAAAATTCCAGCCATTGTTTCCTAGGCCATGTCAGAAGATATTCACACTGGGATGTTAGATATGAGGCTTGATTGTTAGAAATTGTTGGTAGGTGATTGATGGGGTGTATGATTTGTGGGGATTAGGCTACTGGTGCAGTTAGTAAGATTATGGCATTTGATGCATTTCACTGATCTTGGCCAATCATTGAGTTTTCGCAGCCATGAATTCAGATTCACAGCTATCTCATTGCACTGTCATTTAATCTGGTGACTGGAAGGTCTCTTTCCTTCCTGTAAATACAAGGCATATCTCATTTCCATCTTCTTCAGACAGTAACAGATGAAGCTAGAGTCCCAGGCTACCTACAGCCACCCCCGCAGACTATGGCAAGGTCTGCAAGACACACTACAAAACAGGCTGTAAGAGGAAGTTATGTAAAATCGCCAGCTCCCCGATGAGCTCAATGCATTCTATGCCCATTTTGAACAAGAGGTCAGCAAGAGCACTCCCTGCACTCTGGAAGCCATGTATTTGGGTTCACCATTACAATGTCAGGGCAGCCTTCTTGAAGCTCAATCCATGGAAAGCAACTGGTCTGAATGGAGTACCTGGATGAGCACTCAGATCCTGCGTGGATCACTTGGCAGGGGTATTCATAGATATCTTCAACCTCTTTACAACAGTCTGAGGTCCCTTCAAGAAGTTGACCATCACCTTATACCTAAGAAAAACCAAGCAGCATGCTTTAATGACTATCAGCTCTGACATCCATCATTATGAGGTGCCTCGAGAAGCTAGTCATGGCACAAATCAATCCCAGCCTCCTGGACTGCCTCAATCCTCTACAGTTTGCTTACCGTCACAACAGGCCCACAGCAGATGCCATTTCCCTGGTCCTGCACTCAATTCTGGAACACCAAGGTAACAAGGACATCTATGTCAGACTCCTATTTATTGACTACAGCTCAGTCTTCAACACTATTACTCCCACGAAACTCATCTCCAAACTCCATGGTCTGGGCCTAGGCACCTCCCTTTGCAACTGAATCCTGAACTTCATAACTCACAGACCACAATCAGTAAGGATAGGCAACAACATCTTCTCCATGATCATTCTCAAAACCAGTGCTCCACAAGGCTTTGTTCTCAACCACCTATTATACTCCTTATACATCTATGACTGTGTGGCCAAATTCCCCTCCAACTCAATTTTCAAGTTTGCTAACTTCACGACCGTATGGGTTGGATCTCAAACAATGACAAGATAGAGTGTAGGAATGTGATAGAGAATCTGGTAAACTGGTGTGGTAACATTAATCTCTCCCTCAATGTCCTCAAAACGAAAGAGATTATCATCAATTTCAGGAAACATAAAGAAGAACATGCTCCTATCTACACCAACGGAGACAAAGTAGAATGGATCAAGAGTTGCAAGTTTTTAGGTGTCCAGATTACCAACAACCTATCCTGGTGCCCCATGTCAATACTATAGTTAAGAAAGACCACCAATGCCTCTACTTTCTCATAAGACTAAGGAAATTTGGCATGTCAACTATGACTCTCACCACTTTTTACAGGTGCAACATAGAAAGCATTTTTTTCTGGTTGTATCACAGCCTGATATGGTTCCTGCTCTGTCCAAGGTCACAAGAAATTGCAAAAAGTCATGAATGTAGCCCAATCTGTCACACAAACTAGCCTCCCATCCATTGATTCTGTCTATACTTCCAGCTACCTTGGCAAAGCAGCCATCATAATTAAGGATCCCACGCATCCTGAACATTCTCTCTTCCACCTTCTTCCTTCAGGAAACTGATTCAAAAATTTGAGGTCAGGTACCAACCGATTCAAGACCAGCTTTTTCCCTGCTGGCATCAGACTTTTGAATGGATTTACCTAATAATAAGGTGATCTTTCTCTACACCCTAGCTATGACTGTAACACTAATTCTGCATTCTCTTGTTTCTTTCTCTATGAACAGTATGTTTTGTCTGTTTAGCAAGAAACAATACTTTCCATTACATGTGGCAATAATAAATCAAATCAAATTAAATTCATTAAAATCCCTAATGCAGTCATCCAAAATCTTTAACTCTGCTCTCTCCTGTTTTGATGTGGAGGTGCCAGCATTGGACTGGGGTAAACACCATATGCCCTGTTTGTGAACAGAACTTTCACTTACCTGACTAAGGAGCAGCGCTTTGAAAGCTAGTAGATTTTGCTACCAAATAAACCAGTTGGACTTTAACCTGGTGTTGTGAGACTTCTTACGCTCCTGTTTTCCAATTCCTCACTTTTCCCCAGGTCAAATTTCCAGCATATACACCATTCCCCTTTAAGAGATGCAGGACAGCTTTAAACATTACAGACTAATTTTAATTAGTGCCAGACATTCATAAAGTTGGTTCTCTGCTCATGCATGCAGCAAATAAATATTGTGATCAGCACTGGACACTGAGATCATAAAATGAGCAGACAGTGTAAAGTTAGCGAGTTGCAGGTTAATCACACGTAACAATTTGTGTACTCCTTTTATAGGAGATATTTAATTTAGCCCTAGATTGTGCTCAAATAGGAATTGTATGTTGGTAATGGCAAATTATGCACATATCAAAGCAATAGAAGCACAAGATGCACATATCCTAAATCAGAGACAATGGTTACATTTTGTCATTCACTTTACAGAGGTACAAAAATGTTTACATTTCGTTCTAACAATTATTGTGAGGAGAACCTTCAGAAAAGTTTCTGCTTGAGGTCTTGTAAGAAACAAAAATAACACGATTTTTAAATGATTTGTAAAGTAAGTTTCTAGTCAGGGTTTATGTTACTTCATGAACAAACTATTACATTAATAGTTACTAGGCCACTAGGTGGGGCATTCAATCTCATGAAGTAGCTGAATCAGAGTACTGAATTGAAACAATAAAATATTGACACTGCCCATTCAACAGATATAGGTAGCCCTTCCACTAGTACTGAACCTGGGTTCCAATCCTGTGTAGGAAGGTGGTGGTGGAGGGAGGGGATACTCATATGAAGGGAGGCCCCCATGATAAACATGTGTTTGCAGTTCATCGATATCCCTTCCAAAATTGATCAAATTAAATTTTTAATAGGAAGTAAAAAACAATTGGAAATAAGTAAAGAACAGAAAGTACAAGAAGACAAGAAAGAACAGGAGAGATGGAGAAAAGGGTGGAAGATCAAAAAATAGAAAAATTCAAAAGCTGAACGTTTGTACTTGATAAAGGAAGATCTGTTAAGCCATAGAATCCAGAAATCTAGCTCAAAAGCTTCACCCTTCATAAAAATATTACTCCACATTTAAACTTGAGTTGTTGAAGGTACAGATATATCTATCAACTGCAAATAGGAGCATCTAATGGTAGATTCCAAAGATTTTCAAGTCAGCATATGTCTTAATTCTGAATGTCTCTTTTCCAGTCTGTAGCCGTAGGCTCCAGTCTCAGTGGAGACAAGCATTAGAGTGCAGTCATATGTGTGATGAGCTTTTCAGCTCTCAACCTTTTAGTATTAAGCTGACAACCTTGGCAAGGCAGTCTGAAGGACAGGCAGCCCTTTTAAACCTTGCATGCAAATTATCAGCTGTGCAGACAGGGTATTATAACACAAATCTAGTAGCAGATCTTGTCAAAGTGTCTGGATGGAGTGTGTCAATTGCGGTGACATACAGCCCAAAATAATTCTGAATTCAAAGGTTGAATGAGTATCTCTCACTGATAGCATTCCTATGAATTATTTTCCTCGTCTGTTAGCCTACTCACGTTCATTCTTATCCAACAGTGACACACTCCCTTGACTCGATCGACCTGACAAAGGATTGGTAATACATCAAAAGAAACCAGACCAAAAAGCACAATAAATCAGTCATGAAACAATATTATTTCCATTTAATTTTTTAACGGATATTTCTTATTCCAACACTTTGGTATCCGTCATCAGCATGTAAACAAGATGTCTTTAAAAATCTCAATTTACTTTCTCCTTTTCTTTTCACTTGTAACTCATCAACATTTCCCACAATTCACCTTTATAAGATAAGGAAAATCTTTCTGATTTTCACATGCTCCTGTTGGCTATAGGGTCCTACAATGATCAGGATAAGGGGGGAGGGGTAGTGGTCATTCTCTCCTCCCCCATTGGACACACCCTCACTCTTCATATAAGTCCTGGCTCAGCCGTATTAAATGCAAAGCATAATTGATTAAAGACATCCAAAGTTACTGCAATCTGAACCAAAGTTAGAGCTCAGTTTTAGCAGTTTGACGTTTGGATGCCCAGCAGAGGTTCAGACCAAGCATTTGAAAATGATAATTGCCAGCTTCCACTTTTGCCACTCAAGCATCTAAATGAGGACCAAAAATGGCTGCCCAGTGGCCGCAGCATAAATTTGTCACCTAAGATGGCTTAATTGAAAATATTGTTCATAAATGATAACTATTCTTTTTGAGAAATCAGGCACAATACTTTGGCCAGAATTTTCCAAGCCCATCCATGCAGGTAAAAATTCTGTTATGGTTGGAAACTCTTATAAGGTGGGGCCATGATGTTATTTACACTGGAGAGATCTCAGAATAAGATCTGATTTGTCCCCCGTCCCCATTGATAGCATAACCAGATTCACAGGCAATGAAGGCATGAACTTGATTACCATAAATTTAATAAATTGGCAGAATGCCATACATTCCAGGGACATCAGATGTTCCCCCTCCCCACTCCCCCTCACCCCGGTGTGATGTCAGATTCATACTGCTACTCCAGGATTGGAGATGATCATGCCGAGGGTGTGGAGGCCAGTGTAGTCTCCAGGTGATCGGGGGCATGGCAATGCCAAGGAGCAGGGCCAGAAAGGGCGATGAATGGAGAGGGCTTACTGGCAACAATGGATTTGGGGGGGAGGGGTGGGAAGATTGCCTGTGACAACGGATGGAAGGATAGGGGGAGATCTCCAGCAACAAGAGGGGCAGTCAGGTAGGGAGTCCCGATATTTGTTGGAGGCAGGAGAGGGGCTTGCCTCTTACATTGAGTTCAGGGCGCCCTTTAAAAAGGGTGTCCTGATGCCTGTGGAGAATGCCTTTTGATATGATTTGCTTTATTATTGTCTCATGCATTAGTGTACTGTGAAATGTATTGTTTCTTGTGCCCTATACAGAGCAAACTACTGTATAACAAGAGCGAAAGGAGAGAATACAGAATGTACTGTTGCAGTCATAGCTAGGATGTCAGAGACATTGAGGCTCACAGCATGGAAACAGGTCTTTGGCTCGTCCCAAATACCTACATTTGGCCTATATCTCTCTATACCTATGTTACCCATGCAACTGTCTAAATACTTTTTAAAAGACAAAATTGTACTCTCCTCTATACAACCTTTTGCAGCTTGTTCCAGACACTCACCACCCTCTGTGTGAAAAACTGCCCTTCTTGATTCTTTTGTATTTTTCCCCTCTCAGCTTGAACCTATGCCCTTTAGTTTCAGACTCCCCTACCTTTGGGAAAAGAAATTGCTTATCTAGCTGATCTATGCTCCTCATTATTTTACAGGCCTCTACAAGATCACCCCTAAGCCTCCTACAGTCCAGAGAAAAAAGTGCCAGTCTATCCAGCTTCTATTTATAACTCAAACCATCCCAGTAAATCTTTTCTGCACTCTTTTTAGTTAAATAACATCCTTTCTATAATAGGGTGACCAGAACTGTACACGATATTTCAGGTATGGCCTTACTAATGTCTTGTACAACTTCAACAAGACATCCTAACTCCTGCATTCAACAGTGTAGAGAACGTAATGTGAGGTAGGTCCATTCAATAGTCTGATAACAGCAGGGAAGAAGCTGTTCTCGAGTCAGTTGGTCCGTTTCCTCAGATGCTTTTATCATTTTCCTGATGGAAGAAAGTGGAAGAGAGTGCATACAGGGTGCGGGGGGTCTTCAATTATGCTGATTGCTTTTCCAAGCCTGGGGAAGTGTAGAGGGAGTCAATGGATAGGGTACTGGATTCGTTCATGAATCTTTGTAGTTTCTCGTGGACTTGGACAGAGCAGGAACCATAACAAGCTGTGATGCAACCAGAAAGAATGCTTTCAATGGTGCATCTATAAAAGTTGGTGAGAATCATGGCGGGCATGCCAGATTTCCTTAGTCATCTAAGTGGAGGCATTGGTGGGTTTTCTTAACTATCGTGTCAGCATAGGGGGACCAGGACAGGTTGTTGGTAATTTGGACACCGAAAAACTTGAAGCTCTTAACCATTTCTACCTTGTCCCCATGATGTACACAAAGGCATATCTGCTACACTACACTTTGGAAGTCAATGACTATCTTGTTCATTTTCTTGACATTGAGAGAGAGATTATTATTGTCGCACCAGTTCACCAGATTCTCTTTCCTATATGCCTTTCTGTCATCTTTGAGATCCATCCCATTATGGTGGTGTTATCGGCAAACTTGAAAATCAAGTTGGAGTGGAATTTGGCCACACAGTCATAACTGTATAAGAAATATAATAAACAACTGAGGACACAGCCTTATGGGCCACCAGTGTTAAGGATGATTGTGGAGAAGGTGTTGGCACCTATCCTTACTGATTGCAGTCGGTGTCTTAGGAAGTTCAGGATCCAATGGAAGAGGAAGAGCTTGGAGTTGAGTTTTGTCGGCATAATGGTTTTGAAGACTGAGTTGTAGTCAATAAGTAGAAGTTTGACATAGGTGTACTTGTTACCTAAGTGTTCCAGGGTTGAGTTCAGGGCTAGGAAGATGACCTTGATGTCTTTAGGTCCCAAACCCTCATGAATGGCTACACAAAACATGCCCCTCTATTTTTTGTAAAAAAATGTCAGAAGATCTGGAGCGAAAACTTGGTTGTTTTTCTGGGGAGAGCCTGACACTTTGACTAAAATTCTCCAACCCCAAATCCCTGCTGTCATTGTCAGTGAGAATGGAGAATTTGGCACTTCGTCAAATCTCAATTCGCAATAGCGGGACTGGAGAGTCCCAACTGCCATTTGCCTTTGCCAGCTTTTGGGAAATTTCCTCTGAATAAACAGGCTGGTTTGTATGGTGAGGTTTCCATCAAATGAAATCTTTAAGAATTGACACTGACACAGAAGGCGCATAGCCACTCCCTTCTGTTTATATAATATTGAAACTATCTGCTGGCCTCCAAACTTAAGATTTTTGATTTGAAAGCAAAGCTTATTATTAATTAGGGCTACAACATTATACATTTCAAGTTAATATAAGTGCAATATTTTATCCAGACTAGAAAAGCTATTAACATTCTTACATATTATTCTATCAGACTGAATGGGATCTTTATATTTTTTACATCACAAATGGCAGATGCCATGAACCTATGCAGTTTTTCTATATAGTGAGTGTGCTCATTAACTTGGGGTCAAGATTCTATCGTAAAATATATCCTCTGAGACTTGACAGCAGCTGTTTAACCACCTGCAGTTACTTCTTCCATTTCCTTTCATCTGTGAAAAGGCTGTCCACCACTCATCTGTTTGCTGTTGACAATTAAAATCACCACATGTGTACTAGGGTTACCCATGAAAAGAATGCAAATTTCTTTTTAACTTTCTGAACTTTGCTTTTGAATATTCCATTAAATATTTGCTTCCAACTGAAATGTCAGTGCAAAATTGTCAATCAAAGTGATGATTGTTTGGTAACTGAGAGGAGAACAAAATCAAAGTGAACCTTGAAGAGGGCCTACAATTAACATGGAATTGTTCTCCTAAATTCTGAACATGAGAATTTACAAGTAAGAAAACTAAGACAAAAATAAAATTCATACACAACACAAAAATTATACATTTAAGCTTGTGACTATTTTGTTATTGGGCTCAAACATTCTGAGTGATCTGTTTTGAAGTTGTGGTATTGTGGCAGATAAAGTGTTAATGCTTCTTATATTGTTCAACTTGAAGAATAATTACAAAACATTACAGGTATTACAATAATTCTCTATTTCTCCATGATAGTATGTCATTTTCATGGTGCTCTTAAATAGCCCTGAACATGTGGAATATTTAGCACAGGTCATTCGGTCCCATCAGTCATTTCTGTTTCCCTTAAATCTCTTCCCATTCTTGCTGATTTAAATCTAACAGCATAACCCTCAATTCTTTCTTCTTTATGTGCTTATCTAGCCTCCTGTTAAATAAATGTACACAGTTTGCCTCAGTTTAAATTCCACTTACCTATACCTCTCTGGATTTCTTCCAAATGCATTATTTGATTTGTTTGTGACTATCTCATATTGAAGATCTCTAGTTTTACTCTTCCCACAAGTAGTAAAGTGTTCCCTGTGCACTTACATTAATTTTCTTGGCAGATGGGAGGGAACCATGCAGGTTTCCTTGTTGACATTGTTGATAAATGTCACCCCACTGCACAGGTAACAGCCCATGGTGCTGCTTGCCAAGTTTTATGAAATAGCCTGTCTAACAAACAATTTTTTCCCCTTCTGATTCTATTTTACTAGATTAATGTCTGGATTTATATTAAAATGTTGAAGTCTTTTATTAATTCACACATTAACCTTCTCTTTGAAATAGAAAAGAGACACAACTTGATAGGTATAAAATTGACTTCTTGTCAATTTTTATGTAATCTTTCCAGCATCACTATGTCCTGGTGACCAGAATTATATGTGAGTGCTGTCTAAGTGTCATGTTCTCCATGCATACCTGATGTATGCTTTCTTCCTTCCCCACAATTTCCACCAATTTTTTATTCACTCATGGTGTCTTAGTAGTATTTATTTCTTGTTTTTTAGAATCACAGAGTGCCTACAGTACAAAGGAAGCCATTTAGCCCATTGAGTCTGCAACAGGTCTCTAACAACTTTCCCACCCAGGAACTTTCCCCCTCTGCCCTATCCTGAAACCCTGTACATTTACTATGGCTAATCCACCTAACCTACACATCTTTGGAAGGAAACCAGAACACCCAAAGAAAATCCATGCAGATACGGGGAGAATGTGCAAACTCCACACATTCACTCAATGCTGGAATTGAATCCTGGTATGGTGAGTGTGGAATATATTTTTCTGTTGAATATCATTTTAAATATTTCCTAGTGTCCTTTCATATTAGTGCTTGCCAAAATTTTTGTTCATTCTATTTTCCAAGTTCTATTCAAAGCCCATCAAAAGTAACTTTTTGTCAATCTATTATTCTTTGCCATGCTTATATCCTTACCAATTATTATTTTAAAGCAGGTTATATCATTGTCAACACCGCCTAAATATTTCCTAAGTTTACTTTTCTTTGGTTATCTGCTCTGATTGTGATCCAATAATGAATCCTCCCTTGTTCAGCAATTAGGGATAGACACTAAATATTGGCCTAGGCACCAATTCTCACATCCAGTGAAAGAAATGCAGGGCAAACAACATTTGTCGAGAAGGAAGCAGTTAAAGAGCTGAGTTTCCTAGCCCCACAGAGACAAATTTGAAGGTGGGTGATGAGAGACAAAGGAGGAAAATGTGTGTAACACACATGGTCATCTCCATACATTCCCATCTCTATACACATTTGTCTGAGGTGAGATTTCAGCTGCTCCACTATTTATGTGACAGTAGCAGATAGCTAATTAGGTTACTTAATGGGGCAATGAGCCAATGGTGAAATTAGGTTGCAATTTTTCCAACAGCGCACCCTACTGTGGGAATTGAGCAAAGGTGCCTTCACACCAAGCGATCTGAACTACAAATCCTGTGAAGTCTTTTATTAATTTGCTAACATCAATTTCCAGAAATCTCCAAGGCATGTGATTGCATCCACTTCATGAGGACTGATGTCTCCACCAATGTAGCTGTTGTTGCATGGCATTCCCACTGAAGGTACCTCCATAATGTGGCTGACATTGTCGCTGCTGGCATCTCAGCATCACACAAAAAAGATGATCAGCAAATTGTATTCAGGGGCCATGCTGAGACCTAGAGGCTAACGCCACTTGAACAGGACTCCCAGAGGCAGGCGTATGGATTTGAGATTGGTGTCAGGATTGTGATTCAATCAGGAAAACTCACCGTAATGTTTCATCAGAATTGATGCTGACTGAACTGCTGAGTATCTCATCAGGCTTTTATTTCAGATTTGCACCATCCAGAATATTTTCCTCTTGTTCCACTTTAAGCAGTACAGTTAAGTTTTAAATATACTAGTCAGTCACAATATTGGTCCCCTGCTCAACTAATCAGCACTAACTGGATGCTGGAATCATTGAAATGAGCTGACAAAGTTGTTGTGCATCGCAGTCAATTGGCATGGATTAATTGAGTATCATAATTGCCATGCTCGTTTTCAGGTGTGATTGAATTTAGTTATCATTCATTGCAACACAAGGATCATACCAATCTGGATTGGTGCAGAATATGAGATTCAATTACTTTGTTGTAAAGAGCATGCACTCTACATCCCCATGGTGGTATGGGCTATCCTTCATAAACCACAAGAGATTCCACTCCCTCAAAGTGCAGATTGAGTGTGACAATGCACATTATACAGTAGGTGCCCATTTCCCAAGGAGCCTCCATGACAGCTGCATTCTTCGGTGCTCTTAGATCTCCATCATCTTAGCAGGAGAGCAGCAGCTGGAGGGATGGCTCCTTAGAGACAAATGTACTCAAGAGATGGCTAATGACACTCTACCTGAGGCCACAGACAACTGCAGAGATTCACTACAATGAGGCTCATGCTTCAACATGCGCACTAATGGAGCAAACAATAGGCCTGGATGTGGTTCCAGTGCCTGAACTGCTTGGATTAATAAGAATATAACAACATAAGAAACTAGAAGCAGGAATAGGCCATCTGGCCCCTGGAGCCTGCTCTGCTATTCAATAAGATCATGGATGATCTTTTCGTGGACTCAACTCCACTTGCCTGCCCGCTCACCATAATCTTAATTCCTTTGCTGTTCAAAAATTTATCTATCCTTGCCTTAAAAACATTCCATGAGGTAACCTCAACTGCTTCACTGGGCAGGGAATTCCACAGGGATTCACAACCTCGTGTCTAAAGAAATTCCTCTTCAACTCAGTGCTAAATCTCCTTCCCCTCATTTTGTGGTCATGCCCCCTAGTTCTAGTTTCACCTGCCAGTGGAAACAAGTTTTGTACTTCTATCATATTTATTTTCCTTTCTATAAGATATCCCCTTATTCTTCTGAATTCCAATGGGTATAACAGTCGACTCAGTCTCTCCTCATAAACCAACCCTCTCGACTCTGGAATCAACCTAGTAAATCCTCTACACCCTCTCCAGTGCCAGTATATCCCTTCTCAAAAAAGGAAACCAAAACTGTACACAGTACTCCAGGTGCGGCCTCACCAGTACCTTATACAGCTGCAACACAACCTCACTGTTTTTAAACTCCATCCCTCTAGTAATGAAGAACAAAATTCATTTGCTCTCTTTGCCCTCTTAATTACCTGCTGCATCTGCAAACCAACTCCTTGTGATTCTTGCACAGCAACATGATGCAATTTTTTTTTACCATTTAAATAATAGTACATTTTGCTGTTATTCAAAATGGATGATGTCACATTGACCAACATTGTACTCCAGCTGCCAGACCCTCACTCATTCACTTAGACTATCTATATCCCTTTGCAGACTTTTGGCGTCATCTGCATACTTTGCTCTGCCACTCATCTTAGTGTCATCTGTGAATTTTGACACACTACACTTGGTCCCCAGCTCCAAATCATCTACGTAAATTGTGAACAATTGCAGTCCCAATGCTGATCCCCAAGGCACATCACTAGTCACTCATCACCTGATCAGTCACTGATCACCAAACAGAAAAACATCCTTTTACCCCCATTCTTTGCTTTCTGTTAGTTAACCAATTCTCTATATATGCTAATACATTACTCATAACACCATGCACTTTCATCTTATGTAGCAGTGTTTGGTGCGGCACCTTGTCAAATGCCTTCTGGAAATCCAAATCCACCACATCCATAGGTTCCCCATTGTCCACTGCACATGTAATGTTCTCAAAGACTTCCAAGAAATTAGTCAAACATAACTTTACCTTCATGAGCCCATGCTGCTTCTTACCAATGGGACAATTTATATCCAGATTTCTCGTTATTTCTTCCTTGATGATAGATTTGAGCATTTTCCCTACTACAGAAGTTAAGCTAACAAGCCTGTAGTTACCCATCTTTTTGTGTACCTCCTCCAATACAGCCGCCAGAGGATATTGTACATCATTGTGATGTGCTGCCCACTCCATAACCTGGCACTGCAACAGGGTGAGGAGTTACATGAGGAGGGGCATCATACCTCCGCAGATAAAGAGGAAGTTGAAAAGGGTATAGTCAGCGTGATTTCATGAGGGATAAGTCCTGCCCCACAAATTCAACTGAATTCTTTGAGGAGGTAACTAATTGTGTAGATGAAGGTAGAGCAGTTGATGTCATACACCTGGATTTCAGTAAGGCGTTTGATAAGATTCCCCATGGTGATGGTGGAAGGAAAATTTTCAACTGGAGGCCAGTTACCAGCGGTGTACCATAGGGGTCAGTGCTGGATCCTCTGCTATTTGTGATTTTTATCAATGACTTGGAAGAGGGGGCTAAAGGGTGGGTTAGTAAATTTGCTGATGACACCAAGATTGGTGGAGTAGTAGATGAGGTGCAGAGCTCTTGCAGGCTGCAAAAAGACATTGAAAGGATGCAGAGCTGGGCCAAAAGTGGCAGATGAAGCTTAACCCTGATAAGTGTGAGGTGATTCATTTTGGTAAGACAAACTTGAATGCAGATTACAGGGTCAATGGCAGAGTTCTGAGGAATGTGGAGGAACAGATAGATCTTGGGGTTCATATCCACAGATCTCTGAAGATTGCCATTCAAGTGGATAGTGCCACGAAGAAGGCTTATAGTATGTTAGCATTTATTAACAGGGGGTTTGAGTTTAAGAGCCATAGGGTGATCTGCAACTATAGGTAAGGTATAATTTGGATGCTAGAGGGAGTTTTTTCACACAGAGGGTGGTGGGGGTATGGAATGCACTGCCACGTAAAGTGATGGAGGCAGGCACTCTGGACTTATTTAAGAAATACTTAGATGGGCACATGAACAGAATGGGAATGGAAGGGTATAGAAAACTGATTTAAAATAGGGATTATGAACCTTGGGAGTCCCTGGGAAGTGTGTAAATAGACGATGATATTGATGTACTTGTTTTTATCCACAACAAGGTGCTTTAGAACATAGAACATTACAGCGCAGAACAGGCCCTTTGGCCTTCGATGTTGCACCGACCAATTGAGAAAAAGCAATGGCCCTCTAACCTAAACCATTCCCTTTTCATCCATAAACTTATCTACTAACCTCTTAAACGCCACCAAACTTGGCGCATCTACAACTGCAGCAGGCAGGGCATTCCATACCCTGACCACCCTCTGGGTAAAGATTGGTCCACCTTGTTGTCTAACAAGGAGTATACACACGATGGGTCGTGACAGGGCTGCTCTTGGATTTTTTTTGAGAGTATCCTAGTGCTTCACATCGTTAGTGTATGCTTAACCTGGACCATTTGATGGGCAACACGACAGCTCAGTGACTATCACTGTGCTGTGCAGATACATGGATTTAAGCCTGTGTCTGTGGGAGTTTGTGCATTCTCCCCATGCTTGCATGGGTTTTCTCCAGGTACTCCAGTTTCCTCCCACATCCCAAAGGTGTGCTCTTAGGTTAACTGGCAAAATAAATTCTCCCTAAATTGTCTCAAATTTGGTTTTTAATCCATAGATCTATAAACATAGACAGGGATCACAGGTAGAGGTGGGAACATCGGGGTGGCGGCGCGGGTTCGTTGGGCCAAAGGGCCTGTTTCCCGTGCTATTTTGTTCTTTGTTCTTTGTTCTATACCAGACTTTGGTAAGACCACATTTGGAATATTGTGTTCAGTTCCGTTACTTCTCTATAAGAAGGATGTGGAAGCATTGGAGAGAGTGCAGAGGAGTTTTACCAGGATGCTGCCTGGTTTGGAGAATAGGTCTTATAAGGAAAGGTTGAGGGAGCTGGTACATTTTAGAGCAGAGGAGGATGAGAGGCAACTTAATAGAGGTTCATAAGATGATGAGAGGGATTGATAGAGTGGACATGCAGAGACTATTTCCTCAGGCGAAGCTGTTACTAGGGTTATAACTATAAGGTTCATGGTGGGAGATATAAGAGGGATGTCCAAGGTGATTGAGGTGTGAAATGCATTTTTTTCTGTGATAGTAGAGTTGGACACTTTAGGAAGTTTCAAGCAGTTATTGGATAGGCACATGGAGCACACCAGAATTATAGGGAGTGGGATAGTTTGATTTTGGGCTTGGACATAGCTTGGCACAATGTTGAGAAGTGTGGGGCTATACTGTGCTGTGTTGTTCTATGTTTCTATGTTCTGTACAAAGTGGCAAAGACCAAGTCCCAGTGAAGGTGGACAAAGGACTTCGGAAAACGGCCATGGACAGAATGAGATGTAGGGCTCGTAACACCCTGATTGCCTCTCGCTTTGTGGAGGATACGGATTAAAGTGGGCAAAGACGTACCCACATGGGGTCTGAGGCTTTCGCTGTGAAATGCCAGCAGGAAGTCTCCTCACTGATTGCTCCTTTCCTGGGCTGGGCACAGAAAGTCAATCAGCGGATGCTGCAGGAAAATAATGCTGATTTGTTGTGAGGAGAGAGTAATGTTCCTCAAATCTGCTACAATTATCTGACTCCTGCCTGATGGAAACCTGATTGTCATCTCCCACTGAAGAGTAATTTGTGGGCGATTAGTCAGTGAATGACCATCTCTGCCGATACTGCCTCCTCTGAGATTAGGAGTAGCGGTGTGATCTGCCCCCACACTGTAACTGAACAGACTCTCAGAAGCTTTCAATGATGGTTTTCTTGTGCTGAAACAAAGCTTGCACGGATGAAGGACCTGTGCAATGGCCTGAGAGGGGAGCTGGGAGAAGAATGATGCCCATGACCAGGATTACATTAACATGACATTCTTGTTGCAGTGAATTCGTGCATGAGGAGAAGGTGAAGAAAATCACTCTCAGGGGGGATTGAGGATGCACCAGAATTGTACTTCCAGCCTAAAAGTTGGGATTTGCTGTGCATGCTGCAAGAAATGAGAATAGAAAGACGTTTTTCAGGTGCAAAACGTGAATTTTAATATATTAAATGGTACTAATGTAGGTGAATAATTTCTATTCATGCTTAAACTCACCTTTTCTAGATTGTGACTATAATCTCTTCACCATCTTTATCCTACTATTACGTCCAGTTGTCATCAGAGAATCCATAGCTTAGCATGAGATGCTAAGGCTGACTGCTTCAGCCTTTTGCCTGAG
Organism: Sphyrna mokarran; assembly: GCA_024679065.1. NCBI lineage: Eukaryota > Metazoa > Chordata > Chondrichthyes > Carcharhiniformes > Carcharhinidae > Sphyrna > Sphyrna mokarran. The sequence continues at coordinate 32,293,359 of JAGIQG010000010.1, read as the reverse complement.
ATGACGTTGGGTAGATGCTCCCAGGAGGTTTGGGATCTTGAACGCCTGCTTTCAGGCAGTATAGGTGTTATAGCACTGGGATTGGAGGTGTGTTTGGTCACAGGAAGAAGGGAGTTAGATGGGCTGAACACCCCCAGGATCCCCTGGTTGGAAGGCCCCATGCTGTGAACCTGACAATCACCTCTCTATACATGCATGGGAGCTCCTGGAATGGAAGGGCAGTTGAAATGAGATCCTGAAGACTCACTGTCCTCTAGTGCTGACAACCATACGCCCCCACATTGCCTGTACCATGCAGTTGAAGCTCTGCACTATTCAGCACATGCACTCGGCTGTGAGGTTGTCAGCTGAAGTGGACATTCCTTGCCATGGAGTGCATGTCCAGCACCAAAGTTTCCATTGTGGATACCACCCTCTTAGTGTTGGCCTTGTTGTCTCAGATTGCCGGCACCATCTCTTTTGACAGAAGGCAATGGATTCCATTTTAGTTAGCTTTACAATCTGGTATCCCTTCCGGATTGTTAAATATTTGTGGTTGCATGTTTGCTCAAGAGGCAGTCACATGATTTGACGGAGATGTCATTGGAGTGTTATACAGCTCCTGTTTAGTTTTAATTCCTACTTTGTATAAGCAACCATTCCTTCATTAAATCTGTTGTTGCTAGTTTGAATGTATGTACCAGCCGCTGCTGAAATCCTACTGCTGTTTATGATTGTATGATCATACGGCTCCTGCCACAGGCATACTCCTGCCATGTGTTTCCTAGGAGACCCAGTTAACAATGGCAAATCTATAAGATCCTGCCACCAGTGAGCGACACACCATGAAACGTGCCGTGGAGGGGGAGGAAAATCCCACCCCTTATGTTTTTCTGTTTGTATGAAACTACAGCATATTACAAAAAAGAAAATTGGCAATAATTCGTTGAGAACATCAAGAAAAAATCCTAAGCAGAGAAAGAACATTGTGCGTCCTCATACTTTGAATAATGAAAAGCTGGGGAAAATCAATAAGAGGACTAAAGATTGATGTGTCATTGAAGGTAGACCAAGTCAAACAAAAGAAAGAAAATAAAACATGACATTTCTAACCAAAGAAACATGAGTAGACTCCTTGAACCTGCAGGGCAAGTGCACGTGTTGCAATATATTGAGGCAGAACTGGAGAATCACTACGCTGTTGAAAAATGCTGGAAGCTCTCTGTGTGATATTGAAAAGGGGGCTTTTCTGAGCAGAGAAGAGCCATTGAAAAAACACATCGAATCAACGGTCTCCAGGGTGAAAAGGGGAGTACTGGAAAGAAAGGAGAAAATACATACATCTGTAAACTTTGCTAGCTATAGAGATGGCACAGTGGCACAGTGGTTAGCACTGCTGCCTCACAGTGCCAGGGACCCGGGTTTGATTCTCAGCTTGGGTCACTGTCTCTGTGGGGTTTGCACATTCTCCCCTTGTCTGTGTATGTTTCTTCCCATAGTCCAAAGATGTGCAGGTTAAATGAATTGGCCATGTTAAATTGCCCCTTGCTGTCAGGGGTACTAGCTAGGGTAGGTTCATGAAGTTACGGGGATGAAAGCTGGATGGGATTGTGGTGGTGAAGACTCAATAGGCCCCTTCGGCACTCTATGATTCTATAGCATCAACTTGGAAGGACCAGAACAGATTGTTTGTGATCTGAACATCTAGAAACTTGAAGCCCTTGATCATTTTCACTTCATTCCTATTGATGTAGCTAGGGCAAATCCTCCGTAAATTTCCTGAATTCAATGAATATCTCCTTCGTTAGACATAATTAAAACAAAAGGATGAGATCCTAAAAGGAGAATATAGGGGGCTAGAAAGTTAGTTAAAAAATAGGACCTCAAAGGTAGTTATCTCAGGATTGTTATCAGTGCCATGTGCTAGTCAAATAGAAACTGCAAGACATACAGATTGAATACTTGAAAAGATGGTGCTTGATGGAGGGTTTCATTTTTGTTGGGCATTGAGAGCAATTCTGGGGGAGGTGGGACCTGTACAAACTTGAAGGGGTTACACTTGGGCAGGATCAGAACTGATGCCATTAGGAGTGCTTGCTAGAATGTTTGGGGAAGGTTTGAACTAATAAGGGATGGGAACCAATGTAAAGAGTCAGAGCATGGGGAATCAACAACAAGAGTTTTATAGATAAAAGGACATCTCTGAGACTGTTACTGAGTCAAAGTACAGTAGTTTTATTACAAAAGCTTTTGGGAGAGATTTGGCACCTAACAGTGATTTACCAGGCTTCTCTCTGATCACAATTAAGTGTGGGTATTTATACATCATGGTTCATCAGTCTTCACGCAAACTCTGGTATCAGTCAGGACCCGCAACACTTCCAACTTTAGTCATGACGTAGCCCCCGAATTCAGCCAGGACAGCAGCAAGTCTGTCAGCTTCAGTCATGATGCAGTCATCGGTACAGTTACAACACACAGATTTTCCGAAGGCTTCGGCAGCTTCTTCATTGAAATAACTTGTGTGGTCACGGCTTACCAGGAAGAGTCCTCCTGTCAAATAGCCATTATCCCACTCTACCATCTGCAATTGTTTAAATATGTTTAGCTTGTACAAACAGGTAAGGTTTGCAACGTCTGTAAAATAACATTCACATTTAACTATCTGTCTTTATGGAAATGAAAGTTAAAGAATGAAAGATATGAACAAGTAAGGAAAACATGAATAAATAATTTAGATTGATGCTAGGAGCACTATAAGCTTGAGGAGATCAGCTATGAGGAAGGGTTATGTTTGTGATATATGCTAGGTACAAAATTCATTAAATTCATTAACTCTTTCCCTTCTTCGAAGAGAAAAAGGTAGCAAGGAGAATAAGGAAAGCGACAGGCAGAGAAACCAAGGCCAGAGTCAAATAAGAAGATAGCATAAAATAGTAGGAATGGGGCAAGGAATGTTAAAAGTGCCCACCTTAAGGTTTTATACCTGAATGATTGGTGTATTCAAAACAAAATGGATGAATTAGTTCTGCAGATAGATGTGAAGAGATACGATGTAGTTGGGATTACGGAGACATGGCTGGAGAGGCTGGAAACAGTGCGCTGAGCGGGCCACTGCGCATGCGTGGATTTGTCAGTGCTGAGATCGGCACAAGCACAGTAGCGCCGCACTGATGGCCTCCTAATTGTTGGCCAGCTTGTTCACTGGCTAGCCCTGCAATCCCCACAATGTCAGCCCTCCTAACCCCCTCCCCAAAGACCTGATCGTTGCCCCCCACACCCACCACCCCCCCCCCCCCCAACCATTTCTGGCCCAGCCCTGACCGTAACATCCTGGCCTACCTCAATCTCTCCAGCCCCCACCTCCCCTTTTTTCCCACACTGACAATTACCCCCACAATCCTGATCCCCTCCACAGTGCTGATCCCCTCAGCAGTCTGACCCCCGCTCCCGACTGACCCCTTTCCCCCAGCCCATCCTCATCACTGACCTCTCTCCTCATGACCAATCCATGTGAAGAGTAGATCCCTCACCCCCATCCCTTAGACCATGCCCTATCAGGCCCTACCCCCTTGGTACTGCCCCATGCCCAATTGGCAGTGCCAAGGTGCCCCCCAAGCATTGGCACTTCCTCCCTTGGGCAGTATCAGGGCACACAGACTAGCATCCCAACTTGTCCATGCCAGGGGGCACCATCCCTCCCTGCAACCCAACCCTCTGGGGAGCCTTGATTGCCTCCTTCTTTCCAATGGGACTGGGCCGACAGTTTCACATTAGTGGAGAGCTATTGTAAACCCTGCTGAGCTAAAAGAGGTGGGAGGGTGGGGGTGGGGAGGAATGGAGAGATGGTAACGGATTCACAGGCTTCAGCCCAGGCCCACTAATCACATTCAAGTTATATTAAAATAACTATTGAATACTTACTTGCCTCCCTGTCGATTTCTGATGTGGATCTAGTGCCGCCAGAATTCCGGTGCTGGGAGACACTATTGCAATGGGGATGCATGCTCGGATCTCCCAACCCAATGCTAATTTTTTTGGGAGAATCATGGCTCACATCTTTTTCTTTTGAATAAAGCTCATAACCCCCAAGATTTTTAGGACATTACACTAATATTCATAACCCTGCCTTTGTAGTCCAGCATTGTGGGATGAACAAGCCCAGGAATACATCATCTGACTGGGGCTCAGCAGAGTCCTGCGTTTCAGTAACTCTCTGCATGCCGGATCCCTGGGACATCCCTACCTCCACCTGCTGTGGATCATTAGCTGTGAGGTGCTCACCAATTAGTGACCCACAAGCCTGCCTACTAGTTTTTCCCATTGAGGTGTATCTGCACTGGTGGAGGGTGCGGTTGACAGCTCGGACATCTCAGCGCTGAGATGTTTCTCTTGGAGCTGCTTGGGTCTGTGGTTTCTTGAGGGTGAGAAGATGATCTGGGGTGGCTGATTGATTAATCTACAAGAAAAGGTTGAAGAAATTGACCCTACATGAGGATGGCGCTGTGGCTGGATGTGTTGAGGCTTCTCACTTGTGTCTCTTGCTCTCACCTTACCCTCAGTACAGGTCCTGTCCTGATCCTCTCTGGCCTGCTCGAACAGGGTGAATTTCTCAGTTCAGGCATCGCTGTGCTGCTCACATCAGTTGAGCTTGGGTTTGCCCTACAGTGGGGCAGATGGAGTGAATGTAGGTAGGACTTGTGCAGGACAGATGGCAAGGATGTCGCGTGTGCCAGTAGGTGAATGGGCAGTGAGGAGGAGAGGAGCGACAGAGGGATAATTGGGAATGTGAGTGTTGGGACTCTTTGAAGTGGTTGAGAGTGAGATCACCATGGAAGTGTGATGGGTGTGTTAAGGGACATGGGCCAAACATGGGATTAAATAGGATTAGCTTAGAGGTTTTAAAAAAAAAGGGCGGCATGGAGAAGTTGGGCTGAAGGGCCTGTTTCCATGCTGCAAACTTCTTTAATTTTATGATTCGATGACTGGATACATAAAGAGGCAGACTTACCTGGGTTGTAGGCAGGTCATTCATCTTCTTTCAACACTGGATCCCTGTCCTCTTATGGAGTGAGTTGACACTCACTATCGCTGCCACTGTCCTCCAGGCTGGATTGGTCACTTTGCTAGCAGGCCATCTGCCCATATTCAGGTAGAGGATGTTGTGTCTCTGCTTCACTGCATTATTCACACTACACAAATGCCAGGCAATGACTATCACCAATAAGGAACACTCTAATCGCTGTTCCTTAACATTCAATGATGTTGCCATCAGGGAATCCCCCCACTGTTAACATCCTTGAATTGCCATTAACCATGAACTCAACTGGACTCACCACATAAACACAGTGGCTACAATAGCTGGTGAGAGGCTAGAAATATTGCGGCAAGTAACTCACTTCCTGATTCCCCAAATCCTATCCACTGTCTACAAGGCACAAGTCAGGAGTATGATGTAATATCCCTCACTTGCATGGATGGGCGCAGCTCCAACAACACCGAAGAAGCTTAAGACCATCCACAAAGCAGCCTGCTTGATTGGCATCACACCTACAAACATTCAATCTCTCCACCACCGAAGCTCAGTAGGACCAGTGTGTACTATCTATAAAATGCACTGCAGCAATTCACCAAAGATCCTTAGACAGCACCTTCCAAACCCACAACCACTTCCATCTGGAAGAACAAGGGCAGCAGATGCATGGGAATATCATCACCTGCAACTTCCCCTACCAGGCACTTACCATCGTGACTTGGAAATATATTATCGTACCTTCACAATTACAGGGTCAAAATCCTAAAATTCCTTCCCCGACGACATTATGAGTCAACCTATAGCACATAGACTGCAGCAATTCAACAAGGCTCACCACAATTTTCTCAAGGGCAATTAGGGAAGGGCAATGAACGCTGACTAGCCAGCAACACCCAGGTCCTACAAATGAATGTTTTAAAAATCTAGCCTTTTGGTGAACGCTCCCTCTGAGAAATGTGGTGCTGTCTTTCTGGCTGCCATCCTCCTGATTAGATTTGGAACAAGTTCTGATGAGGCATTCAAAAAGAGTGCCACTGCTCCTACTATTGAAATGAATTCATTCTGGGTGAGTGAGGCTGCCACAAACGTGGCATGAAATCCATGCAAAAAGTGTCTGAAGATGCAATGATCTTTCTAGCCGACAATGCCGTTGGGATTCTCTCTGAAACCAATAATTAGAAAAAATATCGGAAAATTCCATCTATTGGCCATGATGCTTTGGATTTGATGCTGATGAGCATTGTCATGGATGGAATGGGATAAAAAAAATTTAAAGGACAGTTAAAAGTCAACAACTTTCCAAACTTTCCCATTTCAGCAGTGACAATTCCCACTGTTGGGGGCAGAAAATCCTGGGGATCAACTCAAAAATAATTGGAGAGAAATGGACCTCCTTCACTTTCAAAACTGGAATCTGATGGGATTTTTGTTTTCATTTTATTCCTGGTGCTTATTATCCAGCAATAAATCCTCAATTTATTATCCAGCAATAATACTGCAGTCACTAAGAACCTCCCAGCCTTTTACATCGCATAGTTCCCAGATGCTTAGCCACAGCCAAACATGGCATCAAAGCAAAGGTCGGCATATATCACAATAGAACACAACAGATACAGTTGCAATGCTATTATGTGTCTGCTGACATTTAGAATGCACTCAGTCTCTGCATGCATTGTTTGTAATGCTATTTAACTCAGTTAGTTCCACTGCTTGGTAATCATTTTCTCCTGTCCACAGATTTAAATATTTCCAAAAATACAAAGGCTGAGTTTTTTTGCATTCCCTCATAATGCCCCTACCTATCCTCACACATCATGGGCCACTGGCGGGATCATCCAGTCCTGCCGCAGTCCAAGGCATTATGCATGGCTTTGCCTATCCCACTGTTGGGGAACCTGCTGCAGTGTGCTGGCGAGAAGAGCTGGAAAATCCTGCCCAAAGAAGTCAGCAATACCACAGGGTGATTTTTATTTAAGTCGGAAATTGTTTAAGTCACCATGAAATGCCTGTATCTGTTAGAGAACTTAAATAAAACAAATAACAAATAAAAAACTCACATCACTTGTCAATAAAATCTGATTTTTTGCAATTAAAGCCTTTGTAAAATTATTTCTATTTTGTGCTCTTTGTTCGATTACTGAAGGCACAGTGAAGCATCAATAATGCCCTTGCTTGGTAAAATGTTTTGCAAATGGGAAATCCAGATCAAACACTAGACTTAAATTTTAAACACTTTTAAGAAAGTTGATTGATGATGTGAACAGATGAGGGAACTAGCCACTAGCAGTACCTGTGACTACAGACATCATTAAAAATGAACATGATACCAAAACAAAGTGATCAACTTGCATCGGTTCTTTTTAAGATCCTTATAATTTGTTTTAACTAAAATTTGAAGACACGAGCATTGCTGAGTCTCTCAATTATTTCAATGGAAGGCCATCTGTGCACCTTAACAATATTTGTTTAAATCAAATGGAATGTAGATTAAATCTAACTGCTATTAGAGCACTAAGCATTGCACTTATTAGGGCAAATGAATCTTTAACCCTAAAACCCAGTTGCTATTTTGAACTGACTCTGAATTAGATCTCTGGAAATAGTACATTAACTGCTGAGGAGGTATAAATGAAACACAAACAGCACAAAGTACTTGATTTTTAAATCTCTTAGTCAACAATAATAAGTCTTTCTTTTCCCAAAATATATGAGCTGTAAATTTTTGCTCCATTGTACTTGTACATTCAACACTATAGGTGATGTCATGAGTGCAAATTTGTGCACACCATTCTTGCACACTTGCACCAAATGTCGTTCTGGCAACGGTGTTAGTGTAAGTTTTAGAAACATGCATTTTAAGCATGCAAAGTAAATAGATAGTGATGTCAGTCAATGTTAGGGTTGCTAACTCTCATGGAATGGCTGGAAGACAACTGGATTCATCATTCATCTCCCAGCAGCTACTATAATTTGTACAGAAGCTCTGGGTGAACTGACCCCAGCTGATGACGAATGCAACTGCAGCAACCAAAGAGGCGCGGTGTGATGACATCGAAAGTAAACCAACAGGTTGGCACACTTGTCTTAGGAACATGTTTTCCCACAAACATATCTGACCCTCAATGGAATGTTTGCTTAAGCAGTTGGATGCTGATTGTTTTTTCAGTCTCGTGCGTCTGACAACTATGTGTTATTTTTTAACTAGACAGGGAATAAGTATGGCTTGCTTGACTTTTACAATAACAAGACAGGTGACACAATTGCTACATGTTTCTGCAAAATTCTACAGATACATAGTCTCAGTATTAACAATGTGTTCTTACCACAACTGACAATTTCTCTGTGAATTTTGTAAACCATAGGTAAATGTATCAGCATACCTCCTGTCAGAAGAGAAGAGTGTATGAAGATTGTGTGGGAGGCATTTAGTGAGGAAGAACACAAGTCTCTCCCTCTTTGTTATGTTTGATTTCTGCACATCTTAATGACATGTTTTATGATGCTGGAATGTGACAATACAAACAATGGCTAGGACTCTACCACCTTGCCAGGCATGGAATTGGATTGGGTAAGGATCTGACAATAGAAATTTCCATTGACTTTGGCTGGGAATTTCCAGTCTTGCTCAAGCAATGCTGTAAAACCCTGCCCAATCAGTGCTGAAAAACCAGAAGGCCTGGCAGCACCTATGAAGACAGAAACAGAGTTAACTTTTTGAGTCCAATGTGACTCTTCTTCAGAATTGGAATGTGATAATGTCAGCTGCGTAGTGTCATGTAAAGCCTGCATTCTAAACTAGATCAGAAGGGTGCATTGATAGTGCTGAAACACTGTTTTTTAAACAAATTTCAATGCTTTCACTTGGCAACGATGTGAAATGTTCTGATCTTGTGATTTTGCTCCGATTTACAGCAACCCCCCCCCCCCCCCCCCCCCCCCCCCCCCCCTCCCCCTCACCATGCAGGCTGACATTGACTGCTGTGTTTTATGACACTCTTCAGAAAGATTATCTCAAAGGAGCAGAGAATAGATCAAGTATATATGCAGACTTTCAGTCAAATGCAGAGATAGAAAGTGGCATGAGCCAACTATTGAAATTGGTCCCTTTCATACTTTCCATTGCTGTATTCAATGCCTGCTGTGAGAGAGTTTTCAGTTTAATGGCACAACGGTGGTTCAAGGACAAAAACAGATTGGGCGATAACACTATGAAAATAGTGCTGCAGGTGCAATTATACTTCATGCTCTGTGTAGAAAGCAGCTTTTGACAGAAACAAATACAAGTTTAGAAATACAAAGAAACAGGGGGTAATAACATTCTGCAAATAACCAGCTTTAAGGTGAAAAAATAACTTTTAATTATAATTAGTAAAGCATAAGGGTTTAAAGCTTTAAACTATCATTGTTGTTCATTTGACTATAATGAGCTATCTAATACTCAGAAAGATGGGTAAACATGTTGAGATTGATCTTGATTTGAAACAGAAATATTATTTCAGTAACTGTTAGGGTTAATACCACTTCTCACGTTATGGAGCATAAATGAATTCAATTTACTATGAGCTCAGAGCAAGCATGGGGCATTTAAAAAGTGGAAAATGACAGAAACAAACCTTTGCAATGTGCTGCAACATTTTTTTTCAGCCATGATTTGTCTTGCAACAATTCAATTATCTAATTGGATGTTGGGAGCTTAAATTGATCCAAATGATTGGATGCTCTTTACAGCCAATCAAATTGTTTGAGGTTATAACCGGATATCCCATAATTCAGTGAGACACCAATTCACTTCAATTAGAACCAGGACCATAAACAATTTTGAAGATCATAACATACACTATGGAATATTTACAAGGTAGTAAAGCAAATGTGACTTCCTTGTAGAGGTCCTCGCAGACTAGTTATAGCAGCAATATCACAGCTTTAGAGCAGGTGGGCAGCCTATCTCTGAAACTCCATTACTGTGCAAAAGTTGACCTGACAAGGTAAATCAGTCACATCATTATTTTTGGGAAAATAAATCTCCAGCAATGGCTTCAGTCACAGTTGGCAATCCCAGTCAGCAAATAACACTGATCAGATGCAAGCCATGCCATTTTAACCACAATGTGCACGCTAATGTCTACATTTAAATGTGTACAGCTGAACATGTGTTCAATATCATGGGAACCCCATTTTCAAAGAAACAGCATTTCATCCCAGGTTAGTTTCTGAGTGATTCTGACTGACTGTTGCTGAGAGTTTAAAAGTGCTGTTAGAAACTAACATAAGGAATAGAAACAGGAGTCACCATTTAGGTCTTTGACTGGACTCCACAATTCAATCTGATCGTCACTTCAACTCCATTTTCCTACCCACTCCCCATATACCTGGATTCTCTGGGACACCTGTTTATCTCATCCTGAAATATACTTAGTGATGAAGCATATGCAACCATTTAAGTTAGAGAATTCCAAAAATGAGTAACAATTATAAATGGTCAGCTTCTTATTCTGAGACTCTTCCTCAAGATTCTAGATTCCCCAGCCATGGGAAACAAACTCAAGCCTCTTCAGAATCTTATTTGTTTCAATGAGATCACCTCTCATTTTTCTAAACTCCAAAGAATATAAACCCAATTTACTCAGCCTCTCATCACAGAAAAATCCTGCATTCCAGGAACTACCCAGTTGCTCCAGCTCCAATCTAGTCAATCTAGTTGCTGTGTTGACACAAATGCAAGTTTATCTTTCCTTAAATGTGAAGACCAAAATTGCATGTATTATTCCAGAGGTGGTCTTGTTAAAATCTTGCACAATTGTATGCATCTTATTCTTGTACTTCAATCCCATTGCAATAGAAGCCAATATGTTATTTGCTTTCCTCATTGCAGACTATACCTGCATGCAAACTTGGAGTTAATAAATGAAAACCGCCAAATTTCACATCTTTTCAAAAATATTCCTTTTTTTATTCTAATGGCCAAAGTGAATAACTTCAGACTTCCCTACATTATACTCTATCTATCTTCTTGTTGCACCAAGTCTAAATTTATTTAACCAGTCTAAATTTCTTTTCAGTTTCTTTGACACAATTTCATTGCAGACACATGTCACAGGGCTCTACCATATCTATCATGACATCTGATTCACAATTTCTGAGACCCTATTGCCTTCTCAGCTCAAGTTGTGCTGTGGCTGTGCTTCTCTCTGCATCTGTGTTTTGGTTTTGTACAATTCTAAAAAAAAACTCTTCAGTGGATAGCCTTTTTCACACAGTGTGCACCTTTGAAGGCATATGGCAGCCTGAAAAGTTTGACACCTGGGACTGATTTAATATCTTGGTGTCGTGATAGCTTCCCAGACATCTTGTGCAGATCTAATAGGTCTGTTTACAGAGGTTTCAAACCAGTTGCATGTTGATGAAAGCTTCTCATAGATCATTGGGTGTCTTGAAGAGCTTTGAAGAAATGTGTGCAGTCAATGACACCTTGCAACAGTGGGAATCCAGCAATGGCCTCAAATCCTATAATCCTCCCTGCCTCTCTATGTGGATCAGTGCAAAACCGTACATCTTGCCCTGCCCTCTTAAAGATGGCATTGGTATCAGTTGGAGACTTGGGCAGAGAGATGGTCGATGGAATTAAACCCGGACAAATGTGAGGTAATGCATTTTGGAAATTCTAATACTGATAGAAAATATACAAATGGCAAAACCCTTAAGAGTATTGGTAAGCAAAGGGAGCTAAATGTACAGGTAAACAAGTCACTGGAAGAGGCAATGCAGGTGGAGAAGGTAGTCAAGAAGGCATGCTTGCCTATATTGCTGGGGCATTGAGTTTAAAAATTGGCCAGTCATATTGCAGCTTAGTTAGGCTGCACTTGGAATATATACTCAATTCTGGTCCCTACACTGCCAGAAGGACATGGAGGCTTTGGAGAGGGTACAGAAAAGATTTACCAGGATGTTGTCTGGTATGGAGGGCAATAGCTATGAGGAGAGGTTGGAGAAACTTGGTTTGTTCTCACTGGAGTGACAGAGATTGAGGGAAAATCTGATAGAAGTCTACAAAATTATGAGGGGCATGGACTGAGTGAATAGTCAGAAGCTTTTTCTCAGGTTGGAAAAATCTATTACTAGAGGGCATAGGTTTAAGGTACGAGAGGGAAGGTTTAAAGGAGATGTTCGAGACAGATTTTTTATGCAGAAAGTGGTGGGTGCCTGCAATTCATTGCCGGGGGAGGTAGTGGAAGCAGATTTGGTAGTGACTTTAAGGGGCTCTTGAATAGGATGGGAGTAAGGGATATGTCCCCAGAAGGGTGGGGGATTTTAGTTAAGTCAGGCAGCATAGTCGGTGCATGCTTGGAGGACTGAAGGGCCTGTTCCTGTGCTGTAATTTTCTTTGTTTTTTGGTGACTTTTTGAATGTAATGTTGGGCCTCAGAATGTAGGAGTCCACAGATATCTTCAGAAGATACATGAATGCTTCTGAGACATTGAAATTGAGTGCTATGATTATCTTCAACAGCATAGATGACCACCATTTACCACTGAGTTCAGCTTATCCTATCATGGCATAAACCCAGTGACAGCTTCCATGGAGAGATGCAGTCTTTGATTGTAAACCCACTCTGGTGGATATTCTTTCTGTGCACAGAAGACTAATCGCAACTCTTCTACCCTCCTTCACTCTGCCTCATTCTGCCCTCATGATCCTTTGCCCCGCTATTGGCTGCAGTTCTCTCCCTCTCTAATGAATTAGGGTGGCACGGTAGTACAGTGGTTATCACTGCTGCTTTACAGCTCCAGGGTCCTGGGTTCAATTCCCAGCTTGAGAGTTTGCACATTCTCCTCATGTCTGCATGTATTTCTACTCCAGTTTCCTCTCACAGTCCAAAGATGTGTGGGTTAGGTTGATTGGCCATGCTAGGAAATTGCCCCTTAGTATCCAGAGATGTGTAGGTTAGAGGGATTAGTGGGTATAATATGTAGGGATATGGAGGTAAGGCCTGGGTGAGATTGTGTTTGGTGCAGATGAGCTGAAGGGCCTCTTTCTGTACTGTAGGGTTCTATGATAGCTATGATATCTAATGATCTTACTCATTGTAAGTCACAAGACCTGAGTGAATGAGACCCAATGAAGCACTCATGCCTCAGGACCTCCTGCTTCTCTTACTTAGCTGTACATACATGCTAAGATAGAGATATAGTTGCCACATTATGATTAGTTTCCAAATTTCTTCTGCTGTTATTTGTTGACTGTTACCCTCTCTAAAAACCATACAACCTCTCATAATGGCTGCCAGCTACAGACTAGACTGAATTCCCATTGAGCTTTCCATCCTTGTAGATGGTGAGACTCTGCAGCTGCATTGTTCTTGGATGCCCCTAGCAAAATTGAAAAAAATTGGTAAAATTGCACTGAATTTGGGGTGGCATGGTGGCACTGTGATTAGCACTGCTGCCTCACAGCTCCAGAAACTTGGGTTTGATTCCCAGCTTGGGTCACTATCTGTGTGGAGTTTGCACGTTCTCCCCATGTCTGTGTGGGTTTCCTCTGGGTGCTCCAGTTTCCTCCCACACTCCAAAGATATGTGGGATAAATTGATTGGCCATACTAAATTGCTCCTTAGTGTCCCAGGATGTGTAGGTTAGAGGGATTAGCTAAATATGTGCGTTGATGGGGATAGGCCCTGGGTGGCATTGTTGTTAGTGCAGAGCTGATGGGCCAAATGGCCGCCTTTTGCACTATAGGGATTGACTTTTTATCATTCACTTTCAATGAAGGCCTCAACTTGACCACCTTTGGGAATTTTCCCTCATGGTGCAATTATGTTGGGTTTTCTTTCTAATGTTTTCTTTCTTTCTTTCTTTCTAATGACCCTCGTGTTAGCACGAGGGGACACAGCTTTAAATTAAGGGGTATGAGTTATAGGACGGATATCAGAGGTAGGTTCTTTACTCAAAGAGTGATTAGGGAGTGGAATGCCCTGCCTGCAGCTGTTGTAGATGCGCCAAGTTTGGTGGCGTTTAAGAGGTTAATTGATAAGTATATGGAAGAGAAGGGAATGGTTTAGTTTGGAGGGGCATTGCTTTTTATTTTGGTCGGCACAACATCGAAGGCCGAAGGGCCTGTTCTGTGCTGTAATGTTCTATGTCTTTCATCACCATCCTTCCATCCCTCCTGCCTCCAAGCCATCTCTACTATGCTAACATAATCCTGCTCACTGATTACTGTGATTACTGTGTAATATGAACTGTGGAATGTGTTGTCCGCCGCATTTTAATTGGTGATTATGTTTTCTCTGTTTGATTAACAGCTTAGCTTCAATTATAAAATGACGTGATTCGATATTTTCATGTTAAGAGAAGAAGCAGCCTTGCATTAGTAAAATATACAAAGAGTTGATAGAACTTCATATTTCATAAACATATCCAGTGACAGTTAACAGTGGCACTCAAACCATGGCCACCCGGATGGCTGGTTATTTTCTAAAAGTTAGAGTACCCCAAATTGCCTGGTTTATTGTTCATTATTTTTATATCCTATTGCATCCAAACAGCAAGGACTGAAATTAAATATTACACATAGTCTCAATACTGGTTATTATAATATGGAATTTAGAATGTGTCCAATACAGTATTATTTACAATGCTACAATGAAATATTTACAATCATATCACTGAATTACAACCAAAAAGCAGCAAATGTTGAAATAAAACAGAAAATATTGGAAATATAAATTAGGTCAGTAAGGATCGAGGGTGGGAGAATATGAAAACTTGAGGAAAAGTGAGTGAGATATACACAAAGGAGAGGAAAGAGAAAGGCCGTAAAAGTGTTATAGTGAATGGCATTTTGGCTGAGTGCCAAACTCTCCACTCTTGCTGGCAGCAGGGCACGAATGGATTCCCATCTCATGGCTTAGAACATATGTAGAACATTGAACATTACAGCACAGTATAGGCCCTTCAGCTCTCAATGTTGTGCCGAGCTATGTCCAGTCCCAAGATCAAGCTATCCCACTCCTTATAATTCTGGTGTGCTCCATGTGCCTATCCAATAACTGCTTGAAAGTTCCTAAAGTGTCCGACTCCACTATCAAGGCAGGCAGTCTATTCCACATCCCAACTACTCTCTGAGTGAAGAATCTACCTCGGACATCCCTCCTCTATCTCCTACCATGAATCTTATAGTTATGCCCCGTAGTAACAGCTACAACCACCCGAGGAAATAGCCTCTGCACGTCCACTCTATCAATCCCCCTCATCATCTTATAAATCTCTATTAAGTCGCCTCTCATCCTCCTCCACTCCAAAGAGAAAATCCCAGCTCCCCCAATCTTTCCTCATAAGACTTACCTTCCAAACCAGGCAGCATCCTGGTAAATCTCCTCTGCACTCTCTCCAATGCTTCCACACCCTTCTTGTAGTGAGGTGACCAGAACTGAACACAATATTCCAAATGTAGTCTCACCAAGATCCAGTATAGTTGCAGCATAACCCCATGGCTCTTAAAATCAAACCCCCTATTAATAAACACTAACACAATTTAAGCCTTCTCCACGGCTCTATCCACTTGAGTGGCAACCGTCAGAGATCTGTGGATATGAATCCCAAGATCTATCTGTTCCTCCACATTCCTCAGAACCTTGTAATCTGCACTCAAGTTTGTTCTACCAAAATGAATCACCTCATGCTTATCAAGGTTAAACTCCATCTGCCACTTTTTGGCCCAGCTCTGCATCCTATTAATGTCTCTTTGCAGCCTGCAAGAGCCCTCCACCTCATCCACTACTCCATCACTTTGATACTCATATCCCATGGACAAATGGAAGTCTTCAAATTCACTGCAGCACTCCATTCCACAATAGAGAATGGCCCTGATTAATGCAGAAATTATGTGTTAGATGATCTCTTTAAAGTGTTCTTAAAAATGTAGAACAATCTTTAAAAGGAAATTTGCTGTTGTGCATTATAAGAAATAGCTGAAGAAACATGTAGCAGGTTTCCATGATACAAAGAACAAAGAACAAAGAGCAACACAGCACGGGAAACAGGCCCTTCGGCCCAACGAACCCGCGCCGCCATCCTAACATCTTAATGACATATCCATGATAGTATAGTAAACAGCTATGCAGTATTTAGCTTACTTCTCAGTTACATTAATACCAGTCAGTAATGCGAATTTTTTTTTCTCTCAGAAGGAAATGAGTCTTTGGAACATTCTCCCTCAAAAGTCAATGGTAACAGAATCTTTGAATATTTTTAAGATAGAGGTAGATAGATTCTTGATAAGCAGTGGGATAAAATGATATCAGGTATAGGTGAAATGTGAAGTTGAGGTTGCAATGAGATCAACCGTGATCTTATTGAATGGCAGAGCAGACTCAAGGCGCTGGGTGGCCTACTCTTACTTCGTACGTTTGTATGTTTATGCGCAGCAGCCAGATTCTGTATAGCTATTTGTTTAATATTCATTATTAATTTTAATTATTAAAATGTATTAATGTTAATTACTCAGTTCAGTGTTTCAGTTGTGCTCCAGAATACCACGTCCCTAGCCAATCTGTTCCAGTACATTGGCATCAATCCAATGATGTGGAAAGTTGTTCAGGCATGTTGTGATGAAGCAGACCCTAATTGAAAAGGGAGACTGAGCTCCTAATTGCTGAGGAAATTATAACAGAAAGTGACAATTTGAAAGTTTCTTGTGGAACTATAAAAAAGTGACAGAGCCATTAGAGTTGAGGTGTTAAGGTATAGAAGGTTACCTAAGGTAGTATTTAGTGTTTGCTTGGTTTGACGCTAATACAGCAAAAATTAGTTTCTTTTAATCTTGTGGAATCTGTGGATTTATTCTTTCAGTAAATAACTGGGACTTCAGATTTATATTTAAAAAAAATTACTTATCTTATTTAGGGTTGTAATAATATCATATCCACAAAAGATCAGATAAATCCAACCCAGCCAATTGCCACCTCATCAATCTACTCTCAATTATTAGCAAAGTGATGGAATGTGATGTTGACACTGATATCAAACAGTATTTCTACATCAATAACCTGCTTATTGATACTCAGTTTAGGCTTTTCCACTCATCTTCCAACTTTATTACAGCCTTGATCAAAACATGAACAGAACTGAACTTAAGAGGCGAGGTGAAGGAGAATGCCCTCAACACCAAGAAAGTATGTGATCAAGTATGGCATCAAAGAGCGCTGGCAACATTGAAGACAACAGGAATGAAGAGCAAAATGTGCCCACAGGCTGGGGTCATACCTGGCACAAAGGAAGATGGTTTTTGTTGTTGGAAATTAATCATCTCAGTCCCAGGGTATCACTACTGGATTTCCTCATACGAGCAGAGACTAAGTCAATTAAAATTATATTCATTGGAGTTTAGAAGAATAAGAGAGGATCTTATAAAATTTATAAAATTCTAATGGGATTAGACAGACTAGATTCAGGGAGAATGTTTCTGATGGTGGGGCTGTCCAGAATTAGGGGTCAAAGTTTGAGGATAAGGGTTAAACCTTTTAGAACTGAGGTCAGGAGAAATTTCTTCACCCAGAGGAAAGTGAATGTGTGGAATTCACTACCACAGAACGTAGTTGAGATCAAAATGTTGTGTGATTTTAAGAAGAAATTACATATAGCTCTGGGTGCTAAGGGATCAAAGGACACGGGGGAAAGGGGATCAAGATGTTGAACTCAGTGATCAGCTATGATCAAGATGAATAGTGCACCAGGTTCAAAGGGCCAAATGGCCTATTCTGCTTCTAGTTTCCATTTTTCTGTTTCCTCAGGTAATGTCCAAAGTGAAACCATCATCAGCTGTCTCATCAATTACCTTCATTTTATCACAAGGTCAGAATTGGGGATGTTCAATGATCCTCTCAACTGGGGTGGCATGGTGGTACAGTGGTTAGCACTGCTGCCTCATAGTGCCAGGAATCCAGGTTCAATTCGAACTTTGGTCACTGTCTGTGTGGGTTTCATCCAGGTGCTCCAGTTTCCTCCCAGTCCAAAGATGTGTGGGTTAGGTGGATTGTTCATGCTAAATTGACCCTAATGGCGGGAGGATTAGCAAGGTAAATATGTGGGTTACAGGGATAGCGCTTAGGTGGGATTGTGGTCAGTGCAGACTCATTTTCTTTACTCTTTCCTATGGTAGAAAGGTCATGTACTGGGGGACATAGGTTTAAGGTGCATGGGGAAAAGTTTAAAGGAATGTGCGAGGCACAATTTTTACACACAGGGTGGTGAATGTCTAGAATGTGCTGCCCATGGAAGTGGTGAGAGCAGATACAATAGTAGCATTTAAGGGGAATCTACACAAATAATGAGTAGGATGAGAGTGAAAGGATATGGACTCTGTAAGTGCATACGGTTTTAGTTTGGGTAGGCATCATGATCGGTACAGGCTTGGAGGATCAAAGACTCTGTTCCTGTGTTATACTGTTCTTAGAACATATAGAACATAGAACAATACAGCACAAACAGGCCCTCTGGCCCACGAGTTGCGCCGATCACATCTACCAATCCACAGACCTATCTATAACCCCCTATCCTATTCGTTTCCATACACTCATCCAGAAGTCTCTTAAAAGACCCCAGTGAGTTTGCCTCAACAATCTCCGACGGCAGTCGGTTCCATTCACTCACCACCCTCTGAGTGAAAAACCTACCCCTGACATCTCCTTTGTATTTGCTTCCCTGCACCTTAAATCTGTGTCCTCTCATAGTGACCATTCAGCTCGGGGCAATAGTCTCTGAGAGTCCACCCTATCTATCCCTCTCACCATTTTATAAACCTCTATCAGGTCGCCTCTCAACCTACGTCGCTCCAGTGAGAAGAGTCCCAGCTCTCTCAGCCTATCTTCATAAGGCCTGCCTCCCAATCCAGGCAGCATCCTTGTAAATCTCCTCTGAACTCTCTCAATAACCTTTACATCCTTCCTATAATGAGGCAACCAGAACTGCGCACAATACTCCAACTGGGGTCTGACAAGAGTCTTATAGAGCTGCATCATTACCTCCTGACTCCTGAACTCTATTCCTCAATTAATGAAGGCCAGTACACCGTACGCCTTCTTGACCACTTCCTCCACCTAGGAGGCCGATTTAAGAGTCCTATGTACCCGGACCCCGAGATCCTTCTGCTCTACAACACAGCTAAGACTCCTACCCCTTATATTGTACTCCTTCATCCCATTATTCCTGCCAAAATGGACCACTACATATTTATCTGCGTTGAAGTCCATCTGCCACTTCTCCGCCCAGTCTTGCATCCTGTCTATGTCCCGCTACAACTTTTGGCATCCCTCCAGACCATCCACAACACCACCGATCTTTGTATCGCCTGCGAACTTGCTAACCCATCCCTCCACTTCCTCATCCAGGTCATTTATGAAAATGACAAACAGCAGGGGTCCCAGAACAGATCCCTGGGGCACTCCACTGGTTACCAACCTCCATGCAGAACAAGACCCATCCAGAACCACTCTGCCTTCTGCCGGCAAGCCAGTTCTGGATCCACGAGGCCAAAGCCCCTTGGATCCTATGCCCTCTCACCTTCTCCAGAAGCCTTGCATGTGGGACCTTATCAAACGCCTTACTAAAGTCCATGTACACTACGTCCACCGCCCTTCCTTAGTCAATGTATTCAGTCACATTTTCGAAGAACTCAACTAGGCTCGTAAGGCATGACCTGCCCTTTACAGATCTTTGATGGACCAAATAGCTTCCTTCTGCTGTACTGTATTCTATGATTCTATGATAACTGAGCCATGTTCAATGCCATTCATGGCTCCTCAGCCACTGAAGCAGTCCACGTTCCAAATACAGGAAGACCTGGACAATATTCAGATTGACAAGTGGCAAGTAACATTCACACCACACAAGTGCCAGGCAATGATCTTTTCCAACAAGAGAAAATGTAACTATTTCACCTTGACATTCAAAGGTATTGCCATCACTGAATTCCCCAATATAAAAATCTTGGGGGTTTCCATTGGCCAAAAACTTAACTGGACTAAACATATATATATATATATTATATATATATATATATATAGTGGCTGCAAGAGCAGGTTAGATACTGGGAACTCTGTGGAGACAAACTCATTTCCTGTCTCCCCAAAGCCTGTCTATCATTTACAAGGCACAAGTCAGGAGAGTAATGGAATACTCACCAATTGCCTGGTAGGTACAGCTCCAAAAGCACTCAAGAAATGAGAAATTTAATTGGATCAGCTATATAAATACTGCAGCAGGTCATAGTCTGCGAATTCTGTAATGAGTAACTCACCTTGAGTCTCTCCAACATCTATGATGGAATATTTTCCACTTGCTCAGATGAGTAAGGCTTCAACAACACTCAAAAAGCATCTTGCTTGATCAACACCCCATCCACCAATTTAAACATTTACTCCCTCACCATCTACCCACCGTGACAGCAGTGTCTACAGTTTAGAATATCTACTGCAGGTAGAGCTCACCAATTCTGCTTCCACTAATCTTCCAAATGATTGATCTCTATCACCCAAAACGGCAAGGACAACAGATGTAAAGAAATAGTACCACTTGCAAATTCCCTTCAAGACATACACCATCCTGACTTGGAACCATATCACTGTTCTGTCACTGTTGCTGGGTCAAAATCCTGGAACTCCCTTTCTTACAGTGAGTATACCTGCAGTGCTTCAAAAAGGAAACTTAGCATCACTTTTTCAAAGAAAGTTAGGAATGGACAACAAGTGCTGACCTCACACATATCAACCATATCCCTTGACTCATTAAATGCAATCCTCCGAGAATTAAACACTTTCCCCGCTGTTTACGTGAGTTTATTGTGCATTATAATGGGCTTCTCATTTGCAAACTTACAATAGTAATTAGACTTCATTTCATTGGCTGTAAAATATTTTGAGATGTCCAGTGGTCATGATCAGGTGCCATAAAAATGCAAGACTTACTTTCTTTAATAGTTTTCATACACTTATGTTGCCTATTTTAAGCATTTATCTGGGAAGCATAAACAAATGGGACCAAAAAAATTATCAATGTAATAGATATAACATCACCACTATTACATTTGTTATAAGTGCCCATATTGAAAAATATTCCAATTACTATGCCATCTTACTGAGAAATATAGTGAAATAGAGAGAAAAGTTTCCATCGGACCATAAAATCAGGACAATGCAGGGAGAAGCCACTTGTGTCTACACTGATTCTCTGAAAGAGGATCTCACTTATGCCTTCCCCTTCTCTCTATCCTTGTAACTTCGTGAATTTACCATGGCTAACCTACCTAACATACACATCTTGGGAGGAAACCAGAGCACCCAGAAGAACCCTCACAGACACATGGAGAACATCAAACTTTACAAAATCACCCAAGACCAAAATCAATCCCAGGTCTCTAGTGCTGTGAGGCAGTAATACTAAGTACTATGTCACCACGCCATTTTTTGTGCTTCAAAATGAATGAACCATGAGAAGAGATTTAAGAGATAATATCAGAATGAAGTAAATATACTGACACATAAGTTCTTAATAAAGTTTATGGATTACAAGGATTGGAAGGTCTTATTGAATTGAAGGGATCTCTTTACTGCCTATAAAGGTTTTATATGACAGGAAGGTAAGATCTTTATCTATTCAGACTTTGGCTGCAATTAAGTCCAGAGATAATTTATATTCCACAAGGTTAATGTTAGTGTAAAACAGTTGACAGCACAACACATATGCCTAATAAACATTACATATAAATTAATCTCTCCATTTTATTATACAGTATATGTGATATGTTTGCCAGTATGTGATCTATACACCAGACAATTGTGCAGTATAAAACCTTGCTAACAGCTTTAGTTGTGACTAACTGTTATCACATAAGACATTTCAGGAAAATTCAACACCATTTTTAACAAAAGCGCTATGATTTGAAAGTTCAAAGAAAACCTTTCTCCAGCTCATTGGGAAGGAATTGTGATCAACTTCCAATGAGGTTCCAGCAGCTTTGTAACAATAGAGCTGTGGTTCACTACTTTCTATGGACCAAGTGATCACATGATGACATGATTACATAAGAGGTCATGTGACAAAAGCACAGCCATTATTGCTGGAGCGCATACAAGTACAAGCATGGAGTCTCTGCTCAGCTAGTGAATAAACTATTGTTATAAGCCTTTAGTTGCCAGTCATTGGAACCTAGCACTTTGATATGGTGTCAGGAGTTGGCAGTATGTCACAAGGACTTGATTGCGTTGACCCGTACTCAATGAAAATATTGCAGTCAACTAGTCCACGAATGAAAAGGAGTGACGTACATTTTGAGGTGCTGGATTATCGGATAAACCAAAAAAGGTACAAGCTTCTGACTTACTGAATCTAGTGATCCCCAAGATGGTGAGAAGTTCAGATCCTTTATATTTCAAATACAGTAGGAGAAAGAGGACCCCAAAATAACTCTAACAGTGTTTGATAAATTTTGTCTGCCAGTGAGGAACGTACTTGACAGGTACATGTTTAACTTAACAAATAAAGGATCTGACAAATTAACACAATCATGGTAACTTTGAAAATCTTGGCAAAGAAATGTGCATTTGGCGAATGAGATAGTCAGGGATTGAATAGTCTGCGGGGTCTACAGTGACCTAGCCTACACGCAGATGCTGTGAGAAAAAGGTTTAACATCACGATCAGCCGTTAGAATTTGCACACTAAATGAATAGTCTGAAAAAAGCAGCAAGATGTTTAGGTGGGAAACTGAAGTTTTCGTGGTACAAGGCATGCCCTACCTCAACTGTGGTGGCCATCACTCTCGGAACAGAGCAGCATGTTTGGCACATGGTAAATGCCATGACATATGTGGAATCACTTTGCAAAATGCTACAGATTGAAACTCCAGGAGCTTTCTTTTGACAAGAGCCACATTGCAGCTCTCACTCCTCCAGGGTTAGTTAAGAGCACCAGCAAAGTGAATGAACTGGAGCTCAGCCAGAGCAACCAAACCACTGAGCCTCAAATAAAACTCAACTGTGAGAGTGCTGACACTATCACAGAAAAGGGTGAGATTTTTATCAACCTGAACACGATTTGCAAGAACACAAAACTGAAATAAAGATAGGCTCGGGAACAAAGTGTAACAGTAACATAGAAACATAGAAGATAGGAGCAGGAAGAAGTCATTTAACCCTTTGAGCCTGCTCCACCATTTGTTACGATCATGCAACTCAATAATCCTGCTTTCTCCCCATAACCTTTGATTCTATTCACTGTGAGTGCTTTATCCAGTCACTTCTTGAATACATTCAATCTACTTCCTGTGGTAATGAATTCCACAAGTTGACCATTCTTTCGGTGAAGAAATATCCCCTCACCTCTATCCTAAAGGGTCTACCCTGAATCCTCAGACTATGATTCCTGGTTCTGGACTCCTTACCTTTGGGAATATCCTTCCTGCATCTACCTTGTCTAGTCCTGTTAGAATTTTATAAGTCTCTGAGATCACCCCTCATTCATCTGAACTCCAGCGAAAACAATTCTAACCTAATCAATCTCTTCTCATGCATCAGTTCCACCATCCCTGGAATCGACCTGGTAAACCTTCTCTGTACTCCCTCAAGAACTAGAACATCCTTTCTCAGAAAAGGAGACCAAAATTGCACACAATACTAAGTGTGGCCTTATCAAGGCCTTCTATAATTGCAACTATACATCCCTGCTCCTGCACTTGAAACCCCTTTCAATGAAGGTCAATATGCCATTTGCCTTCTTTATCATCTGCTGCACCTGCAAGGCAGTGACTTCAGTGACTGGTGTACAAAAACACCCAGGTCACGCCGCACACTCCCCTCTCCCAATGTATAGTCATTCAGGTACTAGTCTGCCTTCTTATTTTTGCTTCCAAATTGAATAACCTCACGTTTATCCAAATTATAATGTATCTGCCATTGCCCACTTACCCAACCTGTCCAGGTTCTGAAAGATCTCTGCATTTGCATCACAGTTCACCCTCCCATCCAACGTGGTATCATCTGCAAACTTTGAGATGTTACATTTTGTTCCCTCATCCAAAACATTAATATATTGTGAATAGTTGGGGTCTCAGCGCTGATTCCTGTGGCACCTCACTAGTTACTGCCAGCCAATTTGAAAAGCATCCATTAATTCCTACTCTTTGTTTTCTCTTTGCCAACCAATTTTCTATCCATCTCAATACACTTCCCCCAATCCCATGTGATTTAATCTTGCACATCTCTTAATCTTTTGTGCGGTACTTTGTCAAACATTTTCTGAAAGTCCAAATATACTATATCTACTGGTCCTCCCTTGTCAACTCCATAGTTACATCTTCAAAGAACTCTAACAGATTTGTCAAGCATGATTTCCCCTTCATAAATCCATGCTGACTCTGTCTGATCCTGCCACTGCTTTCTGATGCTGTGCTATAAAATCCTTAACAATAGATTTGACAATTTTCCCTACTACTGACTGTTCTATAATTCCCTGTTTTGTCTCCACCTCCCTTTTTGAACAATGGAGTGACATTAGCTCTCCAATCTGCAGGAACTGGCCAGCCAGCATTTCTGATCTCAGTGTTCAGATACAGGCCCCTCTCCTCCCCACAATGGAAAAGATTGTCCTCCCTACCCTCCCAACTAAGGGAGAACTCTCAACTCTCAGCACAGAAGTGGACCCTTCCCCTGCTCTGCCACCAATAGGGCACCCCCACACCAAGCAAGCATGTGGTAACCTGGTCCCACCACCAGACATTACAGGGTCCCCTCAGGAACTACTCTCCTTAGGACACCCCCAACCCTTTGCCCCCCCTCCCCCCACCTCCAGGTCCAGCACATTAGCAGTGCCAACCTTGCATTTTCCCTTGGTCCCCTGGCACTGACATCCTGGCAATCACACCCTGATCTGATTCATTACATACTGAGTTGGGGGGGTGGAGGCAAGGAATATTTCCAGGTACCCTTCTGCTATTGCCAGGCTACAGAAAGAGGTCCCTCAAGGATCCTGAATGTTGGGGAGGCTTGGGCTGAGGCAAGGGTTTACTTCAGATTTTTCCCCAGAACGGGGTCTCTTGGTTGGGCTGCCCCTTCATGTCCTGTGATACTTAAAGAAAATCACTCTTGGCTGGTGATTTCAGATAGCCCTCTGATCAAAATCTTCATCCTTGTATGGATTCTGTGAAAGCTTTGAAATGGCCTAGTTAATGTCCATACACCCAGATACCTGCACAGCTTCCAAATCACAGCAACACTTCATTTTGCCAAAAGGATACCCCTTTCTCTCTGCCTAAGAAGCTGTAAGTGTGAGAAGATCCCTTTGAAGTCCTCTGACTTACAAGAGAAGTCACTTTCACTGAGGAGGGATTTCCTTCTCCATTGCTGCTCACTCAGTCTCAATCTTTTAACACTATATTTTTATAAGTCTCTGAGCCTTTTCAGAAATCCTTTGAAAATCTTTGTAAACCTTTAAGTCCTTTGAAATCCCTTACAAACTTTTGAAATCCCTTCCTCGGAAATAAAAACACTAAGCTGCTTTGATGTTATCTGCAACTGTCAAGCAGAACTAGGATGTTCAGAAATATTGTGATTAGGAATAATAGTTTGGGGAGGGGGGCAGGGGTATTTCAGATGCATTCTATCGTTAAGGGAATGATAAATAAACAAACTTTGGATGTGCTGTGTAAATCCATTAAGCTATCAATCAAAGGCTAGTTAAAGGAGCTGGACCATGAAATTGAATGAAAATAAAGGTTTTCAAAGGTTTGCAAGGTTTGCCCTGCAATCCCCAAACCTTTTGAGGGACCTTCCCTCTGCAGCCTCTGCATCAAAGGTTCCTGCTGGGTACATCACAGGAGGGCTTTAAATCAGGCTTCAAGTCCACTAATTACATTTAAGCAAGAGGCTTTGCAAAATTATTGGGTTACCAACTGGTCTGGATGGGAACCTCATTGGGTTTGATGGAGTGGGTTTGGTGAATAGTGGTGGGCTTGCTGCCTGGCAAGAATCCCAATTTAGCCCGCTGCCCAATTCAGCAGGCTGTCAGAATTCCTGCCAATAGTATACTGTGCCAGTGAATCCCAATCTACATCTCTGTCAGATAGCAAACAAAATCTATAAAATCTCCCAAGGAAGAACTGTAGCAGGAAAAATACTCTTCAACTGTTATTCTCTTTGTTGCAACTCTTTCTTTAAAAAAAAAGCCTCTTTTTAGAATGAAGGAAACTGAATAGATTATTGAGCTCTGAAGCTGACAGTAAAATAATTTTTCACAGTGTTTTAATTATACTGGAATGGTTGTGATTTGCAAATTCAGAAGAAATATCACCTTGCATTCCTGTGAAAGGAAATAAGAAGCAGCTTCCCAACAGCTTGATGTTGCAATAAAAAAGATAATTCATCGTTTCCAAATTGTTTCATTGCCACTTGTTCAAGTACATGGCTTGTTATTTAATTTTGTTATTTGAATTATATTTTCATGAATAGTTGTATCACTTGTAGACAGCAGTAACAGCCCATACTATAGCCTAGACACATCAGCATTTTTAAATACATCAAAAATATACATCAAAACGTGCATCATGAAAATTTTACAAGTTATTTGTTGCCCTTGCTTCTTTTTCTTCCAACCATTTTTATAAAAGTCAGTCCTGCCCGAAAGTTACACTTAAAATATTTGATTGTCTTTCTCTTTCAAAGCTGATCGACTTGCTAATTTATTTGCCTTTATTTCAAGACTTCTACGTAATAACAATCCGAAGCAGCATTTACATGCATATCACACAACTGGAGATTTCAAAAGGTGTACCTGCAATCTAATCACAGGAACAGATTATCACAATGCAGGATATCATTCAGCACCCTCCCATCTACAGGAAGACATCCCCAAATATTTATATCACCTTCCATATACTGCACTATACTTTCAACTCAATCCCCTGACATAAGCTTTAACTCAACCCCCTGACTTAGCTTTTATTGGTAGGGGGATTGAATTTCGGAGCCGCAACGTCATGTTGCAACTGTACAAAACTCTAGTGCGGCCGCACTTGGAGTATTGTGTGCAGTTCTGGTCCCCGCATTATAAGAAGGATGTGGAGGCATTGGAGAGGGTACAGAGGAGGTTTACCAGGATGTTGCCTGGTACGGAGGGCAGGTCTTATGAAGAGAGGCTGAGGAATTTGAGATTGTTTTTGTTGGAAAGAAGGCGACTAAGAGGAGACCTTATTGAAACATATAAGATGATTAGAGGTTTAGATAGGGTGGACAGTGATAGCCTTTTTCCTAGGATGGAGAAAGCTAGCACAAGGGGACATAGCTTTAAATTAAGGGGTGGTAGTTATAGGACGGATGTCAGAGGTAGGTTCTTTACCAGAGGGTGATAAGGATATGGAATGCCCTGCCTGCTGCAGTTGTAGATGCGCCAAGTTTGGTGGTGTTTAAGAGGTTAGTAGATAAGTTTATGGATGAAAAGGGAATGGTTTAGGTTAGAGGGTCATTGCTTTTTGTTAATTGGTTGGCGCAACATCGAAGGCCGAAGGTCCTGTTCTACGCTGTAAAGTTCTATGTTCTATGTTCTATAATGCCATTGTGTTTTATATTTAAAAATTAAAAAGATTAGGCGTGCAGTATAATAATAACTTGAAACTGAATATTAGGAAAAGAAAATAATGAACAAAATGATTAGTTTTGTTCAGGGTTATGGCACTTCTCAATTTTGCAGGTTATTATATTCAACATAAAAATTACCATTCCCAAATATGATCAATTCTCAGCAAAATTTACAAAATGTTTGGTTCATTCTGAAAATTCAGAGTATTTCATGTTAAATGAAAACACTGAGAAAATGCAGACAGGCTCTTGACAAACGAGGTAAATGTTTGCTGAACGGCATATCTATGTATCGATAGAATTGTGAAGTGTAGAGGATACTTCAAAGATACTGATTGATAAGATGTTAATGCGGTCTACATCGTTACAAGACGTCAAGTTTTATATATTTTCTATAAATGATCTTTGACCTTTTAGTTCTGTCAAGGAGAGACTTAGAAAGTTGTGTATTGTTTGATCTGTTGAGAAAGGCATGGATGTTAGAGAACTTAGGGAAATAAATAGTGATGTCTTGAGGAGTGTACATATAATAGAGAAGGAAGTACTGGAAGTCTTAAAGCGCATCAAGGTAGATAAATCCCCAGGACCTGATGGAATGTATGCCAGGACATTGTGGGAGACTAGGGAGGAAATTCGGGTCCCATAGAAGCGATATTGAATCATCGACAGCTGCAGGTGAGCTGCCTGAAGATTGGAGGGAGGCAAATGTTGTGCCTTTGCTTAAAAAGGGCTGCAGGAAAGAGCCTGGGAACTACAGGCTGATGAACCTCACATCTATAGTGGGTAAGTTGTTCAAAGGTATTCTAAGAGACAGGATCTATAGGCATTTAGAGAGGTAAGGACTGATTAGGGTCAATCAGTATGGATTTGTGAGTGGAAAATCATGTCGCACAAATTTGATGGAATTTTTTTATAAGGGTAACCAAGAAAGTTGATGATGTTGTCTATATGGACGTTAGCAAGGCTTTTGACAAGGTATCGCATGGTAGGTTGTTGCATAACATTAGATCTCATGGGATCCAAGATAAGATAGCCAAATGAATACAAAATTGGTTTTATGACAAAAGCCAGAGGGTGATTGTAGAGGCTTGTTTTTCAAACTGGAGGCCTGTGATCAGTGCTGTGCCTCAGGAATCAGTGTTGGATCCAGTATTGTTTGTCATTTATATGAATGATTTGGATGAGATTTTAAAAGGCATGGTTAGTAAATTTGCAGATGGCACCAAGATTGGTGGCATAGTGGACAGTGAAGAAGATTATCTCGGATTGCAATGGGATCTTGATATATTGGGCCAGTGGGCTGTTGAATGGCAGATTGAATTTAATTTAGATAAATAAGAGGTGATACATTTTGATAGATTAAACCAAGGCAGGACTTACTCAGTTAATTGCAGGGTATTAAGGAGAATTATACAACACAAGATTTCGGGATACATGTTCATAGCTCATTGAAAATGGAGTCACAGATGGACAGAATGGTGAAGTAGACATTCGGCATGCTTGGTTTCATCGGTCAGAAAGTTGAATGCAGCAGTTGGGACAAGACATTGTTGAAGTTGTACAAGACATTGGTAAGGCCACACATGGAATACTGTGTACAGTTCTGGTCACCCTATTGTAGAAAGGATATTATTAAAATAGAAAGAGTGCAGAAAAGATTTACTAGGATGCTACCAGAACTTGTGTTTGTGTTATAAGGAGAGGCTGGATAGAGTGGGACTTTTTTCTCTTGAAAGTGGAAGGCTTAGGAGTGATCTTATAGAGATCAATAAAATAATAAGGGGAATAAATCAGCTAGATAGTCAATACAAAATAAAACCATAGAAAATTACAGCTCAGAAACAGGCTTTTTGGCTCTTCTTCTCTGTGCCAAACCATTTTTTTGCCTAATCCCACTGACCTGTACTTGGACCATATCCCTCCACACCCCTTTCATCCTTAAACCTATCCAAGATTTTCTTAAATGTTAAAAGTGATCCGCATTTACCACTTCATCCAGCAGTTCATTCCACACTCCCACCACTCTCTGTGAGAAGAGTACCCCCCTAATATTCTCTTTAAACTTTTTTCCTTTCACCCACCACTCGTCACAGGCCTCCACTCAGAGAAGCAATCCTCCACAAGCACTCTCTGGCTTCTTCCATTGAGCTAATTTACAATCTCCCTGTGTATAACTAGCAACTGAACCTCCCTAACTAAATTCCCATGAGGGACCTTATCAAAGGCCTTACTGAAATCCAGGTAGACAACATCCACCACCTTTCCTCCATCCACTTTTCTTGTAACCTTCTTGAAAAACTCTAATAGATTGGTCAAATATGACCTACCACGCACAAAGCCATGTTGACTCTCCCTAATAAGTCCCTGCCTATCCAAATATTTGTAGATCCTATTCCTTATCACACCTTCCAATAACTTGCCCACCACCAATATCAAACTCACTGGCCTATAATTTCCCGGATTTCTTTTGGAACCTTTTTTAAACAACAGAATAAAATGAGCCACCCTCCAATCATTCAGCACTTCCTCTGTGAATACTGACATTTTAAATATGTCTGCCAGGACCCCTGCAAGTTCAAGACTAGCCTCCCTCCAGGTCTGTGGAAATACCATGTTCGGTTCTGGAGATTTATCCATTCTGATTTGCCTCAAGACAGCTAGCACCTCCTCCTCTTTAATCTGTAAAGGTTCCATAACCTCCTTAACTGTTTGCCCTATTTCCGTAGACTCCATGCCCATTTCCTCAGTAAATATGGATGCAAAAAACCCATTTGGTATTTCCCCCATCTCTTTTGATTCCATACACAGTCTACCACTCTGGTCTTCAAGAGACCAATTTTATCCCTCACTATTCTTTTGCTCCTTATGTATCGATAGAAGCCCTTTGGATTTTCCTGCATTCTACCTGCCCTCCTGATTTCCCTCTTAAGTAGCTTCTTGCACTTCTTATACTCCTCGAGCATCTGATCTGTTCCTTGCTGCCTGTACATTTCATACAACTCTCTCTTCCTCAGTGTTACAAACTCTCTTGAGAACTAAGGTTTCTTATTCCTATTTACTTTGCCTTTAATCCCAACAGGAACATACAAACTCTGCACTCTCAAAATTTCTCCTTTGAAGGCCTCCCACTTTCCATTTTACATCCTTACCACAGAACAACCTGTACCAATCCACACTTCCCAGATTCCTTCTCATTTCATCAAATTTGGTCTTTTTCCAGTTCAGAACTTCAACCCGAGGACCAGATCTATTCTTATCCATGATCAGGTTGAAACTAATGGCATTATGATCACTGTATCCAAAGTGTTCCTTCACACTCACATCCATCACCTGTCCCAAGTCATTTCCCAATAGGAGATTCAATATCGCATCCTCTCTAGTTGGCACCTCTATATACTGATGCAGAAAATTCTCCTGAACACATTTTACAAACTCTACCCTGTCTAAACCTTTAACAGTATGCGAGTTCCAATCTATATGTGGAAAATTAAAATCCCTACTATCACAACTTTGTGTTTCTTGCCATTGTTAGCTATTTCTCTGTTGATTTGCTCCTCCAATTCTCGCTATTAGGTGGTCTACAATACAACCCCATTAATGTGGTCATACCTTTCCTGTTTCCCAGCTCCACCCATAGGGCCTCTGTAGACAAGCTCCCTAATCTATCCTGCCTGAGTATCGCTGTAACATTTTCCCTAACCAACAATGCCACCCCACCACCTTTTATCCTTCTGCCTCTATCACGCCTGAAACATTGGAAGTCTGGAACATTGAGCTGCCAGTCCTGCCCCTCCTGTAGCCAAGTTTCACTGATGGCTATAATGTCATTTTTCCACGTGTCAATCCACACCTTCAGCT
This sequence comes from Sphyrna mokarran, assembly GCA_024679065.1. Classification (NCBI taxonomy): domain Eukaryota; kingdom Metazoa; phylum Chordata; class Chondrichthyes; order Carcharhiniformes; family Carcharhinidae; genus Sphyrna; species Sphyrna mokarran. The sequence continues at coordinate 32,261,869 of JAGIQG010000010.1, read as the reverse complement.
CATCTGTCTTCCCCACAATATTCCTGGCATTGAAGTAGACACACCTCAAAAGATTATTTTCACCACACTCAACCCTTCTATTTGTGATTTTTATTGGTTGTGGGATCACTTAACTCTGTCATTTCCCAAAGGTAAGGGAGTCTAAAAGCAGAGCTCATAGATGAGAGGGGAGAAATATAAAAGGGTCCAGAAGGGCAATTTTTTCACACAGAGCGTGATGAGTGTCTGGAAGAAGCTTCCAGAGGTAGTCATAGAGGCGGGTGCCATGTTGACTTTTAAAAAGTCTTTAGACAGTTACATGAGTAAGATGACTATCAAAGGATATGGGCCAAGTGTGGGCATTTGGATCTAGCTTAGTTGTTAAAAAAAAAGGCAGCATGGACAAGTTGGGCCAAAGGGCCTGCTTCCATACTGTTTCCTCAATGACTCTATGACTATCTGGTGCAGTATATAATGCAGAGCAAATTTATCACAGCAAGTAATTAGAATATTATTGCATTTAATTTTGCTGTACCAATATGATCTGTTAAAAATACATTCATTGCGACAAGATAAATAATTTTACTGACAAGTTTGAATAGGCTGGATTTGTTAAATTGTGCGTATCTGAATATTTTCTGACCATTTATGGTTGACCTGTTCTAAGAGCGTACTGCATTGCTAAGGAAATCCCAGGTGGCTTCTGAGTAATCAACAGTCTATTATATTACAAACGTGGCTTGTCAGACAGCATTCCGAATTTTGGGGATCCAATGGGATAATCCCAAAAAATGGACACAATGATTCTGAAGCATAATTGCACTTTCAGGCTGGATTCTAACTTCATGTTATTGATCATTTCCATAACCATGTAAGTCAGGCTTCATTGTATTGTTGATTGGCTGCACATATCAGCAGGCAGTCCAACTTCACGTGCAGCTAGCAAGTAAGCACTATTTAAAGCTAGACTTAACTTCAGAGGGGATGTGTTGTATGAATCTTTGCTAAACTAGGTTAAGCCCTTGGTTTGATGACAAAGATAGAGTAAGAGATATGTTGGGCCATGAGGTTATAGATTGAGGGTCTCAAAAGTCCCATCAAATAATACTTACTCAGCAACAATCTGCTCGCCAATATTCAGTTTGGATTCCACTAGAAGCCCCCAACTTCAGACCTCATTACAATCTTGGTCCAAACGTGCACAAACAAAGCTGAGTTCCAAAGGTTAAGTGGAAGTGACTGCCTTTGATGTTATAATTTGATCAAATGTGGCATCCAGGTCTCAAGTAAAATTGAAGACAGCACAAATCGGGGGGAAACTCTGTAGCTTGAATTCAGACCTAGCACAAAGAAAGAAGATCGGACATCTTGTGGAGCATCCCTGCCTCTGAACCAGAAGTTGAGTTCAAGCCCACTCCATGGTGGCCAAGGAAGGTGCATTCATAATGTGGCCAAACAGGCTGAATATTAACTGACAAAATACTTCTAAAAGGTAGATGGTAAGAGTGGGAGAGACATCAGGCTTGATGTGTTATGGCATGGCACCCCTCAAGCTATAAGCCTCAGCCAACAGGCTAGCAACCTGTTCTAGGAAGAAAACTCAGTATGGGAGCAAATGAGAGTCTGAACCATTAGGCAGGGGAAACAAAAACAAAGGATGATGTTGTATTTGCTAGAGGCCAATCATCTAAATCCAAGGACATCATTGCAGGATTTCCACAGGGGAGTAAACTGGGTTTCAGCTCCTTCAACAATGATCTTTTCTTCATCAAAAGATCAGAAGTGGGTAGGTTTCTTCTTTATTGAAAAGTATTCAGTGCTATTCGTAACATCTCAGGTACTAATGTAGTCCATGCCTGCATACAGCAAGACCTGGACAGTTTAGATTTGGATATATGTAATAAATAACATTTGAATTCGAGAGGGGTAATGAATGTCAGCCATGACAGTAATGCTCTTATTGCATGAACGAATATAGAAAATCCCTCCAAGTAGCACGATATGGAGCTCTTCTTGTCATTGAATGTGTTTTCAACTGTGTGAGCTTAAGGGAGGGCAGGCTATAGCATGGAGATCCAGAGTGACAGCTGAGTGAATTGCTGTACTGCATGCTACCAGTGGAGATTAGCTACACATGATCAAATCCCCTTGATGGCTATGGCATCCAGTTCAATTCCTCTGGAAATTTTACATGTGCACCATTGATGCCATTTTTGCAGTTTTAAGGGCCTAATAGTACCCAAAAAAATGGGTGTTTTGACCAGTTTCTACTTCCTCTTCTGTGAGTGCTGTTTAAGCTTTTCGGAACTTGATTTAAATATTTGGAACAAAGTTTCACAATTTTGAAGTCTTACTATCTTGCTGACTTTGAGTCATGTGATTGTTTTAAGTATGATTACATTTCAAATAATCTATATGCATTGCAGACTGACCAATTTGTATAGCTTTCTCACTTCATAATGTGAGGTTTGTACATGTGCCAGTCAATGCTTCTTAAACTGACCATTAAAAGACCGTTATTTGGCAATCATATTTATTGAAGTGCAGCATTTTCCTTGTGTTTTTTTTGAGGATGTGAGGTAATTTACATTGAGGTATTTTCAAGTTATTTTCAATTGTGTTACTATGATGATGACCAATGATGTATTGTTTGGCTCTCAAGAAATTTGATTAATTAAGTATTTTCTTCATGTTGATTTTTGTCACCTTTTAATTACTGAGTGAACAAAATTGCATGGAGAAAAACAATGAGTGCTGAAAATTACTTCACTGTTTTATATTATCTTACAGACTGCATTATATATTCTGTTGGGGGGGTTAATTATACTGTAGTTTCATGCATGACTTACCTGTCAGACCAACTTAAAAAAAATTGAGAACATGGAAATAATGGGCCTGAACTTTGTGAAGTAACAATCTGAGTCACAGGGCTATTTCCCTCCTACTTCTTAACCTGAAATATTTTCAAGCTTATCTGTCCCTTCCTTTCCTCTCAGGCTGAGTGAGATTTGTAAGGCCTGTCCTCCCTTAAGCTCACACAACTGAAAACACATTCAATGGCAGGAAGAGCCCCATACTGTGCTACTTGAGAGGATTTTCCATATTTGTTCGTGCAATAAAAACATTACTGTCATGTCTGACATTACCACTCTCAAATTTGAATGTTATTTGTTACTTATCAATCCAAATCTAACTGTCCAGGTCTTGCTGTATACACGCGTGGATTGCTTCATTATCTAGGGTGTTGCGAATAGAGAGTTACCCCCAATGTCCTGGACAATATTAATTCCTCAATCAACATCAGATAGAATAGAGCATCTCATTGTGGGAGCTTGCTGTGTACAAGTTGACTGCCATTTTTCCTACGTTCCAACACTGACTATAAATCAAATGTACTTCATTTGTTTTAAAACAATTTGAGGTGTGCTAAGGTTGTGAAGTACGAAGGGGGCAATTTTCCCAAAAAAAACTAAATGCCCAATGAAAAACAGATTTTCCTGCCCTTTTTTTGGGTGTACTTAGTTGAATTAATTTGCTGCACTGTGTGCATCACAGAGCATTGTGGGGGGATTCATACTATTGGGGGGAAGGGAGGCATCCTGTTCAAGAGTGCACTGAGTGGGCCACTACTCTTGCATTCATCCATCAGTACAATTGGTATTGGTACATGTGCACTGGCTCCCCATCACCAACTCCCCAATTGGCAGCTTCCTTGGGTGGCATGATAGCACAGTGGTTAACACTGCTGCTTCACAGCTCCAGGGACCTGGGTTCAATTCCCAGCTTGGGTCACTGTCTGTGTAGACTTTGCACATTCTCCTCGTGTCTGCATGGGTTTCCTCCGGGTGCTCCAGTTTTCTCCCACGGTCAAAAGGTGTGCGGGTTAGGTTGATTGGCCATGCTAAATTGACCATAGATGTATTGGTTAGAGGATTAATGGGTAAAATATGTATGGATGGGGAGGTAGGGCTGGATGGGATTGTGGTCAGCGCAGACTCGATGGGCCGAATGGCCTCTTTATTGAGGGTTCTATGATTTCTATGATTTGCCCCAACCAATTGCTGCCCTACATAAACCACCATGGTGACCAGGCCTGACTCCCTTCCCCTCGTTCCCCTCGCTCCCCTAACACCTTGATCACCAGCTTCTGCGACATCCCCACCAGCCCCGGCCTGCCTACCATGCCGAACCCTGGCCCCCTACCTGCCCTTTGTCCTCAATGATCAGCCCTAATCACTCTCCTCCCTCCCAACCTAACAGATTCCTAACACAACAGCTCCCCGCATCACCTCCAATATCATCATGAAGCACATAACTATCATCTCCAACTTGGACAAGTTGCAGAGCTGGGCTGAGAGGTGGCAAATGGGGTTTAACGTGGAAAAGTGTGAGGTAATTCACTTTGGCAGGAATAACAAATGTGTAGAGTATAGGGCTAATGGTAGGACTCTTAATAGTGTTGATGAACAGAGGGATCTAGGTGTATATGTGCATAGATCCCTGAAAGTTGGCAATCAAGTCGATAAGGTTGTTAAGAAGGCATACGGAGTCTTGGCTTTTATTGGTAGGGGGATTGAATTTCGGAGCCGCAACGTCATGTTGCAACTGTACAAAACTCTAGTGCGGCCGCACTTGGAGTATTGTGTGCAGTTCTGGTCCCCGCATTATAAGAAAGATGTGGAGGCATTGGAGAGGGTACAGAGGAGGTTTACCAGGATGTTGCCTGGTATGGAGGGCAGGTCTTATGAAGAGAGGCTGAGGGATTTGAGGTTGTTTTCGTTAGAAAGAAGGCGGCTAAGAGGAGACCTTATTGAAACATATAAGATGATTAGAGGTTTAGATAGGGTGGACAGTGATAGCCTTTTTCCTAGGATGGAGAAAGCTAGCACGAGGGGACATAGCTTTAAATTAAGGGGTGGTAGTTATAGGACGGATGTCAGAGGTAGGTTCTTTACCCAGAGGGTGGTAAGGGTATGGAATGCCCTGCCTGCTGCAGTTGTAGACGCGCCAAGTTTGGGGGCGTTTAAGAGGTCCGTGGATAGGTTTATGGATGAAAAGGGAATGGTTTAGGTTAGAGGGTCAATGCTTTTTCTTAACTGGTCGGCGCAACATCGAGGGCCGAAGGGCCTGTTCTGCACTGTAATGTTCTACGTTCTATGTTCTTAACCTTTATAATATTGCTCTCCCTTTGGAGGAACCGTAAACTGAAATAATCAAATTTATTAAATGGATCCCAAACGATGAAATTAGCAACCATATTTCAGTTTTTGTAACAATTACTTCAACATGCAATATATAGAAGAATAGTGGTATATTTCTAAGATTGGATAGTGAGTGACTTGGAGGAGAATGTCCAAGTGGAGGTGTTTCCAGGTATCTGCCGCCCTTGTCTTTCCAAATGGTAAAAGTTTGGAAGGTGCTACCTAAGGAATTTTGATGAGTTCCTGCAGTGCATCTTGTAGATGGTACACGCTGCTGTCACTGTTCATCAGTACTGGAGGTTGTGAATGTTTTTGGGTGGGGTTGTAACTATGTGGGTTACTTTGCCTTTGATAGTGTCAAACTTCTTGAGTGTTTTTGGAACTGCACTTATCCAGGCAAGTGGAGAGTAGTCCACTACACTCCTGACTTACGTCTTATAAATGATGGTCATGCTTTGGGAGACAGGAGGTAAGTTAGTCTCCACGGAGTTCTGAGCATCTGACCTGTTCTTTTAGCCACTATATATATGTATATATATATATATATGTATGTATTATATACATATATATATACGTTTAGGCCAGTTAAGTTTCTGGCCAAAGGTAATCTCAACATGTTGGTAATGGTGCATTCAGTGACGGCCATGCCATTGAATGTCAAGGAGTGATCATTCTCTCTAGTTGGAGGTAGGCATTGCCTGGTACTTGTGTGGTACAACTGTTGTTTGCCAATGATCAGTCCAAGCCCGAATGTTGTCCCGAATGTTGCTGCATTTGGGCACAGACTGCTTCAGTATCTGAGTAGTCATGAATTGATCCCATTACAATTGTGTTAACTCCTAAAAGCATTTTCAAACATTCTTAAAGACAATTATAGATTCTACAGACAGATTAAAGGAATTACAAATGTTCCTTACTGGAACAAATCAAAAGGTTCCTGACTGCTTCCAAGTCAAAGGTCATCATGTTTTGTCTTTCATAAGAATTGGAGAGCATAATGGACGCCAAGTAGCAGGTAGGTTCTACTTTCTGGCTGAGCAAGTCAAAGCAAATCTTAATTGCCCTTTCTTTACCTCCATAAAATCTTATTCACTTTCAAAGGTTTATCTAGTTAAATCTACTCTATCTAGTCAAAAACTCACATTCTAAACTCATTGCCAAAATATCATACAGAACAGTAATCTATTAATCCTATTTGATCGAATTGGAGTCAAATCCAGATCCTAGCAATATAAGATTGTGTTCCAACAAACAGCACCAGCCAATCCTCACCAGAAATCTAATCTTACAGATTCTATGCATACACTGTCAAATACTCAGTCCCTTTAAGATTATTACTACTAGTTTGTTGAAACATTGCAGGAAGTCTGGTCATTTTGCCATGTTTGTTTTAGCTGCTGCAAACAATGTGAAGTTTTTCTGTATTCAGAGCAAGAGGCAGTTTTGCTTTGATCTTAACAAGAATCACTGAATTTAAATTACAACTGAAATACCAAGCAATATATAGTAAATTGCATCAAACAGACAGGAATGTCCTTATAATAGACACCAATATTTCCCTCTATATTGTTACATTTCAAAAGAATTGTTTGGAAAAACACTTTGAGTGTCCTGGAGTTGTAAAGGGACTAACTGAACATAAATTACTTTTTCGCTATGTTCGGAAGGAAATTTTGTTCCTAACTTTGCACCATTATTTCACATTCGACGTGTTTCTATGGGGTACCACCTATTCTTCCTTACAGCATTGAAATGCTCTGTCTTATTTATCTATTTTCTGTGATTGTGTTCAAAAGAAATACAGGTGCAGAAAAATCTTCCCTCTGACTCTGGTGTTCCAAAGCATCTGTAGAAGATTCAGCCATAACAGGGATGTTAAAATTAATTCCAAAAGACTTGGTATGATAATGAGCTGGGTTAATCCTTGCTAGAAACAAGATGAGTTTATTGTTTAAAAATATGCATGAGGTGTTTGACAGTCAGGTGCTCTGTTGTAAATGTCCTTGAAATACCAAATATATTATTGAAAATCGGCTTCATTGTTTTTGCAGATTTTCAGGAAAACAGGGATAATCTACTGAACCTTTGGTTTTGTATTTGAGCGTTATTAATATCTAGTAAACTATGAGCTGCTGGACTGTGGTTGTACTGTAGGGGTTCTATGGTCTATGATAAGAACTCAAAAGCATTCTATTCTAAGCACAAAGCACAAAGTTAAATGTCTCTTTTAATTTTGCAATAATAAATTTTCACTTCTCCAAGCAATTAAATTTCCAAGTAGACAGCATCTACTAGATTAAAAAGGTTGGTGTCTGGGCACAATTTTGATCCCAAGGAGTTGAAGATCAGAAATAAATGAACTGACATAATGAGATCTAATTTGATGCACAATGGAATCAGTAAGAGACAAACACTGCAGATGTGCACACAATGACCTAATACTGAGTATCTTGGAAAATGCATAGAGCAGCAGTATTCAGTATTGTTAGTTTCCATTAAAAGGAAGTTAAAAGACAGCTGTGCTCTGTTAACAGATAGAAAAATAATGAATGAAGCAAAAAGCATAGATAGAGAATTCCATGGATTGAAAGATGACTGAAGTCATGACGGGGAGTTAGGGACTAAGAGGATAGTGAGGGTTCTGCCCTTCAGTCACTTTCTTTCTCTTTAGTTTCCCTTTGTGGGCTTCATTTCTTAGATCTTTGCCTCTATTCCCAGCATTGAGCTGTATCCGGTGGGAATGTCTCTTGGAAATTTGGTTAGTGCTCAAATTTCTGACAGGCCGTCCCACCAGAATTGGTCTACGTCAGGACACTGAAGATAAGCATCTAAACCAACTGTTATCTTTCATTCTGCCTTTTGTCATTTTCTTCCTTGATTTTTGTCTCTTTTTTAAAAATGTTCTTCTCCATTGCAAGTTTTCTCATTTACTAATAATACATATTCTAATAATAGCATGCTAATTAGTTTTTTCTTTGCGTCTGTTTGCTTTTCTTCCCTTTTCATATATATTTTCCTCATCAATCTCTGGCCTCCTTTCCTAAAATCATTGCCTCATATTGGAGCACAATTCTGTGGCTGTGAACTATCCTCAGGTAACTCATCCAAGTAATATTATGATTAAGTGCTATTCATTCATGAGAAATACCATAGCTAATAATAGCTCTGTCTTTCAGTCAACCATACAAATACATCGTTCATGATTTACAGGTACACATCATTTTTTATCAATGGGAAAAGAATTTGAAGTTGAGATCATGCCAATATCTCATGTTTAGGATTTTGCCTAAAAAACTCATATTAGATTATTTGGTCTTTTTTCATGATTTGCTTACATCGTAATGTTCTTACCATCCCATAAACTGAGGCCAGATGAGCCAATGATATTATACACTGCATCAGTTTCTGAAGGAACTCAAAATAGATTTTTCAAAGATCCTTGATGACATTGTCAATGGGCTTTAAAGAGCAGTTGCTGACAAACTGATAACTCCATGAAAATTAAATCCAGATCCTAGCAATATAAGATTGTGTTCCAACAAACAGCACCAGCCAATCCTCACCAGAAATCTAATCTTACAGATTCTATGCATACACTGTCAAATACTCAGTCCCTTTAAGATTATTACTGCTAGTTTGTTGAAACATTGCAGGAAGTCTGGTCATTTTGCCATGTTTGTTTTAGCTGCTGCAAACAATGTGAAGTTTTTCTGTATTCAGAGCAAGAGGCAGTTTTGCTTTGATCTTAACAAGAATCACTGAAATTAAATTACAACTGAAACACCAAGCAATATATAGTAAATTGCATCAAACAGACAGGAATGTCCTTATAATAGGCACCAATATTTCCCTCTATATTGTTACATTTCAAAAGAATTGTTTGGAAAAACACTTTGAGTGTCCTGGGGTTGTAAAGGGACTAACTGAACATAAATTACTTTTTCGCTATGTTCGGAAGGAAATTTTGTTCCTAACTTTGCACCATTATTTCACATTCGACGTGTTTCTATGGGGTACCACCTATTCTTCCTTACAGCATTGAAATGCTCTGTCTTATTTATCTATTTTCTGTGATTGTGTTCAAAAGAAATACAGGTGCAGAAAAATCTTCTCTCTGACTCTGGTGTTCCAAAGCATCTGTAGAAGATTCAGCCATAACAGGGATGTTAAAATTAATTCCAAAAGACTTGGCAGATAATGAGCTGGGTTAATCCTTGCTAGGAACAAGATGAGTTTATTGTTTAAAAATATGCATGAGGTGTTTGACAGTCAGGTGCTCTGTTGTAAATGTCCTTGAAATACCAAATATATTATTGAAAATCGGCTTCATTGTTTTTGCAGATTTTCAGGAAAACAGGGATAATCTACTGAACCTTTGGTTTTGTATTTGAGCGTTATTAATATCTAGTAAACTATGAGCTGCTGGACTGTGGTTGTACTGTAGGGGTTCTATGGTCTATGATAAGAACTCATAAGCATTCTATATACAGGGAGAATGTGCAAACTCCCACAGACACAGGCCCAAATCCATGTATCTGCACAGCACAGCGATAGTCACTGAGCTGTCGTGTGGCCCATCAAATGATCCAGGTCAAGCGTACACTAACTACGTGAAGCACTAGGCTATTCTCGAAAAATCCAAGAGCAGCTCTCTCACGACCCATCGCTTGTATGCCCCTTGTTAGACAACAAGGCAGACCAAAGTACCTGTAGGATAAAACTGAAATACATCAATATCATTAACAATTTACTCACTTCCCAGGATCTCCCAAGGCTCATGATCCCTATTTTAAATCAGTTTTCTATACCTCTCCATCCCTACTCTGTTCATGTGCCCATCTAAGTACTTCTTAAATAACTCCAGAGTACCTGCCTCCACCACTTTACTTGGCAGCGTGTTCCATACCCCCACCACCCTCTGTATGAAAAAACTCCCTCTAGCATCCAAATTATACCTTACCCCCCTCACCCTAAGCCCGTGACCCCTCATGCTATTCGAGTCCATCCTAGGAAAAAGCTTAACCCTGTTTACTCTATCTATACCCCTCATAATCTTGTACACCTCTAATAGATCTCCTCTAAGTCTACGTCTTTCTAAGGAAAACAGTCCCAATTTGCCTAACCTCTCCTCGTAACTCAGACCTTCCATATCAGGCAGCATCTTGGTAAACCTCCTCTGCACTCTCTCCAGAGTCTCCATGTCCTTCCGGTAGTAGGGCGACCAGAACTGGACGCAGTACTCCAAATGAGGTCTAACCAATGTTTTATACAACTGCAACATTAAAGGCCAGCTCTTGTACTCTATACCCCTTCCTATAAAGGCTAGCATAGTATATGCTTTCTTCAAACCTTCTCCACTTGCTCTGCCACCTTCAGAGACTTATTCACCTGCACCCCCAGGTCCCTCTGCATTTCTATACTCTTAATAGGCCTACCCTTTAGCATATAACTCCCTGCTACATTCTTTCTCCCGAAATGCATCACCTCACATTTATCAGGATTGAATTCCATCTGCTATCTATCTGTGCAAGCTACCAGCCTACCTATGTCCTGCTGTATCGCCTGACAATGCTCCTACTATCTGCAAGTCCAGCCATCTTTGTATCATTTGCAAACTTGCTGATCACTCCACTTACTCCCTCTTCCAAGTCATTTATATATATTACAAATAGAAGAGGTCCCAGTACCGAGCCCTGCGGCACACCACTAGTGACCAACCTCTAGCTAGAAAAACACCCTTCCACTATTACTCTCTGTCTCCTATTACCAAGCTAGTTACTTATCCATCTAGCTACCTGTCCTCGTATTCCATTAGCCTTGACCTTTTCAATTAACCTCCCATGAGGGACTATGTCAAACACCTTACTGAAATCCCTATAGACAACATCAACGTCTCGCCCTTCGTCGACCGTTTTCATCACCTCCTCAAAAAATTCTATCAGATTCTTAAGACACGACCTCCCCTTAACAAAGCCATGCTGCATATCCCTAATCATAGAACATAGAACATAGAACATTACAGCACAGAACAGGCCCTTCGGCCTTCAATGTTGCGCTGACCAATATAAAAAGCAATGCCCCTCCAAACTAAACCATTCCCTTCTCTTCCATATACTTATCAACTAACCTCTTAAACGCCACCAAACTTGGCGCATCTACAACTGCTGCAGGCAGGGCATTCCACTCCCGAACCACCCTTTGGGTAAAGACCTACCTCTGATATCCGTCCTATAACTATCACCCCTTAATTTAAGCTGTGTCCCCTCGTGCTAGCTTTCATCCTAGGAAAAAGGCTATCACTGTCCCCCTATCTAACCTCTAATCATCTTATATGTTCATAAGGTCCCTCTTAGCCGTAGCCGCCTCCTTTCTAACGAAAACAACCTCAAATCCCTCAGCCTCTCCTCATAAGACCTGCCCTCCATACCAGGCAACATCCTGGTAAACCTCCTCTGTACCCTCTCCAATGCCTCCACATCTTTCTTATAATGTGGGGACCAGAACTGCACACAATACTCCAAGTGCGGCCGCACTAGAGTTTTGTACAGTTGCAACATGACGTTGCGGCTCCGAAATTCAATCCCCCTACCAATAAAAGCCAAGACTCCATATGCCTTCCTAACAACCTTCTCGACCTGACTGCCTACTTTCAGGGATCTATGCACATACACACCAAGATCCCTCTGTTCATCAAGACTACTAAGAATCCTACCATTAGCCCTATACTCTACACATTTATTATTTCTGCCATAGTGCAATTACCTCACACTTTCCCATTAAACTCCATTTGCCACCTCTCGCCGCTCTGCAACTTGTCCAAGTCTCTCTGCAAACTATAACACCCCTCTTCACTATCTACCACTCCACGACTTTAGTGTCATCTGCAATTTACTAATCCATCCTTCAATACCCTCATCCAGATCATTTATAAAAATTACAAACAGCAGGGGCCCCAAAACAGACCCCTGAGGTACACCACTTGTCACCGAACATCCACGATGAATATCTCCCATCCACCACACCTCTGTCTTCTATCTGCTAGCCAATTCCTAATCCAATTAGCTAAATCACCCTCTATCCCATACATCTGCATTTTCTGCAGAAGTCTTCCATGGGCCACCTTATCAACGCCTTACTAAAGTCCATATATACCACATCAACCGCCTTACCCCCATCCACCTCTTTGGTCACTTTTTCAAAAAACTCAATAAGGTTAGTAAGGCACGACCTACCCTTCACAAAACCATGCTGACTATCCCCAATCAATTCATTACTCTCTAAATAACTATAAATCCTATCCCTAATAATTCTCTACAATACTTTGCCCACAACAGAAGTAAGACTCACTGGCCTATAATTCCCTGGAAGGTCTCTCTTCCCCTTCTTGAACAACGGGACCACATTCGCTATCCTCCAGTCCTCCGGAACCACACCCGTAACCAACGACGACCTGAAGATCAGAGCCAGAGGCTCTGCAATCTCCTCTCTTGCCTCCCAGAGAATCCTAGGGTAAATCCCGTCCGGCCCAGGGGACTTATCCAACTTCAAACCCTCGAGAATATCTAGCAAATCCTCCCTATCTACTTCGATACTTTCCAGTTTGCTACCCTGTACCTCAGTGTTCTCCATAACTACATTTACATCACCCTGCGTGAATACCGAAGAGAAATATTTATTCAGTACCTCTCCAATCTCTTCAGGCTCCACGCACAACTTCCCACTGCTGTCTATGACTGGCCCTAATCTTGCCCTAACCAATCTTACATAGAACATAGAACATTACAGCACAGAACAGCCCTTCGCCTTCGATGTTGTGCCGACCAAAATAAAAAGCAATGCCCCTCCAAACTAAACCATTCCCTTCTCTTCCATATACTTATCAATTAACCTCTTAAACGCCACCAAACTTGGCGCATCTACAACAGCTGCAGGCAGGGCATTCCACTCCCTAATCACTCTTTGAGTAAAGAACCTACCTCTGATATCCGTCCTATAACTCATACCCCTTAATTTAAAGCTGTGTCCCCTCGTGCTAGCTTTCTCCATCCTAGGAAAAAGGCTATCACTGTCCACCCTATCTAAACCTCTAATCATCTTATATGCTTCAATAAGATCCCCTCTTAGCCGCCTCCTTTCTAACGAAAACAACCTCAAATCCTTCAACCTCTCTTCATAGGACCTGCCCTCCATACCAGGCAACATCCTGGTAAACCTCCTCTGTACCCTCTCCAATGCCTCCACATCTTTCTTATAATGTGGGGACCAGAACTGCACACAATACTCCAAGTGCGGCCGCACTAGAGTTTTGTACAGTTGCAAACTGTACAGTTTCTGTACAGTTTTGTACAGTCTTCTATTCTTAACATATCTAAATCAGCACATAATCAGATTGCAACGCTCTAAGTTCCTATACAACCTATCTCTAAGAATCCCCTCCAACACCTTCCCTACCACTGATGTCAAACTCACCGGCCTTGGGATTTCTCTTGCTTCACTACTATAAATGTGATGCAAATTTAACAGGAATTCTGTTAACACATATAAATAGGATTTTAATTGATCTTGTGGTGGAAGAATAGACGAAGCCTGAGGGTCTTTTTGTTTCATTTGAATCTTAATCAACTGAGCAGAGACACTGCTATTGGCATAGTGACTATAAAGGCAAGAATGAGAAAAAACCTACCAACGTGGAACTGAATTATAATATACCGCTTCACTGAGATCAAATAATTCCTTTTATAGTCAATTTGATTTGTCATTATTGTGTTTGACAAAAATCATGAAGTCAACTTTTGTGTACAATGAAATCAGGCAGTTGGTGGATGACGCTGTCAGCACTAAAGGACTCCCAGTAGGAAGTTCACTGAAGAAGGCAGGAAATCCATTATATTGAAACAACCTGAAGCCCCTTAAAGTAGGGGAATACTTTCTGATCATTTTCCAGAGCTGGCAGTGTGAATTCAACGAGGATTCTCTGAGGTAGAAGTAGGTATATGACTGGAACAAGTAAACCAGAGGAAATGTGCCCTTTTTGCCTCTGACAAGCAACAGATATCCAAACAAGTTTATCAGCAGTAATGGAGAGAAGGAATGGAGCAAGTAAATGTCAGCAGCATTGTTTCCAAAGACCCAGCTATTGTACAAACAAAATGTAATGACCTCACCAAGACAATTAAAGTAAACATCCCTTTCACATCTTTCTGACTTTCTGAACAATGCTGCCTCACTTTACTTTAACCCCAGCATTATTAAGGGAAAAAAATAAAAACAGATGTTCCTTGCTGAGATAAAACCTGAGTATTGCCGAAAAAAGGAACCATGCTTGTTGCACTCATCAGGACACTTCACAAGAATGGCATTGCAGGGGGAAAACAACAATTTATATTGCATAGGAAGAGAACGCTGGTTGCGAAACTCCGCAACCTGCATAGGAGAATCAATATGTACAAGATAAGACCAGTTTTTTGTTTTGGGGGTAGCGATTGGGGTGGTAACGAAATCAGTAAGAATTTAGCACACCAATTTATAGTAGTGCTTCAACGATTTATTTGATAGTAAAAAAGCGAAGCCTCGAGCCTGCTGTCTTCTCAGCAATGCAGTGTCATGGTCATGCAATAGCTAAACCCCCTCTCGTACCCCTCCGCCCAAGGCCCTTCATCAGACACTGCTATCTATGACTGGCCTCATCAAGTTCAAAGTTCCTCATCAACTCAATCCTAAATCTGGTTCCCTTTATTTTGAGGCTATGCCCCCTAATTCTAGTTTCACCTGCCAGTGGAAACAACTTCTTTGCTTCTATCTTATCTATTCCTTTCATAATCTTAAAGATTTCTATAAGATCACTCCTCATTCTTCTGAATTCCAATAAGTATAACCCCATTCTACTCAGTCTCTCCTCATAAGCCAACCCTCTCAACTCCAGAATCAACATAGTGAATCTCCTCCACAACCCCCCCAGTGCCAGTATATCCTTTCTCAAGTAAGGAGACGAAAACTATAAACAATACTCCAGGTGTGGCCTCGCCAGCACCTTATACAACTGCATAACTTCGCTGTTTTTAAACTCCATCCCTCTAGCAATGAAGGACAAAATTCCATTTGCCTTTGTAATTACCTGTTGCATCTGCAAACCAACTCCTTGAGATTCTTGCACAAGGCCACCCAGATCCCTCTGCATAGCAGCATGCTGTAATTTTTTACCATTTAAATAGTAGTCCATTTTGCTGTTATTTCTACCAAAATTGATGATCTCACATTTACCAATATTGTGCCCCATCTGTTAGACACTTGCCCACTCACTTAAACTATCTACACCCCTTTGCACACTTTCAGCATCCTTTGCACACTTTGCTCTGCCACTCATCTTAGTGTCATCTATGAATTTTGACACACTCCACATGGTCCCCAACTGGGGACTAAGTGCAGTGGAGGGAGTGAGGGCGATCAGGGCTAACTGTCAAGACGCTGAATGGGGTGAGTCTGCCCAGAGGTTAGGACTGCTGGGGAGGTGGTATCGGTGCTGCCTTGGGGGAATAATTCTGGAAAATGTAGTCTACCCATGAAGTGGAGGGAGAGTGGGGCAAAAGTCTGGCTGGATGGGTGGGAGTGGGGAACATTACAGAGGTCAATGATTGGGAGGTGGGGGTGGTCAGAAGACGATGGGGGTTTGCAGGGTTGGCCAGTGGTCTGGAGGCCAGCAATGAACTACCACTGCACGTACATTGATTTCTATTTTGATAGGTCAGCACATGCACAGTGGCCCACTCAGTGCCATGCTGCTGGCCTCTTGAGCAGGAATAGGCCCCACACCCAAATTTTCAGAAGGAATCACACTAAGTAACTTTGTGATGCACTCAATGTCAGAATTTCACTCTGGATATCACATGAAAAAACTAGTAGGGCTTACTTTCATTTTCCTGCAAAATAGGACTTTGAATTATTTTGGGGAGAATCCCAGCCACTGTGTTTTTAGTTTGTAAGCACAGACTGGTTGGGTATGGTCTATGTCTTCCACATACTAAATTAGCCGAATAATAGAAAGTAGAAAATAATGGTCAATGGATATTTTTGGCTGGACGAAGGTTTGTAGTGGTGTTCTCCAGGGATCAGTGGTATGGATCCCTTGATTTTCCTGATATGTTATTAATGTTCTAGATCTTGGTGTGGAGGGGACAATTTCGAAACTTGTGGATGATATAAACTACGGGCAAGTTGTAAACTGTGAAGAGGACAGTGTCAAAATTCAAAAAGAGTTGTCTGTGAAGGAACCTGTGAAGGGGTGGCACAGTAGCACAGTAGTTAGCACTGTTGCCTCACAGCACCAGGGATCTGGGTTCGATTCCGGGTTACTGTCTGTGAGGAGTCTGCATGCTCTCCCTGTGTCTATGTGGGTTTCCTCTGGGTGCTCCGGTTTCCTCCCATAGACCAATGATGCGCAGGTTCGGTGAAGTGGCCATGCTACATTCTCCCACTGTACTTGAACAGGCGTTGGAGTGTGGCAACTAGGGGATTTTCACAGTAACTTCATTACAGTATGAATGTAAACCTATTACATAGAACATAGAACAATACAGCACAGAACAGGCCCTTCGGCCTTCGATGTTGTGCCGACCAAAATAAAAAGCAATGCCCCTCCAAACTAAACCATTCCCTTCTCTTCCATATACTTATCAATTAACCTCTTAAAAGCCACCAAACTTGGCACATCTACAACAGCTGCAGGCAGGGCATTCCACTCCCTAATCACTCTTTGAGTAAAGAACCTACCTCTGATATCCGTCCTATAACTCATACCCCTTAATTTACAGCTGTGTCCCCTCGTGCTAGCTTTCTCCATCCTAGGAAAAAGGCTATCACTGTCCACACTATCTAAACCTCTAATCATCTTATATGCTTCAATAAGATCCCCTCTTAGCCGCCTCCTTTCTAACGAAAACAACCTCAAATCCTTCAAGCTCTCTTCATAGGACCTGCCCTCCATACCAGGCAACATCCTGGTAAACCTCCTCTGTACCCTCTCCAATGCCTCCACATCTTCTTATAATGTGGGGACCAGAACTGTACACAATACTCCAAGTGCGGCCGCACTAGAGTTTTGTACAGTTGCAACATGATGCTGCGGCTCCTAAATTCAGTCCCCCTACCAATAAAAGCTAAGACTCCATATGCCTTCTTAACAACTTTATCCACTTGACTGCCTACTTTCAGAGATCTATTGACACATACACCAAGATCCTTCTGTTCCTCAACACTATTAAGAGCCTTACCATTAGCCCTATACTCTACACATTTATTGTTCCTGCCAAAGTGCATTACCTCACAATTGTGACTAATAAATAATTTAAAAAAGAAACTGTGCTTTCATTGCACAAAATGAAAACAAACCACAAGCCTATGGTGAATGCACACACCCCATCTAGGACTAAAAAGGTTAATAGAACCTCTCAGGCTCTTGCTTTGTATAGGGCTTGGTATACAAATCTACTTTGTTGGCCAATTGCCATTCCTTAAGGAATTTGTATTCAACTAGCTCAACAGAGAGTTATGTTAAGTGATTTCTCCATGTAAAACATATGGGTTATCACAGCAATATATGAGGTGCCAACTAGTAAAGTTATAGTACGGGATAGTGTACATAATAAACAGCAGAAATGCCAGTCTTTGATCAAAGCTTAATTATCCCTTAGCAAAAGGATGGGCTCTCGGGAGTCCTGCCAAATCCAGTCAGGAATGGTGACAGATCATTAAACAACTATCTGGAGGAAAAGGTTCCACAAGAATCCCCATTTTCAATAAATGATGGGAGATAAGGCTGAAACTTTACAGCTCTCTTCATCCAGAATTATTGAGTGGATTATACTCATCTTGAAGTCTGCAGTATTCCAGATGCCAGTCCTCATGCAATTCTATTCACTCCACATGTTATCAAGAAACAGCTGAAGGCTTTGGATACAATAAAGGTTATGGCCCTAAAAAATCCTGGCAGGAATACCGAAGACTTGTACTCCAAGGCTAGCCATGTCCCTAGCTAAACTGTTTTAATTCATTCACAAAATAGTGTCATCCCAACAATATGGAAAATTGTCCAGATAAATCCTACCTACAAAAAGAGGAAAAAAAATCCATTCAGCCCATTATTGCGCCATGACTCACAATTAATAGAAAAATGTTGGTAGATGTCAATGCCAGTATCTTAAAGTGACAGCTGTGCAGCAATGAGCAGTTTACCAATGCTTAATTTGGGTTTCATCAGTGACACTAAACTCCAGATCTCATTAAACCTTAGTTTAGAGAGGAACAAATAAGCTGAATTCCAGAGGTGAGAGAGTAGCTGCCTTTGACATCAAGGTTGCAATCGGAATCAAGGCAAAAACCTAGCACAAAGGGAAATGGTTATGGTTGTTGGAAGCCAATCCTTTGAGTCCCAGGTCATCGCTGCAGGAGACCCTCGGGCCAACTATTTTCAGCTGCTTTTCAATGACTTTCCCTCTAAACATAGGATTAAAAATGGAGATGTTCACTGGTGATTGTTGTGTTTAATATTATTTAGCACTCCGATTTTGGAGCAGTCATGCTGGCAGATGGATTTCAACGCGGATAAATGTGTGGTGGTCCATTTTGGCACAACCAATGGGATGAAGGAGTATAATATCAAGGGTAGGAGTCTTGGCAGTGTTGAAGAGCAGAAGGATCTTGGGGTCTGGGTCCATAGGACTCTTAAATTGACCCCGCAAGTAGAGGATGTGGTCAAGAAGGCATATGATGTGCTAGCCTTCATTAGTCGAGAGATTGAGTTTAGGAGTCGGGAGGTAATGCTGCAACTTTATAAGACCCTTGTCAGACCCCACTTGGAGTACTGTGTGCAGTTCTGGTCGCTTCACCACAGGAAGGATGTGGAAGCTATTGAGAGGGTGCAGAGGAGATTTACAAGGACGTTGCCTGGATTGAGAGGCCTGCCTTATGAAGCTAAGTTGAGAGATCTAGGTCTCTTCTCCCTGGAGAGACGAAGATTGAGAGGCAACCTGATAGAGGTTTATAAGATGTTGAGAGGAATAGATAGAGTGGATTCTCAGAGGCTATTTCCCAGGGCTGAAATGGTCGCTACGAGAGGACCAGGTTTAAGGTGCTATGCAGCAAGTAAGAGGAGATGTTAGGGGTAAGTTTTTCACTCAGAGGGTCGTTAGTGAATGGAATCAGCTGCCGTCAGTTGTGGTAGAGGTGAACTCGCTGGGGTCTTTTAAGAGATTTCTGGATGAGTATATGGGATTTAATGGGATTGGGAGTTATAGATAGTTCTATGGCCTGGTAGGTACTGATATGATCGGCACAACTTGTGGGCCGAAGGGCCTGTTTGTGCTGTAGTGTTCTATGTTCTATGTCTGCTTGCAGCAAGACTCAACTAACATTCAGCTAATAAATGGCAAGTAACATTTGCTTCACAAAATGCACGGCAATGTTAATCCCCAACAAGAGAATCTAACTGTCTCTCCTTGACCTTCAGTATCATTACCTATTGCTGAATCCCCACCAACAACATCCTCAAATCTACCATTGTCCAGAAATTTAACTGGGTCAGCCATACTAAGATAGAGGAACAGGTTAGAGCTGGAAATTCTGTGGTGAATAATTCATCTCCTAATTCCCCAAAGCTTGTTCATTATCCACAGGGCATAAGTCAGGAGTGTGATGGAAAAATGCAACTCCAATAATATTCAAGAAGTTCAACAAAAGCCAAGGGAATGTAATACACTTAATCAACACACTATCCACCAGCTTAAACATCCGCTCCCTCCATCCCATTCAGCCTGGCCCTGGCAAGACCCCATCCCACTTACCTTCTCACTCTGTCTCCAGCTCCTCAGCATTGGAGACTGGGTGATTGCAGCAATTATCTTCATTCCTGGTGGCACTGCTGGGACTGGAAATCATTTGATTAGCTAGCAGATCCCAGATGAATGGCTTCCTGCCCAGATGGGAGAAAAAGTCTCTCTGAACATTAAATACCTGCACTGTGAGTAGCTGGCATTTTTCATCAGAGAAGTCAGGACTTCAGCATCATTAATTCCAATCCACGGTTTGTGGATCAGCTCAGGGACAACACTAACAACATAGATAGAAATACAAATAACATATTCATGTAGCAGATGCTCTGGCTACCTAAATTACCAAGGACGAATTAGCAATTTGTGTTCCATGTGATTTTGTCCAACTATTGCACTGCATCTAAATGTAAGCAGGAAAAAGCATGGTATAAAACACTTCTAAGCCCAGAAACAAAGTGCATATTTACAAACATTTTTTTTCATACATGCAGAAATATTTCATTTCAACATTATGTAGTTGAATTTGTGCATGACAGTACAATAACATCAGCAGAATGTTCAAAACAAAGATGCCACTATCTAGTATCAAATTGTGTTTGATAATACTCCTGTGAAGTACCTTGGGGCATTTTACTGCATTGAAGGCTCTGCATAAATACAAGCTGTTGCTGTTAAACTTCTATGGCATCTTACATGACTTCAGGATATCACAGAGTGTTGAAATACAATTTGTAGTGTAGTGGCTGTATAAGGACAGAAAAGTGCATTAGCAAGATGTTCAGTACAACAATGACTCAAATGATCTGTTTTCCTTTGATGGGAGATAGGTATCAGCGAGGGAAATACCTCTGCTCTCCTTCAAATACTGCCATGGGATCTTTTATATTCACCTAAATGGGAAGGGAGGACCTCGGTTTAACACTTCATGTGAAAAGTAACATCTCAAATGTAACAAAACTTCTCTGTACTTTATGGTATAGGCGTGTGCAATTAAGTCCCTGGAGAGGCTAGAGGCTTGAACTTCTGACCTTGACTCAGAAAACAAAAACTCCCACAGAGGCACTGACAGGTCTTCAGCAAGGGGTAATCTAACATGACAAACAGATCCAGATTTTGGGTCACCAAGTAAGAATTAACAAGGAACATCTGATGTGTGATTCCTAATAGCAAAGTTTTAAAGTTTGACTAAGTTTGTTTCAATAATTACTAATGAGAGGAATTATACTGTTAGAAGTACACACACGGAACAAAATATTATAATATGATCGATATTAAGTGGCAATAGAGATGCAACTGAACTTTACATGAACTTAAAAAGGGAAGGTATATTTCCAGGGACCAGGGCATTTTATTTTCACTCTATCTTTTTCCAGGAATTTTCTCCCTTTCCACCCTCCTTGTCTGAAATTCCTGACTCTTTAATGGAGTATAGTTTAAGGGCTACGGCTGCAGAAACGCCCAAAAGGTGGAAGACACAACTCAAACTTGTGAGTTAAATAGAGTTTTTTGGCCCTGTCCCCCCCTGCCCACGCCAAAGCTTGATCATAAAAGTTTGCCATGGCCAGCTCTGGTCCTTTAATGGCCAGCCATCTGCTGTCCCATGGCTATCTCAACTAGACTTATCCATGACCAAGCTTGACCAATCTCTTCCATGGCCATTCCCAACCAGACTTTGGCATGACTGCCCCCCAGCCAGACATTTACATGGTTATTTCTGAGCACAGCCATCCTTGACTAGACTGCCCATGAATATTCATGACTAAACTCATCCATGGCCATCCTGATCATACTCTCCTATGTCTGCCTTGGACCAGACTCATCCATTGCCTTCCCTGACCAGACTATCCCAAAGCTGTCCCTGACTAGACTCTTCCCTGACTGCCCAGCTTTTCTATGATAATCCTGACTTGAGATTTCCATGGTTGTGTATCTGAGAAAGGGAAAGAGGTATTGGAGCATGTCAATGGCATGCACAACTTTCACTTCTAACAAATGGCCTGCTTGTGACTTGATTTGGTCAAAATAACTTCAGTACAACTTTGCAATGGGAATTGGAAGAATGTATCCTTGGTGTCAACAAGCTATTTTGTTCACTGCAGTTTACAGCAAAATTGTCCAGCTAAATAATCAAGAGCAGATATTATTTCCCCTCTCTAACCCAGGAAAACTGAGAACAATTAGAAATAGAAACTCCACAGTGCAGGAAGAGGCCATTTGGCCCATCAAATCTGCACAGCTTACAATCCCACCCAGGCCCTAACCCATATCCTTACATATTTACCCACTAATCCCTCTAAACTGCGCAACTCAGGATACTAAGGGGTACTTGTAGCATGGTCAATTAACCTAACATGCGCACCTTTAAACTATGGGAGGAAACTGGAGCACCCAGAGGAGACCCACGCAGACACAAGGAGAATGTACAAATTTCACACAGACAGTGACCCAAGCTGGGAATTGAACCCAGGTCCCTGGAGCTGTGAAGCAGTAGTGCTAACCACTGTGCTACTGTGCTGCCCTTGATTGTGGTGCCTAATGCAATCACCATTTGTGTTTGTCTGATATTAACATATATTGAGTATTGAATCAAGGGTTTTTCTTGTCTGTATGGTCCATTATTTCATTCTTTATCTAGCTGAGAAAATAGTGGGGAAAGGAACTCAGGCATATGACATAACCTACAAAATCTGTCCAGGCCAAAGTTTTGGAGAATTAGACCCTAAGTACTCCCCTCTGCCCACTTTCCTCAAGGCAGAATTTTCTTTGTGAAGGGCATCAAGATCAAATCGGATCTTCAGCAAAACCAGCAAGCATCTAAATAACATTGTTTTCAGAAGAAGAAAGAAACAGATAATTCTGCAGAGTTAGTGAGAGATGAGAATTCATCCCTGAAAGTGAAAGCATAAAGTCTGTAAGCCGTGAAATTGGCTTCTTAGCATCTGATCTTTTTGTAGCTATAACAACCATTTGTTTCTAAAATGTCATTTGTTGCACGGGCACAAACTTGTGGTATTTGTACAATGTCATTTTGATGAGGGCAGTAGTGCGTGTTGGGAGAATCCCAGGAGAATCAGATCCTTACGCAATAGGAAGACTATGACGTCAATTTGTGTGTAATACTGATTTGAAGACAGTGTTTTCAGTTTGGAGCATAACCTTCCATCTAATGTCCTCACCAATATGTATTTGACAGAAGGAACAACCATCCAGCAGTGCCATTTAAAGGTCCATCAACTACTTGCAGGTTAATTGCTAATTGATTTTGATTGAATATTATTGCAAATGTACTTTTCATAGTTTGAAGTTGCTGAAGTCTACAGGGAAGGGTGTGGCACATGCTATAGTTCTGTTTCTACACATTACAGGCACTTACAAATTTGGGTGCAGGACTGTGCTTCCCATTTAGAATAGAACAAGACAGGGACAATGAACAGAGGTGAGGCAGAGCAGCTCAAACTGCTGAAAGAATTGATGGGGGTGTGGTAGAAAGGTGTGAGCAGGAGACTATATCTGGCCAGGATCTTCAGCAAGCAATTCTCCTACCTTAACCTCACACTTAACAACATAGTGTGTCAGATAACTCCACTTCACCAAGATCACCCTCACTAAAATCTGCCATTTGTTGTAGTTGCAACTGCAACCTTAAAGCAGAGTGAAGATGTTGGCATTGGCATTGCCAGTAATGTTAAGTTGATTATGGCCTTTATGCAGAGGCCTCTTTCAGGCTGAGGTAGGTGCTATTTGTCCAGTTTACCATGACTGTTGCTTAAGACAGGTCACTGAGACTCTGCATTTCAGCAGAACAGAATATATTTCATTCTCTTTATCAGAAGGAAGTAAGTGTAGTGAGCACGCAATACGATGAGGATTGAATGTTTCTGATACGGTTCACAGTGCTGCTAACTTCACGTACATCAAAATATGGGCATCACATGTCCAACTGAGATGTGCTATCTCCTCAGTGGTCAGCTAGTGAATGACCACAAGCAGTATATCATGTAGCTCAATGTCCACCCAGAATCCATATGTCTTCATTCTGCAGGCATCAGCTGTGTTGTTGCATTTGAGATCTAAAATAAAAGAGAGAGACAATGGCTGTCCTTTTACAACATGTTTATGACACTTAAACAAAAATGCTGGAAAAACTCAACAGGTCCAACAGCATCTTTGGAAAGAGAAGCAAAGTTAACACTTTGATTGTGTGACTATTTTCAGAGCTAATGAAGGAAAAATGTGATGGATTTTGTACTATTTAAGGGAAGGGGAGACCAGGTAGAGCAAAGTCGAAGGTCCAGGATAGTGGGAGCTAGGAGAGATTTGACAAATGTGTTGACCCCACCTATATGATGGCAACGTATATGATGTAACCAGCTGCAAAGAAGGAGATGAGAGAAGAGAGAAAGCAACAAACATAGCTCCCTTCTGGCTAGGCCCAAGCAACTGCACTACCAGTAAACACAATCCCAATTCACCATTCACTAACAGTCCCATATCTTACATTTTCTCTGCTACTCACCATCACAACCTCAACTTGGCCAGAATGCTGAAATAAAAGGCATTATAAGATAAATAGATAAAGTCAATCATATTAATCAAGTCGTAACATCTTGCATTCAAATATGATTTAATCATCGTTAGGCCTTTCCTGAGTGCTAGTCCCAGTGCATTACTACCCCAGTTTTGAGAAAGTGACCAGGGAGGTGGATAGGGGTAAGGCGGTTGATGTAGTATATATGGACTTTAGTAAGGCTTTTGATAAGGTGGCCCATGGAAGACTTCTACAGAAAATGCAGATGTGGGGAATAGAGGGTGATTTAGCTAATTGGATTAGAAATTGGCTGGCAGATAGAAGACAGAGGGTGGTGGTTGATGGGAGATATTCATCGTGGAGTTCGGTGACGAGTGGTGTGCCTCAGGGGTCTGTTTTGGGGCCCCTGCTGTTTGTAATTTTTATAAATGATCTGGATGAGGGTATTGAGCGATGGATCAGTAAATTTGCAGATGATACTAAAGTTGGTGGTGTGGTAGATAGTGAAGAGGGGTGTTTTAGTTTACAGAGTGACTTGGACAAGTTGCAGAGCTGGGCCGAGAGGTGGCAAATGGAGTTTAATGTGGAAAAGTGTGCGGTAATGCACTTTGGCAGGAACAATAAATGTGTAGAGTATAGGGCTAATGGTAGGGCTCTTAATAGTGTTGAGGAACAGAAGGATCTTGGTGTATGTGTCAATAGATCCTGAAAGTAGGCAGTCAAGTGGATAAAGTTGTTAAGAAGGCATATGGAGTCTTAGCTTTTATTGGTAGGGGGATTGAATTTTGGAGCCGCAGCATCATGTTGCAACTGTACAAAACTCTAGTGCGGCCGCACTTGGAGTATTGTGTGCAGTTCTGGTCCCCACATTATAAGAAAGATGTGGAGGCATTGGAGAGGGTACAGAGGAGGTTTACTAGGATGTTGCCTGGTATGGAGGGCAGGTCTATGAAGAGAGGTTGAAGGATTTGAGGTTGTTTTCGTTAGAAAGGAGGCGGCTAAGGGGGGATCTTATTGAAACATATAAGATAATTAGAGGTTTGGATAGGGTGGACAGTGATAGCCTTTTTCCTAGGATGGAAAAAGATAGCACGAGGGGACACAACTTTAAATTAAGGGGTATGAGTTATAGGACGGATATCAGAGGTAGGTTCGTTACTCAAAGAGTGATTAGGGAGTGGGATGCCCTGCCTGCAGCTGTTGTAGATGCGCCAAGTTTGGTGGCGTTTAAGAGGTTAGTTGCTAAGTATATGGATGAGAAGGGAATGGTTTAGTTAGGAGGGGCATTGCTTTTTATTTTGGTCGGCACAACATCGAAGGCCGAAGGGCCTGTTCTGTGCTGTATTGTTCTATGTTCTTCTATGTTCTATGTTTCTAACTCAAGCTGACAGAAGGTTTGACATGGAAGACCAAAGATGGCCTTGCAGAATGAACTCAAACAACTCCAGCTGGAGACTGGACTGATGCAGGTTGGATGACTGACAGACAAAAGCATACACACCACTGGAATGATTGTGTTAGAAGAATGAATGCTATCACACTGAGAGTAGACAACAGGGACAAGTCCACTGAACTATCTAGTTGAAATCTTCATTTGGATCCACTGCGAAAGAACTTGTGTTGATGGGATCTTCTGAAATTTTGAGGTGTTGAAGCTTTAAGAAAATGGGGGGGGGGCAGAATTTTCCTACCTGCCATGGGAATTGTAGCAGGGGGAGGGGAGCAGATTATGTTATATCACATCATACATAAAATGCAGGAGACTATTTGGTCCATCAAGCCTGCACCGACAACAATCCCACCCAGATCCTATTCCATTAACCATATGTATTTACCTTCTAGTTCCACCTGACATTAAGGAGTAATTTAGCATGGCCAATCCATTTAATCTGCACATTTTTGTACTGGAGAGGAAACCAGAATACCCAGAGAAAAGCCACATAGACATGGAGAGAACATGCAAACTCGACACAGTCACCCAAGTATGCAATTGAACCCAGGTCCCTGAAGTTGTGTGATAGCAATACTAACCACTGTACCAACATGGAAAGGTCTCTTGACCTTGGGTGGGATTTTCCAGTTTTGGACCAAGCGCAGCTGGAAAATCCCACCCAAAGTATTGGCCATTACATTTCCAAAGCCGCTATTACATTGTTTTCCTTTGTATTAATCATTTCTGTCCAAAGCATCAGTGAAACTATGATTTTTAATTGAGAAATATTAGTGCTTGTAGGAACTTTATTTTGGAGCATTTGATATTTTAAATCATTGATCTTTAACAATTTAGAATTTCCTTATATAACAATTGAATTATTTAAATACAAGCCTACTGAGAACATAAATTACAAAAACTTTACCAACTTCTGACTGGGGATTGTATAGAGAGAGTCCAATGCTTGTTTATATTATTAACTTAGACCCTGGGTGTGCAGGACATAATTTCTAAATTTGGAGATGAAGCAAGCCTTATAAGTTCACTGAGAGAAAGATGGTGGTAGACTTCAGGAGGTTATAGACAGGCTCCTGCAATGTGCAGACACATGGCAGAATAAATTTAATGTAAACAAACGTGAAGTAAAACATTTTGGTCCAAAAAATGAGGAGAAGTGATATAAAATAAAACGTACAATTCCAAAGGAAATGCAGAAGCAGAGATCTGGATTCATATTTGCATAAATCAATAAAGGTGACAGAGCAGGCTGAGAAAACAGTTAATAAATTATATTGAAATCTGTGTTTCCTGCATAGAGTACAAATGCTGATAAGTTATGAACCTCTTAAAGCATTGCTTCAGCTTTGACAGAAGAAATATGGAGGTTTTAGAAAGGCAGCAGAAAACATTCATGAAAATCATTCAGAGAATGAACGTCTTCAATTATGCAGGTAGATTAGCAAAGATGAGACTGTTCTCATTAGAGAAGAGAAGGAAATTTGTTAGACATGCTCAAAATCCTGAGGACTAATGTGACAATAATATGTCTCCTGTTTAGGAAGGGAGGGGAGCAAAAGATGGGAAATTACAGCTGGTTAACCTGACGTTGGTTGTTGGTAAGATTTTAGAGTCCATTATTAAGATGAGTTTTTAAATACTCTCAAGTGCATGGTAAGATAGTGCAGAGTTAGTATGGTTTCATCAAGGGGAGATCATTCCTGACAAATCTTTTAAAATTCTTTGAGGAGATAATGAACAGATTAGACAAAGAAGAACCAGTGGATGTTATTTACTTGGATTTCCAGAAGGCTTTTAACAAGGTGCTGCACATGAAGCTATTGTGTAAGATAAACCCATGGTGTTAGAGGCAAGGAACTAGTATGCATAGAAGACTGGCTGACTGGCAAAAGGCAAAGATTAGGGATAAAAGGATCTTTTTCAGGATGGCAGCTGTTGACTAGTGGAATTCAGAAGAGGGCACTGTTGGGGCCATAACTTTTTACTTTATACATTCATGACGTAGATGGAGGAACTGAGGGTATTGTGGCTAATTTTGCAGATGATACAAAGATAGGTGGAGGGTCAGGTAGTATTGAGGAAGTAGGAAGGCTGCAGAAGGCCTTGGATAGGTTAGGAGAGTGACAAAGAAGTGGCAGATGGAACACAATATGGAAAGTGTGGGGTTATGAACTTTGGTAGGAAGAATAGAGGCATAGACTATTTTCTAAATGGGTAGAAAATTCAGAAATTGGAAGCACAAAGAGACTTGGATGTCCTAGTTCAAAATTCTCTTAAGGTCAACTTGCAGGTTGAGTTGGTAGTTAGGAAAGCAAATGTAAATGTTAGCATTCATTTCAAGAGGACTAGAAAAGCAAAGATGTACTGCTGAGGCTTTATAAGGCTCTGGTCAGACCACAGTTGGAATACTGTGAGCAAATTTGGGTCCTGTATCTAAGGAAGGATGTGCTGACCCTGGGAGAAGGTCCAGAGGAGGTTCACAAGAATGCCTCAGGAATAAAAAGATTGACATATGAGGATGTTTGAGGACTCTGGGTCTGTACTATCTGGAATTTAAAAGGATGAGGGGAGAGCTCATTGAAACTGACAAAATACTGAAAGGCCTAGATAGAGTGGACATGGGGAAGATATTTCCATTAGTAGAAGAGACTTGGATCCAAGTAAAGGCACATCCTCAGAGTAAAGGAATGACCCTTCAAAACCATTATGAGGAGACATTTCTTCAGCCAGAGGACGGTGAATCTATGGAATTCATTGCCTCAGAAGGCTGTGGAGGCCAGGTCATTGAGTGTACTTAAGACAGAGATAGATAATTTCTTGACTGGTAAGTGGATCAAAGGTTACGAGGAGAAGGTAGGAGAATGGGGTTGAGAACCTATTAGCCATGGCGGATGGGCTGAATGGCCTAATTCTGCTCCTGTTATGGTCTCATGGGTTTGGACAGCATATACAGAGAGAAACTGGTCTCATTTGCAGAAAGTCAGGAATGCACTTAGAGTATTGCATACAGTTCTGGTCGCCACATCATGGGAAGAATGTGGAAGCATTGGAAAGCATGCAGAGAAGATTTACCAGGATGTTGCCTGGTATGGTGAGAAGGTCTTATGAAGAAAGGCTGAGGGATTTGAGGCTGTTTCCATTAGAGAGAAGAAGGTTAAGATGTGACTTAATGGAGGCATACAAGATGATCAGAGGATTGGGTGGACGGTGAGAGCCTTTTTCCTCTGATGGTGATGGCTAGTGCGAGGGGATTTAGCTTTAAATTGAGAAGTGATGGATATAGGACACTTGTCAGAGGTAGGTCCTTTACTCAGAGAGTAGTAAGAGCGTGGAATGCCCTGTCTGCAACAGTAGTGGACTCGCCAACATTAAGGGCATTTAAATGGTCATTGGATAAACATATGGATGATATTGGAATAGTGTAGGTTAGATGGGCTTTAGATTGGTTTCATAGGTTTCAACATCGAGGGCTGAAGGGCCTGTACTGCGCTGCAATGTTCAATGTTCTATGCTGTTTCTGTGCTGTAACTGTTCTATGATGCTAATGTAGATACGTTCAAGGAAAACCATAATCATAAGGATAGGCAAAAACACCTTCTCCACGATCATCCTCAACACTGATGCCCCACAAGGCTTTGTTCTCAGCTCCCTACTATATGTCTTATACACCTATGATTGTGTGGCTAAATTCCCCTCCATCTTGATTTTCAAGTTTGCTAATGACACCACCTTTGTGGGTTGGTTCTCAAATAGTGACGAGATAGACTACAAGAATGAGATGGAGAATCTGGTGAATTGATGTGATGGCAATAATCTCTCCCTCAATGTCAACAAACTGAAGGAGATTGTCGTCAACTTCAGGAAGTGTACTGGAGAATATGCCCCTGTCTACATCAATGGGAATGAAGTAGAGATGGTTGAAAGCTTCAAGTCTTTCAGTGTACAGATCACCAACAACTGTTGTGATTTCCCCCCATGCTGACACTATTGTTAAGAAAGCCCACCAAAGCCTCTGCCTTCTTAGGAGACTAAGGAAATTTGGAACGTCAGTTACAACTCTCACCAATTTTTACAGATGCACCATAGAAAGCTTTCTTTCTGCTTGTATCACAGCTTGGTATAGCTCCTGCACTGCCCAAGACCGCAAAAAACTTCAGAAGATCATGAATGCAGCCCAATCCATCACGTGACCAGCCTCCCATCCATTGATTCGGTCTACACTTTTCACTGCTTTGGCAAAGCAGCCAGCATAATTAAAGACCCCCCCCCCTCTCCTCCACACACACACCAGACATACTCTCCTCCATCTTTTTGTGTGGAAAAAGATACAAAAATCTGAGGTCACATACCAACCAACTCAAGAGCAGCTTCTTCCCTACTGCCATCAGACTTTTGAATGGACCTACCTCGCATTAAGTTGATATTTCTCTACACCCTAGCTATAACTGTGACACTACATTCTGTATCTCTCATTTCCTTCTCCTTGAATGGTATGCTTTGACTGTACAACAATACTTTTCACTGTGTAGTAATACATGTGACAATAATAAATCAAATTTAAAAATTCAAAAATTACAAGGACAAAGAAGCTGAATGTTACCCTAATGGTATGATCTGGAAAGCTGAGAGGAGGCTTACGTGGAACATACACACCAACATAGGGTGAGGTAGGCCAAATGGCGTGTTTCTGTGCTATAAATTCCATATGAGGCTGCCAGCAGGAAATACAAGCACTACACTATTTTTCACAGCCTCAGGCCATCATAGCCAAGAAATTAATGTTCAGTCGCAAACTCAATAGAGTGTTTGGGGAAATAGATACTGCTTTAGCTCCCAGGAACTGTAAGCTTCAAAGACTCTGAAGGAATTGTGAGATCTTTATTTTTTCTCAGTCAGTAGGTGTTAACTGCTGCTGCTTATTGATTCACAGATATATTCAGTTGCAGCAGCGTATGGACCTGGACCCTGGGCCAAGCCTTCCTTCCCTCACCTTTTAACCTCACTACCCTTAGATTCACAGTCACAGTGCAAGCTCTGAACATTCTAATCATCTTTTATTGTACAGAGTGAACAAAAACTAGCCCACGTTATTTTGCCTATGACTTTTCCTATTTACTAATCTTCTGGACTGTTCTCATGTTAGTTTTAAAATTCACAGCTGACCTCCAAAAATTTATATCAATGATCTTTCATGAGTGCCTCAATTTCCGTACCAACATTTTGTATCATTATAGGAAAGATTTGGACAGATAGAGTTGACATAAGAGCTCTTTGAGTTAAGGATGGGCATGTAATTGCCTCAGGCAGCATTAGTAACTATTCGCTATGATCCCTATGAATTATATTTGGAGGTGGATTGAAGGATTAGCCATTAAAATCTTTAAATAGAAAGGCCGGAGCAGTGCTCTGACAGTGCTGTACCCATTCTTGCACGTGACCTTGCCCTCCAGTAAATTGTCTCCTGTGTTATCCTTATCCTCCAGCCTGGCTGTAGGCTGCAGAGTCTCACCATGTGTAGACCACACATTTTACTTATACTCTTCTACAGGTGCAGTGTCAATTTCTGAGCAGATAATAGCATGCCTAAGGGTGAGTAGTGGTATTTCTTCTTCATCCTGCTTTTCCATCTCTTACTCTTCCAGCAACACCCATTCAGGTTGCAATTCTTTGGCATCTGAAAAGAGAAAGGCACAAGATAGGTTGTGGTGAGGAGTACTGAGGAGGGGAGGGAAAGAATTGGTGCATGCTTCCACTACCAAAAGCTTAGAAATCAGAAGAGATTGTGGAGTGAGGATGATGTGGGAAATAAGGAGGAAAATTAGGCATGAAGGTGCTATCATTTTTAAATATCTCAGCTCGCCAGCTTTCAGCCATGGACACTGCAATGATGCCAAATTCCATCTCTATCAAAGGGACATGCAGCCATGTCTGTCTTCTGCAAGGTAGAGGCTGCTGCCTCCAGTTATCCACCAGCTTCTGCAACAGACAAAAATGTATCAGTGAGTGTGGTGCAATGTGTTTGAGCGATGTAGCTATCACTACTGAAAAGCTAACGGTGTGTGCAAACTGTGAGGTGTGAGTGTGAGGCCTGAAGTAGTGCTAAATATGTGAGAGTGAGGTGAAACCATCAAGGTTGTATTAGAGTCATGTTCGGTTTTAATTAGCTGCCGCTCTCAAAACTTTGGTCCCCCTGTACAGTCAGGCAGGCAGTCATTCAAAAATGCACTCAGTGCTGGTTGCATGCTATAATAATTTGTATTTGTGGGCAGCATGGAATGTGCATCCTATATTGTGACTCTTCCTGTGGCTGTAGTTTGCATAATGGAAGAATGCTCAAGATTTTTGGCTACATTTTTCATATATTTTAAATTGAGAAGTAGCCAAATATGTGATAATTAATTATCTGAAAAGAGTGCATACACGTAAACAATATTGTGGATTGGTTTCACCCTCTTCCTCATTGCCTCTCCCTGTTGTGCCTACAATAAATCCTGGCATGTGGTTTTATTTATGCTTGTCATATATTTACTACTCACTCAATTAGGTTTCATTCACATTTAGATTCTAACCCATGAAAGGTTAACATCAGAGTCTGTACTTAATTCATCTGTGAAATACCACAGCATCGCATCTAACAGCTGTAAACAAACACAGCTGTAAAATATGTGTAAAAAATGTGCTCACAATGTCGCAGCGAAGAACAATCTAAATATCAGCAGAAATTTGCCAGTGTGAGAAAGATAATTCAACACTTTGCCTGAGGGAGATAGACAATCTCAGGTTGACTCAGGAGTGAGAAAACTAGGATTCGGTAAACAAATCAGCTTGGAGCAGGATAACCAACTGTTTACATTTTGAAGTTTTCATTAAACAACCAACACTGACAGTTGCTGCCAAATGTACTGAACAGCAATTAAAGCCAATAATGATGGGGTAGACACTTTGAAAACTAAAAGTTGCTATTTTGGTCATTCAATTTAACATTAGCCATTGAACTTATAAAGGCATTTTCACCACACACTTCTCTGATTACAGCAGTGGTTGTTAAGCAGCTGCGTGTTGAGGAAAGCACTCGGCACATTAATTTACAGAGCAGCAGCTGGTGCAGCCACCCCACCAGAGTGTGAGCACAGACTCTGAAGGAATCACTCTTCAAATGCAGCATGCAGGCAGCAAGCTAATTATATACCTTGTTCTGAAAGGCTGTATTTAAGAAGAGTGGCTGTTGATAGGAGTCATGGGGACTTTACAGAGGAGTTTATAGACCTCTATAACGATCCTTGTAAGCCAGTTCCCTTCAAAGACACAACATGCCTCAATTGATAAACTGTAATAGTTGAAAATAATACCAAAGTAGTACAAGGAAATCAGATTTTTGGCTTCTCACACTATCTTTCTGGCTCATTGTGTTGATTGATAGATGCGATGAGCTGGTAGGCTCACACCCTACATTCCCAAAGTGCTATTTGAAGAGATGAAAATCAAAAACCCAGATAGCAAGTGAAGGTGGAAATCTCATCAAAGAGCATGAGGCCTTTCATAAACAATTAGCAGAAATACAATTGCAGAATGTGAGCTTGAAAGATAGCTTGAAAGTTTTCCTTCTGTCAAGGAAAACTGAGTAAGAGGTCTGACAACACCATTTTTAAATCCAACCAATTTATTTGATAATAAACTTGCAAGCTTTCAGCCTTTGTAGCCTTCCTCAGGTGAATGAGGTGTTCTGGTCTGCAATAGCAGGCCAGAACACCTCATGAGAACACCTCATTCTCCTGCAATAGCTATTGCAGACCAGAACACCTCATTCACCTGAGGAAAGCTACAAAGGCCGAAAGCTTGCAAGTTTATTATCAAATAAATTGGTTGGATTTAAAATTGGTGTTGTCAGACCTCTTACTGAGTTTACTCCAGTCCAATGCTGGCATCTCTAAATCAAGGAAAAATGATCAGTGGAAAGAATACAACGTGGAGCAGTAAACAAATCTCTGAGCTGATGTATGTCAAGTAGCAAATTCCTACGAAATCTGCCTGGTATCAATGATGTGGAGATGCTGGCATTGGACTGGGGTAAGCACAGGAAGAAGTCTCACAACTTAGAAATGAGCCATTCTGACAGCTGTTGAGATAAAGAAAAAATGTTTTCACCCAGAGAGTGATAGGAATATGGAATGTATTGCCTGAGAAGGTTGTGGAGCCAGGCACTTTTGCAATGTTTAAACAGCATCTGGATGAACACTAAATCACCAAAGCATAGCAGGCTACGATCCAAATGCTGGTAAATGGGATTAGTATAGATTAGTATTTGCTGGTCAGCATAGACATAGTGAGCTGAAAGGTCTGTTTCTGCAAACTCTGACAAAAGTCAATAGCAGTGCTGGAAAGTGGATCAGCAAAATGCTTTTGACAAGTTCAAAAATCTCCTCATTACATCAGAAATTCTAGAAGACTACAATCCAGAGTTGCCAACAGTTGCAGCAGTGGATGCAATATCTATTGACTTGGGCAAAGAGCTCAAGTTTAAAAGTAAAGAGAAAAAAGACAGTTTCTTACACCTTAATATCTCTCGTAGACATGGAGAAGAGATATAAAAACAGAAAGAGAATAAACATTAGCAGCCACATGGGCTGCAAGACAATCTGTGATTATGTCATGGGATTAACGTTTAAATATTAAACCAACCACAAGCCTTATTCTTCTTATCCTAAAGGAAATTGCAAAAATGCCACTTCGAATTTAACACCAGAAGAAATAGGAACTGAAGTCGACCATTCAGTCTTTCGAGTCTGTTCCACCATTTAATTAAATCATAGCTGATGTAACACTCACTACATCCACTTTCCTGCCTTACCTCTGTAATCCTAATTCTCTTACTGATTAAAACCCTATCAACCTCAACCTTGGAGATATTCAAGGACAGTTTTCTGGTACAAAGAATTTCAAAGATTATCACTCTTTGAGAGAAGAAATCCATCTTAAATGAACATCCAATTATTCTGAGACTATGTTCTCTGGTCCTACACTCTCCCAGGGTGGAAACATCCTCCCAGCATTTACCCTGTTTAACCTCCTAAGAATTTTATATGTTTCAATCATATCACCTCTTGTTCTTCTCCTGTAAGAAATACAGACCCAACCTGTTTAATCTTTCCTCAAAAGGCAGCCCCTCCACACTTGGGATTATCCAAGTAAACATACTCTGTACTGCCTCCAGTGAAAATATATCTTTCCTTAAATAAAGGGAATAAAACTATACACAGTATTCTAAATGTGGCCTCACTAGTATTAGTTACAGCAACACCTCTTTACTCTTATACTCCAGCCCCCTTGGAATTAAAGTCAGCATTTTGTTTATTTTCCTTATAACTTCTGCATCTGCATACTAGTTTTTGCGTTTCATGAACAAGGACTCTCAAGTTCTTTTGTGTGGCAACTTTCTGCAGTCTCTATCCATTTAAACAATAATCCACATTCTCATTCTTTCATCCAAAATAAACAAACACACATTTTTCCACATTGTATTCTATTTGCCAATTTTCTGCCCATTCACTTAACCCATCAATATTTCTCTGCAAACTATTTATATTTTCTTTACATCCTGCCTTCAAGGTTTTCAATCAGCATTCATGAGATATGATTCAATTACTGAGAATATTCCAGGGAAATATGAGATGACAGCAGCTGCAATATCAAGATCTCCAATGGAGGAAGTCAAGTGGAAGATCCCACCAGATACTTAGTCATGTGACTTTGCATCATCATTACTTCAGTAGTTACATCAGTATCAGGGTGCTCCAGATGTTAACCCTTCACTCTACATGTCCATAAAGATATAGCATCAATTTATGCAAACTTCCTTTTCCACTATCAATTTATTATTACAGTCAAGTCAAGGGGATCTCCATATGTCTAGTAACACTTGTGATATCAAGCAGAGTATATAGCCAATCACATTAAGGCATTCTCACAAACTGCAAATTAGAAAGTAAAATCCACTGAATCCCTTCATTTCAAATTGTAAAATTTTATTGATAGCAGCGTAAATGATTGTGACAGTTACAAGAGATAAAGGTAAATGAAAAATATAATAAACAACTTTAAAACATATTTAGGCTTAAATTCCATGATGCAGCAATTAGAATCAAACTACCACTCTGTCCACTCTTTTTCCAATCCTGTCTTGTGCAACTTACTGATTTTGACTAGGTGAGATCTGAGTTGTGCAGCAGATCCCTGGGACCTAGCACTGAATGAGGTTCTGTCAAATGCAAATAAGCCATGCTCCTTTTTAAGTTAAAGGTCCAGGTGTCTTTAAAGGTCCTTGACAAACTAGAAAGAAGTTAAGTCTGTAAGATAGGTAGGCAGGATTTTTGGCGAAGGGATTTGGAGAGGTTGGGGGGGGGAGTGCTCAGAGATGGAGTTGGTGGGGTAGATTGGTCAAATGAGGTTGATTAGACTGGGTCAGGCCTCAGAAGGGAGTGAGGTCAAATTTTGAAGGAGGCCTACTTGGGCCAAGCATAGAATGAGTGGTTGGAGCGAAGGAGGGAAGTGGGAGTGGAGGGTGAAGTCGTGCCTGTGGAGGTGATGGTGGCAAGAGCCACTGTGGACTGGAGGGAAAAGAGAATTCTTTGGGTTGGAGAGTTCCTGTTAGGGCCTGTAGTTCCTTGTGGATGAGTTGCAGGGACCCTGTGGAAGGAATAGTTACAGGAGAGGGGGTAGGAGGAGACCTCTGGGGATTTGGGGGTATGTCCCAAGAGGATAAGGTGGTAAAATCCCCTGAAAGTTTGAGGGTGTGGTGGGAATCCCATGGAGGTGGGAATCAAGGGATTTGGGAAGTCCCCTGAGTGGTCCATGTGGATCTATACAATAGTTCCCAGAGTTAGAAATGGTTTGAATCCTTCTAACTTTGTCTGGATAATTATTGATGCAACCTAGTTTGAACCTTCTGAAATTTCCAATTTAATTTTGAATGGTTTCCAGTGCAGGGAAATTATGCAGGGTAAGTCTGTGCATCCAGGCATTTGCCATATAAATCTTAGCTATGATTCTTGAAGGGAGGGTTTCCCAATTCATCTTTACAGAAGCCTCCCATTCAATATGATACCTTGGAGATTAGAACTTATGTCCCATTACGTTAATAATAGTGGTTGTTTTTATCATGATAGGCAAATGTAACTTCCAACAAATATAAAGTTGTAGCACTTTTACATAGGATGCGAGTGCCTGGAACTCACTGTTGGGAGAAGTAGTGGAAGGGGATACGATAGTTCTTTTAAGGTATGTCTTGATGAATAGGATGAGAATGGAGGGATATGGTCCCCGGAAGGGTAGGACGTTTTAGTTAAGTCAAACAGCATGGTCAGTGAAGGCTTGGAGGACTGAAGGACTTGTTCCTGCGCCATAATTTTCTTTGTTCACTCGTTCTGTGTCAGACAACTGGTTGATAATAATTATGCACTTAATAATCCATTTACAAGAAATAACTTTTTTAAATGAGGATAAATGTAGAAATGCTTGCCAATTCAATGAATTCTGATTGGTTGTGGTTTGGAGAACTTTAAATAACAAAATCACTGGCAACAGCTTCTGGATTTTGGGATTTGACACCAGAATATGCTTTTGGTTTTGAAGACGTAATAACGATGATTGCTGACAGTTTCACTGTTATGACTACCACAAACTTTGGGCCATTATATCTGATTCATTAACCTGCACTGTTCCCAAAGCTGCTTCTTCCAAATGCTGTCTGGATTCCATGTCTGCTGTCAAAGGCAATGAGGTTTCTAATGAGTCCCTGGTGGCATATGATTTTCCTTAAGTGCTGCCCTTTCTTCAGGTGAGAACTCTTGAGCTGCCTTTCTAAGACAAAAGTGACTCAGAACAAGAGAATAACATTGTGTTTAAAATGATTAAAGGATTTAGTAGGCTAGAAACAGAAAATCTATTTCCTTTGGAGTAACAGTCCAGAAAAAAATGTATAAAAGTGAGGCCATTTAGAAACAAGTTAAAGGAGTAGCTTTTCACACAAAGAGTGGTGAAAATTTGAAGCACTTTTCACCAAAATGGTATATATGCTGGATGTACTGAACTTTTCCAGACCGGGAATTACAGATTTTTACTGGTCAAGTTATATGGTGGATGGAATTAAGGTGCAGCTCAGTAATGATCTGATTGAATGGCTGAACTGGTTAGACAGGATGAAAAGTTTACTCCCGTTCCAGTATGAGCAGTAAGCAATGGGATTTTTCTCTTTAACGACAGCATTAGTATATATTTTGGATTTGACTGCTAGATATATGTGAATCACCAATTTGCATTAATAACTATTATATTTTATAAAACATGCTTAAGAAAGATGATAGAAAATAATTTTTCATGTCTTAATGGAAAACTTCTGTGAAGATTTACAATCTCCTGCCAAAACTTTAGTGGAGATACATAGGAAATGGCTATATTCTTATTATTTCCAGATCTCTGGATTTCAGTCAACTATTTGT
This sequence comes from Sphyrna mokarran, assembly GCA_024679065.1. NCBI lineage: Eukaryota > Metazoa > Chordata > Chondrichthyes > Carcharhiniformes > Carcharhinidae > Sphyrna > Sphyrna mokarran. The sequence continues at coordinate 32,223,395 of JAGIQG010000010.1, read as the reverse complement.
CAAAGTTATAGCAGTAGATTAGGGGAATTCTCCTCAAATTGAAATTTTACCTGAGTATCTTTATATAAGACTGACCAGAATTTGAAGATAGAACATAGAACATAGAACATTACAGCACAGAACAGGCCCTTCGGCCTTCGATGTTGTGCCGACCAAAATAAAAAGCAATGCCACTCCAAACTAAACCATTCCCTTCTCTTCCATATACTTATCAATTAACCTCTTAAACGCCACCAAACTTGGCGCATCTACAACTGCTGCAGGCAGGGCATTCCACTCCCTAATCACCCTTTGGGTAAAGAACCTACCTCTGATATCCGTCCTATAACTATCACCCCTTAATTTAAAGCTGTATCCCCTCATGCTAGCTTTCTCCATCCTAGGAAAAAGGCTATCACTGTCCACCCTATCTAAACCTCTAATCATATTATATGCTTCAATAAGATCCCCTCTTAGCCACCTCCTTTCTAACGAAAACGACCTCAAATCCTTCAACCTCTCTTCCTAGGACCTGCCCTCCATACCAGGCAACATCCTGGTAAACCTCCTCTGTACCCTCTCCAATGCCTCCACATCTTTCTGATAATGTGGGGACCAGAACTGCACACAATACTCCAAGTGCGGCCGCACTAGAGTTTTGTACAGCTGCAACATGATGCTGCGGCTCCTAAATTCAATCGCCCTACCAATAAAAGCTAAGACTCCATATGCCTTCTTAACAACTTTATCCACTTGACTGCCTACTTTCAGAGATCTATTGACACATACACCAAGATCCTTCTGTTCCTCAACACTATTAAGAGCCCTACAATTAGCCCTATACTCTACACATTTATTGTTCCTGCCAAAGTGCATTACCTCACACTTTTCCACATTAAACTCCATTTGCCACCTCTCGGCCCAGCTCTGCAAATTGTCCAAGTCACTCTGTAAACTAAAACACCCCTCTTCACTATCTACCACACCACCAACTTTAGTATCATCTGCAAATTTACTGATCCATCCCGCAATACCCTCATCCAGATCATTTATAAAAATTACAAACAGCAGGGGCCCCAAAACAGACCCTTGAGGCACACCACTCGTCACCGAACTCCACGATGAATATCTCCCATCAACCACCACCCTCTGTCTTCTATCTGCCAGCCAATTCCTATCCAATTAGCTAAATCACCCTCTATTCCACACATCTGCATTTTCTGTAGAAGTCTTCCATGGGCCACCTTATCAAACGCCTTACTAAAGTCCATATATACTACATCAACCGCCTTACCCCCATCCAACTCTTTGGTCACTTTCTCAAAAAACTCAATGAGGTTAGTAAGGCATGACCTACCCTTCACGAAACCATGCTGACTATCCCCAATCAATTCATTTCTCTCTAAATAACTATAAATCCTATCCCTAATAATTCTCTCCAATACCTTGCCCACCACAGAAGTAAGACTCACTGGCCTATACTTCCCTGGAAGGTCTCTCTTCCCCTTCTTAAACAATGGGACCACATTCGCTATACTCCAGTCCTCCGGAACCACACCCGTAACCAACGAGGACCTGAAGATCAGAGCCAGAGGCTCTGCAATCTCCTCTCTTGCCTCCCAGAGAATCCTAGGGTAAATCCCGTCCGGCCCAGGGGACTTATCCAACTTCAAACCCTTGAGAATTTCTAGCACATCCTCCCTATCTACTACAATACTTCCCAATTTGCAACCCTGTACCTCAGTGTTCCCATAGCTACATTCCAGCACTCTGCGTGAATAGATCTCTGTTTTTATAAAACCCGACAAATTCAGTAATATTTTACAGGCAAAGGGAATGACTCCACCTACTTGATCTGGCCTACTTGTAACACCAGTGACACACTGCATGGCTGGCCCTTATTAACTCTGAAAACAACTCAGTTATATATATAATTGCTACTCAAGACATACCACAACAACCTATTTTCAATGTTGAAATTTCTCATCTAAATTAGTTGAAATTTCTCATCTAAAAGGCATGCTACCTGTGTTTCAGAATGGAAAGTGGGGTTGGAAGGTGGAGGTGAGCAGGAATGCACTTACGTTCCTACGTTGATGTCCAAGAATTGTAGATGACCTAGAAGTCCCGCAAGAGCTTTTAGAGACTCCTTTAAGAATAACTGAGGATTTTTAAATCTTAGTTCTGCACTGGCTCAAGAATCCTCATACCTTTGACAGTCTGTGCAGTCCTCTCCCTTGCCCACTCTCCAACCCAATTTATTGGCCAATTTAACATGGGATCTGAATTATTTCTCACCACCTGTGACCAGTGGGCTATAGCAAAAGATCCACTTTGAATCTGCAATTCACTGGAGACATTTAAATGAGGCACATGCATACAGGAAAATGGCACCAGCCTGTCAGCAAGTCACTCTCCCCATCCCACAGCCTTTCACCCGTTCTTAGAGCAGTTTAGTGATGGATTGTGTGCTACAATTTGGCAGTGTTGCCTATGTCTATTGAAAAAATATTTTCTGAAAGCTTTGATACACATCCTTTATCCATTACTGGGACATGGTATGCAGTCTAGACCACACAGCATAACATCCAACTTTTCCTGTTTCAGTAGGCTGCCCTAGTTTGTATCTAACAGAGGGTCAGGTAGCGCCTCTTCTGGACTGAAGAAATGGCAAAGCAAGATCAGATTCTGATTAAATAAGGGGGGAGCTCTCAATCAAAAGACCTACAATTTGAGGCCAGTCATCTTTTAACTTGATTTGGCACTTGGCCATTAATTGCCAGTTTTGCGCATTTTCATGAAAAATAAATCCTATAATTTAAAGCAGATTAGTCAAGTATTTGTTGTCAGCTTATCCCTGAACAACTTTGAATAAAATTAGAACCATAGAACCATAGAAAACTACAGCTCAGAAACAGGCCTTTTTGCCCTTCTTGGCTGTGTGCTGAACCATTTTTCTACGTACTCCTACTGACCTGCACTTGGACCATATCCCTCCAAACCCCTCTCATCCATGTACCTGTCCAAGTTTTCCTTAGCTGTTAAAAGTGAGTCCGCATTTACTACTTCATCTGGCAGCTCATTCCACACTCCCACCACTCTCTGTGTGAAGAAGCCCCCCTCCCCTAATATTCTCTTTAAACTTTTCTCCTTTCACCCTTAACCCATGCCCTCTGGTTTTTTTCTCCCCTAGCCTCAGTGGAAAAAACTTGCTTGCAATCAGTCTATCTATACCCATCATAATTTTATACACCTCTATCAAATCTCTCCTCATTCTTCAATGCTCCAGGGAATAAAGTCCTAACTTATTCAACCTTTCTCTGTAACTCAGTTTCTCAAGTCCCAGCAACATTCTTGTAAACCTTCTCTGCACTCTTTCAACCTTATTAATATCCTTCCTGTAATTTCTGAAGTAAAATGCCCATTGATGGGAGCAACCAGCCCAGTATTATCTTTCATCAGGATCACTTCTCAGACAAGTGACAATATTGCATTTTCACAAAGCAAGTGAACTCTATGTAGGTGGACAATGTCATCGTATTACAATGTCACTATGTATCAATAATAATGCTTTTTTCCCTTCATGGTACTCTTCTCTCTGTCGAGATGTTGTACATTCAGTATTTGATTATATAATCTAACCTGACACTGACATGCTGCATTCATTAAGTGTGGCATTGCCAGAGATATTGGCCCAAAATTGAGATGTTGACCTGATTCTATCTGAAGACTATCAAATACTCTTTGAGAAAGAGTTTTACCAACAGCCACACCAATGCTTTTCCCACATCATCAGAAAATGAGCCTTTAGCTTAATGACCTCATTCCAATCAGTGGAACAGAAAGTGCTGTACTTGGTTCCCAGTAAGAACAAAGAACAAAACAGCACGGGAAACAGGCCTTCGGCCTAATAAGCCCGCGCTGCCACCTCAATGTTCCCACTTCTACCTGGGATCCCAGTCTATTTTATAGATCTATCCATTGAAACCAAATTTGAGACAACTTAGGGAGAATTTGTTTTGCCAATTAGCCTAAGAGCACATCTTTGGGATGTGGGAGGAAACCGGAGCACCCAGAGAAAACCCACACAAGCACGGGGAGAATGCGCAAACTTCCACAGACACAGGCCCAAATCCATGTATCTGTACAGCACAGCGATAGTCACTGAGCTGTTGTGTTGCCCATCAAATGGTCCAGGTCAAGCGTATACTAACAACGTAAAGCACGAGGATACTCTAAAAAAAAATCCAAGAGCAGCCCTCTCATGACCATGGCATGTATGCCTCATGTTAGACAACAAGGCGGACCAAAGTACCTGCAGGATAAAACAAATACATCAATATCATTGCAAATTTACACACTTCCCAGGGAACTCCCAATGCTCATGATCCCTATTTTAAATCAGTTTTCTATACCCCTCCATTCCCATTCTGTTCATGTGCCCATCTAAGTATCTCTTAAATAACTCCGGAGTGCCTGCCTCCACCTCTTTACTTGGCAGCGCATTCCATACCCCCACCACCCTCTGTGTGAAAAAACTCCCTCTAAGATCCAAATTATACCTTACCCTCCTCACGCTAAGCCCATGACCCCTTGTGCTATTTGAGTCGATCCTGTGAAAAAGCTTAACCCTGTTTATCTATAACCCCTCATAATCTTGTACACCGCTATTAGATCTCCTCTTAAGTCTATGTCTTTCTAAGGAAACAGCCCCAATTTCCCTAATCTCGCCTTGTAACTCAGACCTTCCATACCAGGCAGCATCCTGGTAAACCTCCTCTGCACTCTCTCCCCAGTCTCCACGTCCTTCCGGTAGTAGGGCGACCTGAACTGGATGCAGTATTCCAAATGAGGTCTAACCAGCGTTTTATACAACTGCAACATTAAAGGCCAGCTCTTGTACTCTATACCCCTTCCTATAAAGGCTAGCATACTATATGCTTTCTTCACAACCTTCTCCTCTTGCTCTGCCACCTTCAGAGACTTGTTCACCTGCACCTCCAGGTCTCTCTGCATTTCTATACTCTTAATAGATCTACCCTTTATCATATACCTCCCCCCCTACATTCTTTCTCCTGAAATGCATCACCTCACATTTATCAGGATTGAATTCCATCTACCATCTATCTGCCCAAGCTACCAGCCTATCTATGTCCTGCTGCATCGCCTGACAATGCTCCTCACTATCCGCAAGTCCAGCCATCTTTGTATCGTCTGCAAACTTGCTGATCACTCCACTTACTCCCTCTTCCAAGTCATTTATATATATTACAAATAGAAGAGGTCCCAGTACCGAGCCCTGCGGCACACCATTAGTGACCGACCTCCAGCTAGAAAAACACCCTTCCACTATTACTCTCTGTCTCCTATTACCAAACCAGTTACTTATCCATCTAGCTACCTGTCCTTCTATCCCATTAGCCTGACCTTTTTAACTAACCTCTCATGAGGGACTTTGTCAAACGCCTTACTGAAATCCATATAGATGACATAAACGGCTCGCCCTTTGTCGATGATTTTCATCACCTCCTCAAAAGCTTCTACCGGATTCGTAAGGCATGACCACTCTTTAACAAAGCCATGCTGCATATCCCTAATCAGATCACAACGCTCTGAGTGCCTATACATCCTATCTTTAAGAATCCCCTCCATCAGTTTCCCTACCACTGACATCAAACTCACCGGCCTATAATTTCCAGGGTTATCCCTACTACCCTTTTTAAACAACGGTACAACATTAGCTACTCTCCAGTCCTCTGGGACCTCACCTGTGTCCAGAGAAGAGACAAAAATTTGTGTCAGAGCCCAGCAATTTCACCTCGCACCTCTCTAAGCAGCCTGGGATAAATGCCATCAGGCCCAGGAGATTTATCAGTTTTAATGCTACCTAGAAGCTCTAACACTTCCTCCCTCGGTATGGATATTTCCTTCAACTGGTCCACAGCTCCCTCAGAGACAGGAGCTGTCAACAAGCCCCTCTCCTTCGTGAATACCGACGCAAAGTATTCATTCAGGATCTCCGCCATTCCCTCGGGCTCTAAGCACAGTTCCCCTCCTCTGTCCCTAAGAGGTCCGATTTTTCCTCTAATCACACTGTTATTCCTAACATAGGAGTAAATAGCCTTTGGATTTTCCTTAATCCTATCTGCCAAAATCTTTTCATACCCCCTTTTTGCCCTTCTAACTCCCCGTTTGAGCTCCCTCCTACTCTCTCTGTATTCCTCCAACGCTGTCTCCGTTCCCAGCTGCTTTGACCTAACGTACGCCTCTCTTTTCTTTCTAACCAAGTCCTCAATATCCCTTGTAATCCACGGCTCTCTAATCCTACCTTTCCCATCTTTCCTCTTAGCCAGTATTCCCTTGAAGGGGAGTAAGGGAGTGCATGCTTCTGGTTTGACATCTAGCAGGGTATAGATGCTTGCACCCCCACCCTATGCACCACAGCACCCTTGTTGTATGTGTTTAGAAATCCATAGAACACTCCAACTCTATGGTATAGGACCAGTCTGCCTATCAACTTGTATAAAGATGCTTTTTTGACTGTGAATCCTTCAATTATCTCCTAAGGAAAGACGGTGAAGATGAGAAAATAGCAACATTTTCAAAAAAAATGAATTGGTCATTTTCATCTGCTAAATTAGTTGTGATCACATAGATACAGACCCTGTATTTCAAAAAATATTCATTGGGCATGTAATATTGGGATGTTCTTAATGACATGAGAAATAATTGCATGAGTTTTCTTTCTACATGACAAACTTCCCTTCCATACTTACTTTGCTCAGCTCAAAACTCTTCAGATATTATTTCATGGAAATCATTAAAGATTGTGGAGTAGTGGTTTACACCAGTAGGAAGATTCAGGTTCATAATGAATTGATACCCCTTCTCTGCTTAGATTTTTGTTGTTTTCTTCTCTGCTTAGATTTTTTTCAAAGTGGATAACGTGTATAATTGCTTGTTAATTAGCTATCAATTCATTTTGCGTTACTGCCCCAATTTCAGTAACCTAATTTCAGCCTCATCTTTTCTAGGTCCTTAAAGCATATAAATGCCAAACTTGGCATGAATTTCCCCCTTTACCTCTTTTCAATCTTAGTCTTGTCCTGCAGCTTTGGGCCTGAGTGTTTCACCTTGATTCTCAGCTTAGGGGCAAAGTGGTGTTATCTTGTTGAATCAATAGATTATTTAAGCTGACTGGCACAGTGCGACCACTTTTCTAATTATGAGCTAGTGATGTGGAGCTATGGATGCCAGCTGACGTGGTGGGCAGCGTGTTACAAAATCCCTGATCTGAATCACCTGTAGGCGATGTTCCTCAGCTCAATTCCAGAGTGTACATTTGCGAAAAATCAGCTTTAGTGGCCAGATTTTTTGAACCACCTGTGGTGAAAATTAAATGAGTGGACCTGTAAAATCAGACGCCATGTCAAAGAACAAAGAACAAAATAGCACAGGAAACAGGCCCTTCGGCCCAACGAGCCCGCACCGCCACCTCGATATTCCCACTTCTACATGCGATCCCTGTCCATGTTTATAGATCTATGGATTAAAAACCAAATTTGAGACAATTTAGGGAGAATTTGTTTTGCCAATTAGCCTAAGAGCACATCTTTGGGATGTGGGAGGAAACCGGAGCACCCGGAGAAAACCACGCAAGCACGGGGAGAATGCGCAAACTCCCACAGACACAGGCCCAAATCCATGTAACTGCACAGCACAGCTATAGTCACTGAACTGTCGTGTTGCCCATCAGATGGTCCAGGTCAAGCATACACTAACGACGTGAAGCACTAGGATACTCTCGAAAAAGGTCCAAGAGCAGCCCTCTCACGACCCATCGCGTGTATGCCCCTCGTTAGACAACAAGGTGGACCAAAGCACCTGTAGCTTTGGTCAACATTACCAGCTTGTTGCCTGGTATGGTGGGAAGGCCTTATGAGGAAAGGCTGAGGGACCTGAGGTTATTTTCATTAGAGAGAAGGTTACGCGGTGACCTAATTGAGGCGTATAAGATGATCAAGGGATTGGATAAGGTGGATAGTGAGAGCATTTTTCCTTGGATGGTGATGACTAACACGAGGGGACATAACTTTAAATTAAGAGGTGGTAGTTATAGGATGGATGTCAGAGGCAGGTTCTTTACACAGAGGGTGGTGAGAGCATGGAATGCCCCGCCTGCAGCAGTTGTGGACTTGCCTACTTTGGGGGCATTCAAATGTTCGGTGGATAGGCATATGGATGATATTGGAATAGTTTAGGTTAGAGGGTCCACTGGCCGGCTCAACATCGAGGGCCGAAGGGCCTGTACTACGCTGTAATGTTCTATGTTCTATGTAGGATAAAAACAAGTACTTCAATATCATCATCTATTTACACACTTCCCAGGGACTCCCAAGGCTCATAATCCCTATTTTAAATCAGTTTTCTATATCCCTCCATTCCCATTCTGTTCATGTTCCCCGTCTAAGTATTTCTTAAATATCTCCAGAGTACCTGCCTCCACCACTTTACTTGGTAGCACATTCTATACCCCCACCACCCTCTGTGTGAAAAAACTCCCTCCAGCATCCAAATTATACCTTACCCCCCTCACCCTAAGCCCATGACCCCTCGTGCTATTTGAGTGCATCCTAGAAAAAGCTTAGCCCTGTCATTTATATATATTACAAATAGAAGAGATCCCAGTACCGAGCCCTGCGGCACACCACTAGTGACCGACCTCCAGCTAGAGAAACACCCTTCCACTATTACTCTCTGTCTCCTATTGCCAAGCCAGTTGCTTATCCATCTAGCTACCTGTCCTTGTATCCCATTTGCCTTGACCTTCTCGACTAACCTCCCATGAGGGACTTTGTCAAATGCCTTACTAAAATCCATATAGACAACATCAACGGCTCGCCCTTTGTCCACCATTTTCGTCACCTCCTCAAAAAATTCTACCAGATTTGTAAGGCACGACCTCCCCTTAACAAATCCATGCTGCGTATCCCTAATCAGATTGCAACGCTCTAAGTGCCTATACATCCTATCTCTAAGAATCCTTTCCAACAGCTTCCCTACCACTGACGTCAAACGAATTTCCAGGGTTATCCCTACCACCCTTTTTAAACAACAGTACAACATTAGCTATTCTCCAATCCTCTGGGACCTCACCTATGTCCAAGGAAGAGACAAAGATTTGCACCAGAGGCCCAGCAATTTCACCTCGCACCTCTCTAAGCTGTCTGGGATAAATGCCATCAGGCCCAGGAGATATATCTGTTTTAATGCTACTTAGAAGCTCTAACACTTCCTCCCTTGGTATGGATATTTCCCTCAACTGGTCCACAGCTCCCTCAGAGACAGGAGCTGTCAACAAGCCCCTCTCCTTCGTGAATACCGACGCAAAGTATTCATTCAGGATCTCCATCATTCCCTCGGGCTCTAAGCACAGTTCCCCTCCTCTGTCCCTAAGAGGTCCAATTTTTCCTCTAACCACCCTTTTATTCCTAACATAGGAGTAAAATGCCTTTGGGTTTTCCTTAATTCTATCCGCCAAAATCATTTCATGCCCCCTTTTTGCCCTTCTAACTCCCTGTTTGAGCTCCCTCCTACTCTCTCTATATTCCTTCAACGCTGTTTTGGTTCCCAGCTGCTTTGACCTATCATATGCTTCTCTTTTAAGAGGTTAAGAGGTTAATTGATAAGTATATGGAAGAGAAGGGAATGGTTTAGTTTGGAGGGGCATTGCTTTTTATTTTGGTCGGCACAACATCGAAGGCCGAAGGGCCTGTTCTGTGCTGTATTGTTCTATGTTCTATGTTCTATGTTCTTTTCTTCCTAACCAAGTCCTCAATATCCCTAGTAATCCACAGCTCTCTAATCCTACCTTTCCCATCTTTCCTCTTGGCCGGCACGTACTTATCTTATATCATTTTCAGTATTCCCTTGAAAGAGTCCCACATGCCTAGCATGGACTTATCCTCAAACAACCGTTCCCAATCAGTTTCCCTAAGTTCCTGCCTAATTCGACCGTAGTTAGCCTTCCCCCAATTCAGCACCCTGCCCCTAGCGCAACAAGCATCCTTTTCCATCTGTATCCTAAAGTAGACAGAATTGTGGTCATTGTTAGTCACATGTTCCCCCACTACAACATCAACCACCTGCCCTGGCTTATTACTCAGAACTAAATCTAGCCCCTTCTCTAATCGGGCTAGCCACATACTGTTCCAACGATCCTTCCAGTACACATTTTACAAATTCCTGCCCATCCAAATCCCCAGCTCTAAGTACTTTCCAATCCATCCTAGGGAGATTAAAATCTCCCACTGTAATGACTCTGTTCTTTCTGCACCAATCCAAAATGTCTTTACATATGCCTTCTTCAACTGCCCGTGGGCTGTTGGGTGGCCTATAATACACCCCTAGCACAGTAATTGCCCCCTTTCTATTCCTCAACTCCACCCACAGCGACTCCACTCCTAACTCCTCTGTATTGTCTTCTCTCTGCACCGCCGTGATGCTCTCCTTAACTAACAACGCCACTCCCCCACCTCTTCTGGACCTTCCTCTGTCACGCCTGAAACACTTATACCCATGGGCGGAGTACCACTGCCAGCTTGCCTGTCCTGACACCATCATGATGTGATTATATGTGGCAGGGATGCCACTCAAAATTTCCTGCTTAAGTTCCTCATTCTGCCACTATTCAGATTTAATGGGTAGTGGGAGAGGTCTGCACCCAACATACAGCCTGACAAGTTTGAGCCTGCAAAGTTGCTGCAAAGTGAGGGAGTGGGTGCCTCCTTTCTGGACCCAGCCTGATTTGAGAATAACCAGGAGGTCCAATCCATTGCTGAACACCTCTTTGATGTCCTCAGTGAATTGTTGGCATTCACCACCATTCCTGTTGGTGCTGCCAATATTCTAGAGCTGATTAGCCCCCAGTTCTTTGTGGCAATATCCTCCTGGAGACGTGTGGAAAACTTTAGAAAGAGCTGGAATGAACAGGTCTTGGATGAATTTTCTCGGAGGAAGATTTGCTAGTTCTACTGGCGGTGTTAAACAAGATTGGCAGATTAAAGTCCAACAGGTTTGCTTAGCAGCACGAGCTTTTGGAGTGCTCCCTCTTCATCCGTGAGACTCAACTGATGAAGGGGCAACGTCTGAAAGCTTGTGCTACCAAATAAACCTATTGAACTTTAACCTGGTGTTGTGAGACTTCTTATTGTGCTTACCCAAGTCCAATGCCAACATCTCCACATCAAGATTGGCAGGGAGATGGGAACCTAAGGGCTATTTCAGAGCAGGGACATGAAATGGAGAATTAACAAGTGACTCTGAAGGAGCACTGGTTAAAAAGTATATAGCATAGGAATTTGGCCATTTTAAACAAGTTATATAATATCAATGCAAGGAACATAGTAAATAAAGCTGATGAGCTCAGGGCCCAGATACACACATGGCAGCATGATATTGTTGCTGTACCAGACACGTGGCTAAAAGAGGGTAAAAAAATGGCAGCTCAACATCCCTGGACATAAAGTTTTCAGGCAGGATGGGAAAGGAAACATGCTGGGGTTGTTGCTTTGCTGGTTAAAGAATAAATTACAGTGGTGAAGAGGATTGAAGCATCAAATGAAGCCAAATGCATTGAGCTCAGAAATAAAAAAAAGGGGCAGCCACACTGCTAGCACTACTCTATAGATCTCCAAATAGAGGAAGGGAGTTGGAAGAATAAGTATGTTGACGGATATCTGTGTACAAAAACAATAGGGCAATAATCATTGGAGATATCAACCACTCTGATATCAACAGGAATACAAACAGTGTGAAGGACACAGGAGGCACAAAGTTCCTGAACTGCATTCAAGGAAAATTTTCTAGCCAGCACTTTACAAGCCCAATGAGGCAATTATAATTAGATTTAGCATCATTGTGAAAAGGATAAAGATACAACAGGAGTAAAAGTTCTAAACTGGGGGAAGAAAAATTTTACAATGCTAGAGAGGAACTAACAAGAGTGGGCTGATTATAGTTATCAGAATGAAGAACTGTTCAAAAGCAAAATTAAATGGGTAAGTATAGGCCTGTCCTCAAAAGGGAAAAGGGTGCTTTTGCCAAATCTAGAGCCTCCTGGTTATCCAGAGGCATACAAGATAAAGCAGAAGAAGAAAGCTCATGATAGTCAGAAAATATTTAATACTGTAGAAAGTTTCAAGAACTATAAGAAGCACAGGAGTAAAGTGAAAGTGGAAAATAGGAAAACAAAGAAAGGATACAAAAAAATTGACAAGTAAAAGCAAAGAAAATCCTAAGATGTTTTGCCAGTACATTAGAACATAGAACATAGAACATAGAACAATACAGCACAGAACAGGCCCTTCGGCCTTCGATGTTGTGCCGACCAAAATAAAAAGCAATGCCCCTCCAAACTAAACCGTTCCCTTCTCTTCCATATACTTATCAACTAACCTCTTAAACGCCACCAAACTTGGCGCATCTAAAACAGCTGCAGGCAGGGCATTCCACTCCCTAATCACTCTTTGAGTAAAGAACCTACCTCTGATATCCGTCCTATAACTCATACCCCGTAATTTAAAGTTGTGTCCCCTCGTGCTAGCTTTCTCCATCCTAGGAAAAAGGCTATCACTGACCACCCTATCCAAACCTCTAATTATCTTATATGCTTCAATAAGATCCCCCCTTAGCCGCCTCCTTTCTAACGAAAACAACCTCAAATCCTTCAACCTCTATTCATAGGACCTGCCCTCCATACCAGGCAACATCCTAGTAAACCTCCTCTGTACCCTCTCCAATGCCTCCACATCTTTCTTATAATGTGGCGACCAGAAATGCACACAATACTCCAAGTGCGGCCGCACTAGAGTTTTGTACAGCTGCAACATGATGCTGCGGCTCCTAAATTCAATCCCCCTACCAATAAAAGCTAAGACTCCATAAGCCTTATGGAGTTCATTATGGTTCATTAAGAACCATAGAACTCATAGAATCCCTACAATGCAAAAGGAGGCTTTTCAGCCCATTGAGTTTGCACCGACTCTCTGACAGAGCATTTTACCTATATACCCCCAAAACCCCATCACCACCTTGTCCCTGTAATCCCACACATTTATCATGGCTAATCCAGCTTTGTACATCTTTGAACTATGGGAGGAAACTGGAGCACCCAGAGGAAGCCCAAGGAGACATGGGGAGAAGATGCAAACTCCACACAGATTAGGCTGGAATTGAATCCAGCTCCGAGGTGCTGTGCAGTAGCAACGCTAAATATTGTGCCCCAATTGATGACCAGTCCCATGGCATAATGATGTCACCTTCGAATCAATAGAATCATAGAATCCCTACAACTCAGAAGGGGGCCATTCAGCCCATCAAGCCTGCACCAACAATCATACCCAGGCCCTATTTCCGTAACCCTATGTGTTTAACTTGCCAGTCAACCTGACACTAAGGGGGCGATTTTACCATTCTGTTGCACCCATTTTCAAGCACGAAAACTTCGTAATGTCGAGCATGAGGTGAATAGCGCAATCCCACGTCCGTCCCCATTTCCCCTTTACCAAGGCCCAAAAATGAACGCAATTGGGACCATACCCGAAACAGGCATGATGTCAATTTAAATGTATTTACATGCATTTAAATTGATTTAATGAGCTAGACGCCCAAACTTATCTGCATTTCCCCCTTTACCATTACGTTTGCCCATCCAGATTTGGCTCGAAACAGACACGCCTGGTAAAAGTCTGTTTTGGGCACTCCAGCTTCTGAAGAGGTAAGTTCAGAGCTTCTGGCAGCTCCGTAACTCAGATTGGTGGTGGGAGGAGGAGGGAGGAAGCCAGATGGATCTCTGGTGGGGGATGAGGGGAGGAGGAAAGCCTGATTATTCTCTGGAGGAAAGATGGGAAGCAGGGGCAAGAGGGTCCACTGCCATTCTGTGAACAACTGGTAGGGGGCAAGGGCAGGTTTGCTGCCACTCTGCAGGCGATCGGTTGTGGGTGGGAAGTGGGGCAGGATATCATGATCAGTCTGGGTAGTGGGGGTGTGGGTGGATAAGGAGAACAGTTACACTGTGTGTGTGGGGTGATATCTGTGGGGGCCATTGCTCCCACAGACGTTGTCTTTTACGACCCAGGAGCAATGTGGCATTGATGAGCTCAATGCATTCTATGCTCATTTTGAGCAAAAGGTCTGGAAGAACATGCCCTCCACCCCAGAAGCCCTGGATAAGCTTATATCTGGGATCACCATTGCAGATGTCAGAACAGCTTTTTTGAATATCAACCCATGGAGGGTTGCTGACCTCTTGCTCAAAATGGCCCAGATGGAGTACCCGGATGTGCACTTAGATCCTGTGCAGATCAATTGGCGGGGGTATTCACAGACATCTTCAACCTCTCTTCACAACAATCTGAGGTCCCTATGTGCTTCAAGAAGATGACCAAACAAAAACCAAGCGACGTAGCTTGATGACTATTGGCTGGTGGCCCCGACATCCATCATTATGAACTGCTTTGAAAGGTTAGTCATGGCACCAATCAATTCCAGCCTCCTGGACTGCTTGGATCCACTATAGTTTGCCTACTGCTGCAACAGATCCACAGCCTTTTCCCTGGCTCTGCGCTCAACTCTGGAACACCAGAAAACACGGGTACCTATATCAAACTTCTATTTATTGACTACAGCTCAGACTTCAACACTATTTTTCCCACAAAACTCAACTCCAAACTCCATGGCCTGGGCATCAGCACCTTCCTCTGTGACTAGATTCTGAACTTGCTAACTCAGAGACCACAATCAGTAAGGATAGGCAACAACGCCCCCTCCACGATAATGCTCAACATTAGTGCCCCATAAGGCTGTGTTCTCAGTCCCTACTATACTCCTTGTACACCTATGACTTTGTGGCCAAATTCCCCTCCAATTCAATTTTCATGTTTGTTGACAACACCACCATGTGAGTTGGATCTCAAACAATGATGAGACAGAGTACAGGAATGAGATAGAGAATCTGGTGAACTAGTGTGGTGACAATAATCTCTCCTTCAATATCAACAAAACAAAGGAAATTATCATCAACAAATTAAAAAAACACTGTGATTAGAGCCAAAAACTAGTTCTTATTGTGCCATATTCCATTTAGTCAATGCAAATCCCCAAAGGCAAGAAATAGCCCTCATATTTGCTGAGTTTAAGAATTTAGTCTGCCATATAGTTTGTTGAGGGTACACTCTTCAATAATATGCAGCATTGTTTATTTCTTTCCACAAGTTTACCATGGCTAATCCACCTAACCTACTTTTGGACACTAAGGGGCAATTTTGGTTGGCCAATTCATCTAATTGATCGACATTGAAGTATAAAACAGAATATGCTCCTGTCTACATCAATGAGGATGAAGTAGAAGAGATCAAGAGCTCAGGTTTTTAGGTGCCCAGATCACCGGGTCTGTCAGCATGGTCTCCCCATGCTGACAGTATAGTTAAGAAAGTCCACCAATGCCTCTACTTTCTCAGAAGACTAAGGAAATTTGGCATGTCAGCTATGACTTTCACCAACTTTTACAGATGCACTATAGAAAGCATTCTTTCTGCTTATATCACAAGCTTGGTATGTCTCCTGCTCTTCAAGACTGCAAGGAGCTACAAAAGGCCGTGAAAAAGCTCAATCCATCAAGCAAACCAGCCTCACATCCATTGACTCTGTTTATACTTGCTGCTGCCTTGGCAAAGCAGCCAGCATAATTAACAACCGCACACATCCTGGACATTCTCTTGACATTCTTCTATCAGGTAGTAGTCTGAGATCATGTCCCAACCAACTTAAGACCAGACCAGCTTCTTCTCTGTTGTGTCAGATTTTTGAATGCACTTACCTTGCATTAAGTTGACCTTTCTCGACACCCTAGCTACGATTGTAACTGTACATTCTGTACTCTCTAGTTTTCTTCTCTATGAACAATACTTTTGTTTATAAAGCATGCAAGAAATAATACATTCCACTGTATGTTAATACATATGACAATATGATATCGAATCGAGTCAAAGACTTCTGATTGAAAACACTTTCCTGTAACAGGTTTACAGTTATAAGATCATTCCCTTCCATTAGTTTCTTTCAATGCTACTTTCTCCCCAAATCTCAGATCATATTAGTATGTGCTACCTCCTTCTATAACATTACAGACTATGACAGTTAATGTTTTGTGGGACTTAGTGTACTCTATTATGCAGCACATGCTGGGTCTCCAAGTTGCCCAGCAAGTACTTTCAGCCTTCTGATGGTCTGGGAAGGATGTATGTCTTCTGGTCAGGAGCCCGTTATCATCTGAAGTCCCCAAAATGTGAACACACCTTTCCATATCCACCACCACTCACACCCCGCACTCTGCCTCTCCCTTCCCCTTTCCAGGAACTACTAGCCTCTCTAGCCTGTCAAAACCCTGGATTCACCTCACATGGTTACAGCACAGAATGCCTTCCTTCGGGACAGTTTGGGTCCTAGCAGTAGCCATTGTTTGTTTTTGATAAGCTAATAGCTTTTAGAAGTGGATGTTCCTTCAGGATATCCAAGCCAGCCCAGCACAAGTTCACCCACAAAAGTCACTGGCAAACAACTTGCCCCCCAATACAATTCAGCCATTGTTGTGAAAACACAAGGAAGCTGAGAAAGGTTTGAATAGCCTTCTGAACAAAACGGTGATGACTTGAGAAATAAGCTGATACATTACTGGCTGCATGATCCATGCTTAGCCATAGTGTGATGTTAGTGTACCACTGAAAGCCTTTTTTAAAAACAAATCATGTTCTCTGTAGCTCACAGCCTTCACTAGTGTCATTGTTGCCAGGCTGATTCCAATGAGTCCTTTTATTGCTCCTTAAGTGGTTTAAATGAGTATTGTTTGACTCGCCAAGTTTAAGAGTGTTCAAATGGTGAGTGGATAGCATATGGATAGCATTGGAATAGTTTAGTTTGATTGGTTGCATTGGTCAGCACAACACCGAGGGCCGAAGAGCCTGTACTGCTCTGTAATGTTTTATGTTTTATGTTCTATTGTTTATGTTTAGTCTGGCATTGATTATATGGCTCTGTATTATTAGGAGGGAGATCATGGGATCTGATCTTTTTTTTTCCTTTCTAGGGAGCTCAATGTTTCATTTTATGTTTTTGGTTGCCAGTAATGTTTTAGTTTAGAAGGGAGTGGACATCATTCTGAAAGCAGAGTCTCTCTCTCTCTCTCTCTCTCTATCTCCCCCTGGTTTTGGGAAATACTGCTGTTTAGCTAAAAACCTTCCTGGCGTAGAAAAGCTGTTGTTGGTGGCTTGACCAGAGATCCCCCCTCATCTGGGAAGCTGTCTGACTTCAAAGTGCTCTGAATGTTTCAGGAGAACATAGAACATAGAACAATAGAGCACAAACAGGCCCTTCGGCCCACGAGTTGCACCGATCACATCTACCAATCCACAGACCTATCTATAACCCCCTATCCTATTTTTTTCCATATACTCATCCAGAAGTCTCTTAAAAGACCCCAGTGAGTTTGCCTCAACAACCTCCGATGGCAGTCGGTTCCATTTACTCACCACCCTCTGAGTGAAAAACCTACCCCTGACATCTCCTTTGTATTTGCTTCCCTGCACCTTAAATCTGTGTCCTCTAGTAGTGACCATTTCAGCTCAGGGAAATAGTCTCTGAGAGTCCACCCTATCTATTCCTCTCAACATTTTATAAACCTCTATCAGGTCGCCTCTCAACCTAAGTCTCTCCAGTGAGAAGAGTCCCAGCTCCCTCAACCTATCTTCATAAGGCCTGCCTCCCAATCCAGGCAGCATCCTTGTAAATCTCCTCTGAACTCTCTCAAAAGCCTCTACATCCTTCCTATAATGAGGCGACCAGAACTGCGCACAATACTCCAACTGGGGTCTGACAAGAGTCTTATAGAGCTGCATCATTACCTCCTGACTCCTAAACTCTATTCCTCGATTAATGAAGGCCAGTACACCGTACGCCTTCTTGACCACTTACTCCACCTGCGAGGCCGGTTTAAGAGTCCTATGAACCTGGACCCGAGATCCTTCTGCTCTACAACACAGCTAAGACTCCTACCCCTTATATTGTACTCCTTCATCCCATTATTCCTGCCAAAATGGACCACTATACATTTATCTGTGTTGAAGTCCATCTGCCACTTCTCCGCCCAGTCTTGCATCCTAACTATGTCCGCTGCAACTTTTGACATCCCTCCAGGCCATCCACTACACCACCGACCTTTGTATTATCGGCAAACTTACTAACCCATCCCTCCACTTCCTCATCCAGGTCATTTATGAAAATGACAAACAGCAGGGGTCCCAGAACAGATCCCTCGGGCACTCCACTGGTTACCGACCTCCATGCAGAACAAGACCCATCCACAACCACTCTCTGCCTTCTGCCGGCAAGCCAGTTCTGGATCCACGAGGCCAAAGCCCTTAGATCCCATGCCCTCTCACTTTCTCCAGAAACCTTGTATGGGGGACCTTATCAAACGCCTTACTAAAGTCCATATACACTATGAGAACTGCAGCATTCATTCAAAGGATTCAATTCCAGCATCAGATGAGCAGTAGACTTTGCTGTGTTGATTCTGTTTAAAGGGTTTTGTCTCAATAAATGATTGGAACATCTTAGATATATTTGTTAAAGGTTATTATTATTGTTTGTTTTCATTTGTAATTGATAAAAGTTATTGTTGATTTTCTTTGCATACATGTTAATTATATTCTTAATTAAACTTTGATAACAGCTCCCTGGTGAGCCATTTGAATCATACCTGAAATGAAACATCATGCTTATCATAGTAAAATTCATGCTTCAAAATTGATGATCCAGGCAAGCTCCATAAGACATTTTGGAGTTTCTGATTTGAACCATAACAACAGTTAAAACCTGAACTTAGTTAGTATATAAGGTACATACTACTTTTCCTGGCAATTGGAACTACACTAAGAAGTAAATCATTTAATCAAATCATAAAGCAATTTCTGAATTATATCTAAATCTTAGAAATGATTGCCACACTCTTCCATAAAATGCATCTGACCCAACTGTTCTTGGCCACCAGTGTTCCTAATGACACCTTTGGAACAGACAGACATTAGAAATGCTACAGAATTATTTACTGTGCTTGCAGAATCCCAACAGTGCCATGGAAACAGAAAACGTTAATTCACACCCTACTTTCAAGTTGAATGATTACCTCATCAGTACATGAAGGAACAAAACACTGTCCTCTGGGTGAATAAAGAATACATCAAACACCTAGGTCAATTCTTGTCTGCAATACTCCATGTGTTTTAAAGCTGCATAATCTTTTCTGGTTCGTTCCTAACTGAACAAAAATTTTAAACAGAGAAATGAACAGCCTGATAACTGGAGCTGAATATAAATGAATTAACCAGCATCTGTTGCTGTAAATAAAATCTATTGAATTGTTTGACAAGAAAAAATGTTATCAGCTGCTATGTGTTTTTTACCATGCTCATGTAACATTTTCTAAAACAGAACAGTCAGAATCAATAACAAAATCAGACTTTTAGTACACCCTGCACCATCCTGATGGTCAGATGGTGCAAAATTTATCGAATAGTTGATTAATCATGCCAATTGATCATTATCAATTCAGAAAACAAGAAGTAGGAGCAAGAGATGACCATAAAATCTCTTGAGCCTGCGTTGCCATTCATAACTCAGGATAACACAAAAAAAAGCTAGACCAGGCCACAAAGTCCTTCAGACCTGCCCCGTCATACAACAAGATCATGGTTGATCTTTGCAGGCCGCAACTCCCTTTGTGTGTCATTTCTACTTGCCCTCTACACCTGGATCTATCAAATATTTATTCAGTTCCACTTTAAATACTTCTAATGGCTCAGCCTCCACACCCTTTGGGGCAGAGAATTCCAGAGATTCACCACCCTCTGTGAGAAGAAACTTGTACGCAACTCAGTTTTAAATTACCAATCCTTTATCTTGTAGCTATGTCCCTTATTGAATTCTTTCCCACTAATGAAAATGTATCACCATTCAAGATCTTATATGTTTGAATATGGTCATCCCTCAGTCTCAGGACAACCTTCTCATGCCAGGAATTATTCTGGTGAATCTTCTTTGGACAGCCTCCAATGTTACGATATCCTTTTTAAGGTAAGGGGACCAAAACTCTATGTAGTATTCCAGGTGAGACCGCACCTTTGAAATTGCAACAAAACCTCCTTATTTTAAAACTCTTTGCAATAAAGCCTAAAATGCAATTTGCCTTCTTAACTACTTGTTAGGCCTGCTTGCTAGCTTTTTGTGATTCATGCACTAGAACACTTTTGTCCTTCTGCACTTACCTGCAGTCTCTCTCCATTCAGATAGTAATCTGCCTTTTCCTGTCTCCTACCAACACTTAACCACATTAAAGTCCATTTGCTAGGTTTTCACCCCGTCACCCAATCTATCTATATCCATTGCAGATTCACAATATTTTTATTAGAATGTGCTCTCCATATATCTTTGTATCATTGGCAAATTGAGAAACCTTGCATCCTATTCCTTCCTCCAGATCATTAGTGTAAATAGTGAACAATTGTGGGCCAAGAACTGATCCCCTGTGATACTCCACTAGGTACATCTTTCTTCTCTGAAAAAGATCCATTTATTCTCTGTTTTCTCTCTGACAGCCAGTTTTCAATTCACGCTAATACACTTCTTGCCATTCCATGGGCGTTTACTTTATGCGAAGGCCTCTAATATGGCACCATGTCAAACGCCTTTTGGAAATCCAAATACTCTACATCTGTAGTTTCCCTATATCTAACATAGAACATAGAACATTACAGCGCAGAACAGGCCCTTCGGCCTTCAATGTTGTGCCGACCAATTAAGAAAAAGCAATGACCCTCTAACCTAAACCATTACCTTTTCATCCATAAACTTAACTACTAACCTCTTAAACACCACCAAACTTGGCGCATCTACAACTGCAGCAGGCAGGGCATTCCATACCCTTACCACCCTCTGGGTAAAGAACCTACCTCTGACATCCGTCCTATAACTACCCCCCCTTAATTTAAAGCTATGTCCCCTCATGCTAGCTTTCTCCATCCTAGGAAAAAGGCTATCACTGTCCACCCTATCTAAACCTCTAATCATCTTATATGTTTCAATAAGGTATTCTTTCTATTACACGCTCAAAGAATTGCAACAGACTCTGTCTTCTGTCTTTCTCTCTTTTTGAACCAAGGCGTAACATTGACAATTTTCCAATCAATGTCATCCTTGCAGAATTTAGTGAGTTATGAAAAATTTCATCCACTATCGCTGTGACCACTTTCATTAGAACCTGAGCTTACAGTTCATCGGGCCTCAGAAACTTATCAAACATTAGCCCCTTAAGTTTCTCTAATACTATCCCTTCTGATGTCGAATATAGTGAGTCCAAAAAATCCCTACAGTGCAGAAGGAGACCATTTGGCCCATTGAGCCTGCACCAACAGCAATCCTACCCATGTCCTATCCCCATAACTCCATATATTTATCCTGCTAGTCCCCCTAACCCTAAGGGGCAATTTAACATGCTCTATGACTACTCTATTAATGCAGAAAGTGATTGAGAATTTTCTCTAATGAATTTTCATTATGAAATATTTGGTGTGTATTAAATGTATTCAGTCTGATTCATGGGCTCACAGCCAGTGAACAACCTCAGTTTCAATCTTGCGGCCCACTGAGATGAAGGAGGGCCACTCACGAGCCTAGATTGCCCATCACTGATATAAAGGATACCATTTGGAGTCTTGGGTAGAGAGGTGGCAGATGGAGCTTAATCCGTACAAATGTGAGGTCATGCATTTTAGAACATAGAACATTACAGCACAGAACAGGCCCTTCGGCCTTCGATGTTGCGCCGACCAATATAAAAAGCAATGCCCTCCAAACTAAACCATTCCCTTCTCTTCCGTATACTTATCAACTAACCTCTTAAACGCCACCAAACTTGGCGCATCTACACTGCTGCAGGCAGGGCATTAAACGCCACCAAACTTGGCGCATCTACACTGCTGCAGGCAGGGCATTCCACTCCCGAACCACCCTTTGGGTAAAGAACCTACCTCTGATATCCGTCCTATAACTATACCCCTTAATTTAAAGCTGTGTCCCCTCGTGCTAGCTTTCTCCATCCTAGGAAAAAGGCTATCACTGTCCACCCTATCTAAACATCTAATCATCTTATATGTTTCGATAAGGTCCCCTCTTAGCCGCCTCCTTTCTAACGAAAACAACCTCAAATCCTTCAGCCTCTCTTCATAGGACCTGCCTCCATACCAGGCAACATCCTGGTAAACCTCCTCTGTACCCTCTCCAATGTCTCCACATCTTTCTTATAATGTGGGGACCAGAACTGCACACAATACTCCAAGTGCGGCCGCACTAGAGTTTTGTACAGTTGCAACATGACGTTGCGGCTCCGAAATTCAATCCCCTACCAATAAAAGCTAAGACTCCATATGCCTTCTTAACAACTTTATCGACTTGACTGCCTACTTTCAGGGATCTATGCACAAATACACCAAGATCCTTCTGTTCATCAACACTATTAAGAGTCCTACCATTAGCCCTATACTCTACACATTTATTATTCCTGCCAAAGTGCATTACCTCACACTTTTCCACATTAAACTCCATTTGCCACCTCTAGGCCCAGCTCTGCAACTTGTCCAAGTCTCTCTGTAAACTATAACACCCCTCTTCACTATCTACCACTCCACCGACTTTGTGTCATCTGCAAATTTACTGATCCATCCTTCAATACCCTCATCCAGATCATTTATAAAAATTACAAACAGCAGGGGCCCAAAACAGACCCCTGAGGTACACCACTTGTCACCGAACTCCACGATGAATATCTCCATCAACCACCACCCTCTGTCTTCTATCTGCTAGCCAATTCCTAATACAATTAGCTAAATCACCCTCTATCCCATACATCTGCATTTTCTGTAGAAGTCTTCCATGGGCCACCTTATCAAACGCCTTACTAAAGTCCATATATACCACATCAACCGCCTTACCCCATCCACCTCTTTGGTCACTTTTTCAAAAAACTCAATGAGGTTAGTAAGGCATGACCTACCCTTCACAAAACCATGCTGACTATCCCCAATCAATTCATTTCTCTCTAAATAACTATAAATCCTATCCCTAATAATTCTCTCCAATACTTTGCCCACAACAGAAGTAAGACTCACTGGCCTATAATTCCCTGGAAGGTCTCTCTTCCCCTTCTTAACAATGGGACCACATTCGCTATCCTCCAGTCCTCCGGAACCACACCCGTAACCAACGAGGACCTGAAGATCAGAGCCAGAGGCTCTGCAATCTCCTCTCTTGCCTCCCAGAGAATCCTAGGGTAAATCCCGTCCGGCCCAGGGACTTATCCAACTTCAAACCCTCGAGAATTTCTAACACATCCTCCCTATCTACTACAATACTTCCCAATTTGCAACCCTGTACCTCAGTGTTCTCCATAGCTACATTT